>CM076581.1:1711757669-1712343045 GCA_034641835.2 Pinus albicaulis
CTCTGAAACCTTTCTTTGAATGTTTGATTGTCCTAGTTGAACCAAGGAGGTCTTGTATCGTTCTTTCCCTTTGCCTAAAACTTTGCAATCTTAGTTCAAAGCACCCGATAGCTTGAAATACTGTGTCTAGGAGTTTCCTCTTAGTAGCTTGAGTTATTAGTTTGTCTTAATTGTCTTTCCCCAAAGTCTGATAGAAATTTCCTAAAGTTAGAGAGTCATATATCTCTATGTATTGCTTGAATGTTTATTTCTATGCATTTATCAGTTTGTAGTTACATTTATCATTATTAATGGTTAGCCCTACCATATAAATGTCCGCTATTGAACTATTTATGTTTGAAATCCTTTTTTCTTCACAAAATTAGTGTCCATCCCACTTCATTTTAACCAAAGATCCATTTTACCTTGATCAAATCAGCCCTTCAACATACCTTGTATCACCATCTGAAGCTTTCTTGACCTTTTCGACCCCATAGCCTAGTTGATCTAACAATAGTTTTATCTATTTTAATCTTTGATCAGTTCCTCCCTTAAAAACCTGAAAACAAAAACCAAAAACCTACTTCACAACTATCCTAAAATCAGAAACATAAAAAGAAAAACACATAGATATCCCTTACAAAAATAGAGAGAGCCCTCTCTGAGTCCAGGAAGGCTAGGTCCTTGGGCTCCAAATATTGGTTTGATGTTACCTTGTCACTTGGCTTTCCAATCAACCAAATCACAACACCCTAACATAATGGCGATCACGGTGGGACTTTGAGTTAAAACATCCTCGGTATCCCTTAAGATCTCTCAAAATCTCAGTCAAAATTAGAACATTTAGGTATTGTTTGAAGAGCAGAAACTAGCTCCTTCACCATATTAGCAAAATGATGATTCAATTATAGGAAACTCTTCCAATCCTCAGGGCTACATATAGGAAACTCAGAAAACCCCAAAATATCTCTAGATTGGTGTTTATCAGCATTGGTGGTGGACCATACACATATACTCTCAAAACAACTAAAAATCCACCCAGTGAGTCCACTAGCCTCCAGTAGGCCTTACTACTTTACTAAATTTTAGAATATTATCCGATCGACCTATCCCACTGCTCCCTAACATAATGGCGATCACGGTGGGACTTTGAGTTGGTGAAAATCTAACTACACCTTAGGACTCCAGAATCCCTTATCTTCAAGAATACCTAGTGAATTAGCCACCTCATCGCCACACTAACATAATGGCGATCACAGTGGGACTAACTGAGTACATAACAATCTAGCAAACTCTTGTAGATTCATTAGTCTTTCAAAATTTAAACAGGCAAGCAGTCCATAGAATCATTTAGAGTAAGATATTTTTTTTCACCACCCTAGCAAAGTGATGAATCAGGTTTAGAACACTCTAATAAACCATAGGCTGCACATAAAAACTCAGAAAACCCCAAAAAACATCCCCAGATTGGCTTTTTCCTAGTTATTGGTGGTGGACCATAAGTACATCTCTATAAAAACAACCAAAAATCCACCTGGTGACTCCACTAGCCTCTAGTAGGCCTAAAAATCCATAAAAACCAAAAATTTCATAAACCATGCTTTTCTGTTGACTCGTCCTTTCCAAAACTTAAAATTCATGGTGCAAACTCTATAATCAGTGACAAACTAAGTATAACATAGATATTCAGAAATCTTCACCTAAACATAGGAGATAAACAGAACAAACTTGCAAATAGAACCATTAGCTTGTCCAAACAGTCTAGGAACTGTTGAAACTAAGTGATAAGTCTTTCTTGCAAGTCTCCACCTCAAATTTTGCTAAGAAAATTTTTTCCCGAAATCATCTTTGATAGTATTGGTGGTGGACCATAGATCTCAAAGAAATCCACCTGGCTACTCCACTGGCCTTCATTTTTGTTTCGACCATTCTTCACATTAGTGAAACCCCTAGAGAGGCCATCCATCCAAAACAATCATAGCTATCATCCTCTATAAAATCTGAATTTGAAATCTGGCTTCATGAAGAATCAATACCTGATCTCATCCAGACCCAAATCCCCCTATCATAGTTGATAACCCAGAGAAGATTTTGTGGCAAACTTCCGAAACTGGCAACTTAGCTACTGATAGGTCCATCCATAAAGCAAGATCTGTACCTGAACATCTCACATCCTTGCAGGATTCCCCATTTGACTTAAAATCAACAAAAACCCTTTTTAGAAGCAAGTCACAAAGTAAGATCAACTTTGACGATCTTGAGCCCTTAGATTTGTAGCAGAGTCCTAATAGAGAAGCCTCACCTACTACACCTCCTAACTTGCAGCTTCTCCACCACTTTGGCTCTTACCACTCCAGATCTGCTCAAAACCAGTTCACGAGTCCGAGTACCTCTGCCACACCCATTCAGACTGCCACTGTTCAAATCACCTCATCTCATCCCACAAACCCTCATACTGTAAATCAACCCTTAGCTCCCGCCATGGCAGCTTGGTATGCACCCTTGGTATTACCACAGCCTTTGGCACCTTTACAACATGACAACCAATCCAAAATCCCTCACTTCACCGGAGTTGAGGCTACTACTGCCCAACAACATGTAGATAGAATTAGCGATGCCTTTGAATACATGGAAATAGAATACGAGACCATAAGAATGAGGATGTTTGCCCAAAGCCTGGGTGGAGAACACAAAAAATGGTTTAAGAGCTTAATTCCAAACATTATACATGATCTCCCAGAACTCTACCAAACCTTCATAAATAGCTGGGAAATCAGAAAAAACCCCATTCAAATCCTTTCTGAGTATAACAATCTAAAAAGGGATAACGAGGAAAGTGTCCGGGACTACTACACTAGGTTCAACAGTGTTTATAATGCCCTCCCGCCTCACTTCAAACTTCCACTTGGCTCAGCCTTAGCAAAGTTTCCTGAAGGCTTTAGCCCAAACATGACTTATCAACTAAGAGACAAGGACCCCGTAACCTTAGAGGAAATGCAAAAAGTGGCTATGAGTGTAGAAGCCAACTTAGCTAAAAAGAGAGCTAGGATGAGATCAGAGAAGAAAGTCACATACTGTGACAAAGTTACCCCTTCAGTATCTTCCTCAAATCCTTTAATAGATGACCTGGTTAGATCCATGGAGAAAATGTAGGAAAAGATAAGTGAAAAGACACCTCTTAGAGACAACCAGCCAAACCCTCAAAACAGAAACCGGAACAAAAACTTTAGGAGAGACCAGTGTCAAAATAAACCAAGGGAAAATGACCAACAAATCAGGCCAACCTTCAATGAAAATTATGTTGATGAGGAAGAGAGGGATACAGAGCCCATTGATGAAATTCATTTAAACCTAATAGGTTCTGATAATGAGGGTGAGGTTTACCTCACAGAAGAAGAACAAGCTTTCTTCTCCCCAAATCAAAATGAAACCAACTATCAAGACCCCGAAGATCCTGCTATAGGATTTCAGAACGTCATTATAGAAGCTCAGAAGTAGTATGATCTTAGAAGTAGAAAAAACCAAGACAACTCCAAGAAAGGTAGCTCAGACACTGTTGTTACTAAAACCCCTGATAACATCCTTAAAAGAGCAGTGGATAGCAACAAAATCGCGGTCAAGAAAACTGACCAAAACAAAGATAAAGCTATTCAGACAAGCCTTGGCCCAGATTGTCCTAGTACCTCTACCAAGATTCCCAAGATGGCTGTGTTGAACAAAATCCCGAACCAAAGTCAGCAAATTAAAAACATAGAGAAAGTCATGGCTGAAAAAACGGAAACAAATCTATCTAAACTACAAGCGCTATTTAGTTTTGAAGGGGAAATTGCCAAAATAAAAATAACCATACCCCTCACTGAGATAATAACTATAGATAGGTACAAATCTCAAATATTCAAATTTTTTAACATAGGAAATGAGGCGGATACTTTAAATCTGACTGATGACGAACCTGAGCTTTTATTCGGTCCCAAAATAGAAGGTGAATACCAGGAAGGAACTGTTTCCCCTTTCTATGTAAGTTTGAACATCCAGGACAAGATATTACATAACGCCTTGTTAGATTCTGGTGCCTCCCAGAACCTCATGCCTAAAGCAGTCATGGAGAATCTGGGTCTAGAGGTAACTAAACCTTACAAAGACCTGTACTCATTTGATTCAAGTCAGGTCAAAGGCTTAGGCCTAATAAAGAACCTGGGTTTTTCCTTAACATAGATATCGGCTAAAAACCTAGTCATGGATGTTGTAGTGGCCGGTATTCCTCCCAAGTATGAAATGCTATTATCAAGATCATGGGCAACCAAAATACAAGGTAGCCTTCAAATAGACATGTCATTCGCTATCATCCCAGTTTTTAACCAGAATAGGAAGTTGTACCGAGAAACTCACATGAAATATATGGTGAGCAACCTGGATAGGCCAAACAACACTCCTATTTATTCCATTCATTCCAATTTAGATTATTTTATCTTATACAATGAAAGTGATATAAATAAGAAGATAAAAGAAAATGAAGAGGATTTCAAACCATCAAAACAACATTTCACATCCCTAAATAGAGAAACTGATGACCAAAGCTCCATTAAACCTGAAAAACAGATTAATATCATGTATGAAAAATAAAATCTTTGGAGTGTAAGCTTTGACAGTTCTTGTGGCAAAACCGGTTCAGGGGCCGGCATATGGATACACAATAATAATGAAGGTCATTCTTTCAGATTATAATTCCAATGTACCAATAAAATTGCGGAATATAAGGCTCTTCTCCTTGGTCTGCACATACTTAAAGACTTAGGCGCTATGAAAATATCAGCCCAGGGAGATTCAGAACTTGTAATTAGACAAATCAAAGGTGAATACTCGACAAAAAACCCATGACTAAGAGAATACAGGAATGTAGCATTATACATCCTTAAAACCTTCGAGAAGTATGAACTCACCTATATTCCTAGGATTCAAAATAGCCTAGCCAATGAGCTCACCTTTGCCGCAAGCAATGGCCAAATACCATGTTTAAACAAGCAATACAGTATTCAGGTCAAACATCGCCCTACAGTACCAGACAATATTGACCATTGGTAAATATTCAAATATGACGATCAAATTGATGATTTTTTACAATCTACGAATGAATTTGAAGTAACCAAAACAAACTTAGAAAAAGAAGAAAGGAATCTTGGCAAAAATCAAGATCAAGAGCCATATTTACCTTCTTTGACAGATGTAAACTTGATAAATCATCCATATGAAACTCAGACAGGTGAGGACATATACCAAAGAGAGTTTGAAGTCTTACACTATGAAAATGACACCATACCTAGAGGGCTTGCACCCTTAGAGGAATTGTTCGATTTTAACAATGTGGCCAAGAAGCCCAAAATGGAATCTACCGAGGTTTATATAGAAGAATATAACATAGGAAGCCTGAAAGAACCAAGAATGATCAAGCTGTCCAAAACTCTCCCTCCTCACATAAAATATAAATACATCAAGTTGTTTAAAGAGTTTAAAGATGGGGATACCAAGATTTGAAATCATACGACACAAGCATCATTCAACATAAGATTCCCCTCAAAGAAAACCATAAACATTTCAAACAGAAGTTGAGAAGAATAAACCCAGTCTTACTACCTTTGGTTGAAAAGGAAATAAAAAAGATGTATGATGCTGGGATAATAGTGTCCCTCGGGTACTCTGATTGGGTTTCAAATCTAGTATCGGTTAGGAAAAAAACTGGTGAGATCAGACTTTGTATCGTTTTCCAAAATCTAAATAGATCCTGTTTGAAGGACAACTATCCATTGCCCAAAATGGACCACATACTTCAAAAGGTGGTGGGTGCTAAAAGGATCTCATTACTTGATGGTTTTTTCGGTTACAACCAAGTGCTGGTTTACCCTACTGATCAACACAAAATTTCCTTCACCACACCTTGGGGCACTTTCATGTACGTTAAAATGCCTTTTGGATTGATGAATGCTAGTGCCACATTCCAAAGAGCCATGGACATATCCTTCTCAGAAGACATAGGTTATTTCATAGTCATATATCTCGACGATATCACAGTATATTCCAAATTATATGAAGAGCACCTGGTTCATTTAAGAAACGTTTTTAACAAATGTAGAAAATATGGTTTATCTCTGAACCCTAAGAAAACACTTTTCGGTCTCGAAGAAGGAAAACTCCTAGGTCACATCATTTCGGAAGATGGAATAAAAATAGACCCCCAGAGAATTGAAGGCATATTGCTAATAATTCACCCTAGAAAAATAAAGGAGCTCCAATCCTTTATCAGAAAATTAATTTTTTAAGAAGATTCATCCCAAATCTTGCTAAACTTCTGAGAAATATCACAAACATGTTAAAAAAGGAAGTTGGGGTTAAACGGACTACAGAAGCTAAAAAATATTTTGAATTGGTTAAAAAAGACCTAACTGAAACACCAGTACTGATAACTCCTGATTTCACCAAATATTTTTACATTTTCTCATTTGCATCGGAACACACAATATCCGCAGTATTATTACAAAAGAACGCAGCAAGGCAAGAACAACCCATTGCCTTTTTTAGAAAATCCCTAAGAGATTCTCCCTTAAAATACAATATCATGGAAAAATAGGCATTTGCATTGGTAAAAGCACTGAAATATTTCTGAGTTTATATCTTGCATTATCACATCATTGCTTTCGTTCCTAATACCGTCATCAAAGATATATTAAATCAAGATTGCAATGGTAAAAGGGGAAAATGGATTGCTATCATCTTAGAATATGACTTAGAAATTCGACCCACCAAACTGGTTAAAGGACAAGGACTCGCGAGACTAATGGCTGAAACTAACCTCCAAGCATTAGATATAAATTTTTTTGACACCTTAGAAGAACAGGAAGAATGCACAGCCCCTAATGTTGAAGAAGTGTTTTTGAATTCACCTTGGTATCTAGATATTCTTTATGTATTATTTTATCTAAATGCTCCTCCAACTTTATCAAAAACAAAAGCAAGGTTCCTCAAACAAAAATCTTTAAAGTTTTGAATTTTAGATGGAGTCATGTATTGGAAAAATCCCACTGGTATGCTGCTTAAATGTTTTCTTGAGTATGATGCAGAGAAAATTATGCACGAAATGCACGAAGGAGAATGTGGAGGTCATCTCTACTGGAAAACCACAGCTAAAAAAATCCTTAGAGCTGGTTATTATTGGCCTACCTTATTTCCTAACACTCACAAACTAGTCATGACATGCCATAAGTGCCAAATTTTTGATGGCAAGAAAAAGCTTTTACCTTTTCCATTACATCCCATCATAGTTGAAGGACCTTTCCAACAATGGGGTTTAGATTTTATTGGGGAGATTCACCCTTTTTCATCTGCTCAACACAAATGGATCCTTACAGCCACTGACTTCTTTACCAAGTGGATAGAAGCCATACCCTCTAGGAATTCCACCGATTCATTCATCATTAAGTTCCTAGAAACCAACATTCTGTCTAGATTCGTTTGTCCTAGGAATATTATCACAGATAACGTTGTTGCCTTTTCCTCCAAAAGGATGGTTGACTTATGTTACAAATATCACATTTCATAGGACATTCCACAGCTTATTACCCTCAAGGTAATGGTTTAGCTAAGTCCTCTAACAAAATCCTATTCAACATCATTAAGAAACTTCTGGAACAAAATCAAAAGGCATGGCATGAAAAACTAATACATGCATTATAGGCTGATAGACTAACCACCAAAAAATCAATCGGTATGTCTCCCTACCAACTAGTGTATGACATGGATGCCATTTTCCCAAAATATTTATGGGTTCCAGTAATGAATCTATTGTAATAAGTTCAAATAGAAGAAAATTACATGCAAAGGAGGGTAAATCAGACTATCCATTTATATAAAACCAAAGAAGAAGTTTACCAAAGGGCTCAGTTAGCGCAAGACAATATAAAATAGATTTTTGATAGAAGGACCAAGGAAAATGATTTTCAGATTGGGGATAAAGTGTTAAAATGGGATTCCAGAAGAGAAGACAAAGGTAAACATGGCAAGTTTGAAAACTCATGGAAGGGGCCTTTCATCATCAATTCAGTTAGCGGAAACAATGCTTTATTCCTACAAGAACTTGATGGGAATGAAACTTTTGGAGGTCCTGTGAATGGCAGGACACTAAAAAATTATTTTTGTCAAGAGCTCCAGTTTTAAAACAATTTCAATCATTGTATATATCATTGTTTGAAGAAGTAAATAAAAAAACAGAAAATTCAAAAACAATAAAAAGGTAGAAAAAGAGGGCAGTTTGAAAAACAGAAAGAAAACCCCATGTTCAAAAAATAGTCATTCTAAAAGTGCGCAAGTCTAAATGCTACTACTAGTGCTCAGAATGTCTTGTTTAGTTATCTAGCCTAATCATAACTGAACATGTTTTAAATTTATTTGTTGATAAGTTAGTGAGAGAATAGATAGTCAATATTGTGTAAACTTGACTTGTCAAAGAAAATAGATTAGGAAAAGATACTGGTTCCACATGCTCAAAACATAACCAAAGAGGAAAAAGGGGATGAAAAAAAATTGTGTATCCTAGCCTTGATTTTTCTAAATTTCATTTTTATGAAAAATAATATTTGTGTGCAGCTTGTCTTTCATGCCACAAGTACATGAAAAATCAGACTGTCTAATCCCGATTTGGTCATTTTTTCAATTTCATGTTTTATATTAGAGAATAACATCCTGTCAAACAGCTTAATCTTGACAGTCGATCTAGCATAGGTAGAGAAATAAAGGAGTTCGTCAGTTTAATCTGAACTCCCGGCAGATATAAGTGTAGAATCAAATAGTGTCATTTTTTAAAAATATTTTTCCAAAGGGTTGCTAGTCTAAATGCACCCGAAAGAAGAAAAAATGTTAGGAAATGTAGTAGGGTAGGTAAAAATGACTTTGATGCTAATCACGCTGTCAATTTTTAGAAATAGCATCAAGGAAGAAAGAAATTTGCACCAATGGATAAAGGCACTGGTCTTCAAAGGTCAGAGATCTGAAATTCTAGACACCTCCTGCAAAGGAGCTGCCCTCCCCAAATGGAGCCACTGTTAGTCATCAATATTTTTCACCTGTTGATGATGACTAGTTTTTTAAGCCAAGTTTTATAGAAGCTAATCTCCAATTTTTCAAATCCGTCATCTAGAAAACACCCCTAAACAATTTTTATCCTCCTACCTTTTCCAGTCAGCCTATGATGAGAAAAAACCTAGTTGTCAAAGTCCTATCTAGTTTCAGTCATATAATCTTGTCCATGAACTGTCATAGCTAAAGGTTATTTGCTGTAATTTATCCTCATTCCCAAGTCATTCATTATCCAATTGTTGATAAGAATTTCAGCTACCCTATCTCTGGTCATAGGTAATTTTGAGATCTAATCATATCAAAGAGAATACTCGAAATCTGTCAAGATCACCACTAAGTTAGGTAGTGGCGCTTTAGGGGATCCCTTCCTTGGAAAAAAACATCCTGAGCCAAATCTTTTGTTCAATACTAGCCAGCCCTGAATTAGTGCTTAATCTGCAAAAAACAAATCTTGATACACCCATAGGTCGCGCCACTAAGAGGTCTTGATGTCTCAGTAGTACATGTTTCAAAAGCACAACTGATATAATGTTGATCTACAATGTTTCAATGTCTCTTGCAGAAGCAGAGATGCACAAGTATTCTAGAAGAAATTATCAAGCTGAACATAAGAAGACAATTGCTTCTCATGTTGTCTTGAGCTTGGGATTAGAATACTAGTCAAAGAGAAAATTCAATAAGCCTCTGCAAACACAGTCAAGAAAGGTTAGTAAGTAATGACTAGCAAGAAAATACTCCACAAATACAAGTCATGTGGCTCCTAGTTTAAAAGTTCACAAGGATATTCTGACAACAGGATACATATCTCAGAACATGCCTCTTATAGCATATTGTCAAATTTTCACTTTATTACTTATTGTGATATACCAAGCAGAGATATGTATTACAAAGAAAGATGACACAGTTTGAGAAATGGATGAAATTTCATGACTGTGTTAACCTCCTCCTAGCAAGAACAGATGGTTAGGTCACATGTTGAAAACCTCCTCCAAGCAAGAGTAGATGGTTGGGTCACAAGTTGAAAACCTCCTCCAGTATAAAGAGCAGATGGTTTGGAAATATTATGTTAACCTCCTTCATTTAAAAGCAGATGCTTAGGAACATGATAAGGGCCTCCTTCATTTAAAAGCAGAGGGTCAGGAACAGAAGTATAGCCTCATTCACAGATCACGAGACTAACAGTGTTTCAAATGACTTAAAAACTCGTTTACACCACTTCCTCCAAAAGGATGAAACAACTGATATATCAGTAGTGTTTCAATTGGTGTTTAAATGAGTTCATTGTTTAAAGGACAGAATTGAAAATCAGTGGGAAGCAATTGAAGGTTTATAAGTTGAAGTCTGGTGTTAAACATAGGCCAAGCAATGATATTATGGTGTTAAAGAAGCTTTGTTTTTCTTCTTTCCATAAAGGTCTTCTTCAAAGGGTAATCTGAAGCTAGAATGTCCAAAACTTGGAACAATCTCATCGAAATGACAAGAAGGTAGAATAGCCTTGTTTTTTAAAAAATACCTTTGCAAATGAATACACAGAGACATTATGGATAAGGAAGGGTCTGACACAATGTTTCAAGTTCAAGACAACATTCAAAGGAATAAAACATACCACAGTCATAGACAAGACCTTTTAATGTACATAAGAACAAACTTTGTTGTTTGTATATGATTGCATTAAGGGTAATTAAAGGCCATCTCCTTGATAAACAGATATAGGTCAAAGCTTGGTGAGTGCAAATAAGGATTTATCCACAATCAAAATAAAATGTCAATATAAGGTGCCTAACAGTGTTTGACAAACTTCAACAATGTGCATAATCAATCACCTCCTTCCAAAGAGATAGGCAAAGTATGCATCAGCAGTCTTTAATATGGTTCTTGAGAAATTTTCCTTTTGAAGGACAGAATAGCCTTAGTCTTTAACAATAGCCTCTACATATTGCATACAAAGAGGACAGTTAAGAAAATGGGTCTTTATGGTATTTTTTAAGTGATATAATACTGAGGGCGGTGATTTATGTTTTTATATACAAAAAACCTTTTCAAAAGGCATAAAAAATTTTATGAAGATAATTGCCAAAGCATTAGAGCTTTTTCAAAATTCAAAGGAGAAAAATTCATTTAAAAGGGCCCATTAGCAACTTTCAAACCTAAAACGAACATCCCTTGGCTGCTCACTGAAGAAAGGAAGCATTTTTGGGCAAATTTGAAGGTTTTTGGTGTTCAAACTCTGCACGGCGTGCTTGTAGATGTGCACAGCGCGCCTGTGAGCGCCCGAACAAAGGGTTTATACTAACGTGTGACACGCCTATAGATGCGTGCGGCATGCCTATGTCTGCGGTCACCGGGCACCCGAAATCGACACGAAAACCTCTTTCCGCGCGATGCCTTCTACTACAAACAGATCGCTCATCCGCCATACCTCCAAAAACGCCTTAGAAAGCTGAATCAATGATCAACAAGGTCCATAAACTTATTTCCAAGGTATTTTCCTTACTTCTTGGTAAATTTTGAAGTTAAACGATTTCCTGATGTGCTTTTCAAAGGGATAGAAACAGTGAAAGAAGAGAGGTTTGTTATGCCAATTTGAAAGCTCTTTTTTTGTTATAAAAATAGCTAAGACTGCCCACAGTTTCTAGAAAGAAAAACAGAGTTTGTTTGAAGGGTTTCAAATCAGTTTGAAGAGAAATTTCAATCGCAGATTCCCAAAACACACTTTGTTTGCCAAATCAAAAGTGTTCCTGCTATGAGTTTTAGGGATTAACACAGTAATTCTACAAGATGTTGTATCAGCTTAAAGATGTCTTGTTTACTTTTTAAAGGGCAGTGAATATCAAAGGGGCAGTGCTTGAGGGGAGGATTTTTGTGCCAAAACAAGAAAGATCCTTCTTCAACAAAGAACCACACACATATCTTATTCAAGATCTTTGCCCCAAACACAGTGATAAAAGTAATTTTGGTTCTCATTTGACAAACACTTATTTGCTAGCATCAAAGAAACACAGTGACTTGCAAGGAGGAAAGGTGTGGTGTTGGGAAACTATTTCAGAGACCATTTTAATCAGCCTGTCTTGGTCAGCCAGCAAATAGTATCCAAAGAAAAATGCCTCCCAGGAAAGATAGCAGAAGTGGCCCTCACAAAAAGTATGAAACTTTTTCAACTGAGGAAGTAAATGCCCATCCTTCAGTACTTTTTAACTTTCATGAAGTAGGATGTTTGGGGTTTTGTCAAAGGGTTCAGGAGGTGAAAAATTATCTTCCCTTGACACATCTATTTGCTTTAAAGCTGTAAGGGAAACATGTTCATCTAGCAAGCTTAGACTTCAAACTTTCTCCTAGATCCATTTCCATAGCTACCAAAATTCCATATGTCGGAGAAAAATGGTTTAAGCAGAGTTACTTAGACTCAGATCAATACAAACCTTTTTTGAAACCAGAGCATCGGGATGCATGCCCATCCATATTTCCTTTTTCATATTTATTGACCAGTTATGCTCCCCTCATGAAGATAATCTTGAAATATTTCACATGTGAAAGAAGGTTTTCCCGGGTTTATGCTTACCATGTCAGGCTACTCATGCACTTCACCATAACCCAATTGCTAAACCTACCCTTTTTCCTCCATATAAGCATTGAAAAGATGGCTTTTATTGTTAAAAAGAGACCTTCCTCTCAGCAGCCAACTTGTATTTTCCATCATTCCCTTATCAAAATTGTCATTCTCCATCAACTTGAGAAGAAGGGAATTTCTTGGGACACTTTCATTTCACATCCTGATTTCGCCACTGCTTCTTCATCCCATGCATCTCCTTCACCTTCCACTCATCCTCTTTCTCCTTCTTCTAGTAAACCCACTCCTAAAAGCAAAAATCTCCCATGATTGATCAAGAAGAAGAGCATAATGAGGAAGAAAAACACAGTGAGGAAGAACAGCACAATGATGAAGAGGAGCACAGTGAGGAAAAGCAGCATAGTTATAAAGAGCAGAACAATGAAGAGGATCCAAGTCAAAGGAAGCAAAGTGAAGAAAAACACAGTGATGAAATGCAGCACAGTGATGAAGAAGAGCACCATGAAGAAGAGAAAAACAGTGAAGAGGGAAATGATGAAGAAATGAAACATTTTTATGAGGAACACATCAGCCACAAAGAGGAGGATATTGGTAGCCCTCGCAGCAGCAAACATGATGAGGATGAAGCACAAAAAATTAAAGATACAGAGCCTAAAAGTCCTGAAGAAAGCAGGGACAAATGTGAAAAGGGCAGCCATCAAGGAGACATGCAAGGTGACAGTCAAGGAATTCATGAAGAGGGTCAAAACAGTGGCAAGGATAATGATGGGAGTAGCAAAGTCAAATACCAAATAGAGCATGTGCTAGCTGCCTCTCCTAGGTAAGGGGCCATGCTTTCTTCTCCAAAGGTAACAAATCCCCAAACATCAAGAAAGAAAGTACCTCAAATTGTAACTCCAAATGCTGCTAGAGCCCTCCGAAGCAAAGGGAAGTTTCCCAAACAATCCATTGTTGAATTACCAAAAAGGAGGAAGACCAAGAAATCCACCCAAAGCAAGGGAAAGGAGAAGGAAGAAAGTAGCCATAAGAAAGAGAGGGATTTTGACATAATTCAGATAAACAGTGGTGACAGCGACAATGAGGCCAGAATCCTAGAATCTCTCTTGATAAATAGAGAAGAACAAATTCATGATCTAAGAGCGGATCTAGAGAGGTCTAAAAACCTCATTCATTTTCTGCAAACACAAAACAACCAAATGAGTGTCCACATGGCGGTGTATGAGACACGGGCTATCAAGTATCAAAAAAAGGCCTCCAAAGCGCAAATTAAGTTGGAAGAACTCATGGAAAAATTCAATGATAGTGAAGAAGAAGATCAGCCAAGGAGAAATAGGCTAAGGACCATGGGACTCAGAAGAGCTTTGGAGAAACAAAAAGAGGAAGAGGTTGCCCTTTTCCAATCTTTTCCTCTTACTACTTTATTAACCCAAGAGATAGAAAACAATAGAGAAGCATGGCTTGAAAGGGTGAATGAACACTTGGAGAAGAAGTTGGAAAAGGCCAATATATATTTGGACCTTCAAAGAAAAATGACCAAGCACTATAAGAAGCTTAAGCAATTCGCCCAACGGAAATTAAAGGCTACACAAGAGAAGCTCAAGGAGGCTCAAAAGAGGCGCCCAGCACCAAAAATGAAGAAAGGAATATCAAGGCTTCAAATTTTGGCCTTCGCTTCTCAGCATGCTTCTGAAAACCCATGAGGGTCATGCTCACCAAAATTGGGCAAAATTCGACAATTTTTGGTTTTTTGACATTTTTGGGCTTTTTGCTAAAAGTCATGGGCATCACCATTTTTGTTTGAAGCATCCTAAAAGGATGAAAATGGTATCATTGGATGCCATAATTTCAGGGGCATCTACTCAGTGAATTTCAGATCAATTGAAGATGATTTGGTCCCCCAAAGTGGCAAAAAACATTCACTTTTTCAACACTCTGCCCCGCATATCAGCAAAGGCTATTTTATGGGTTTTTCCACACAGGTCAGTTTTTCACCGGCTTCCAGTGATCAGTTTGGAGAAAAAAATCATTTTTAGAAACTAGACATCCATAACTTTCCAACGAGCGTCACAGGCCTCGTTTCAACATCGAGAAGGCCTCCAAAAGTTGCCCACAAGACAGGGGATTTTCTGCTGATATACTTCTGAAGTATTTTTGTAAAAAATGCAGTTTTCTAAAGTGGTTTTTCCTAATGTGCGTTTAGCCTTTTTTGGCCATTGTCAGTTAGGAAAAGTCAATTTAATTTCCCCTTTTAGCATTTTTAGGATATTTTTATAGATATTTTGTGCCTTGGGCTTTGCAAAGCCTCAAGGACAAAATCAGATATTTTTGATGGGCCAATGAGCTTGCTAGTTGCACTAGGAGGTTCTCCTTCATCTTGGCCTATATATTCCAAGAGACTTCATTGTAAACAAGGCTTAAATTGATGATATAAAGCAATATATGGTTATACAAGCTTGGAAGAAATACTTGTCTCATGCATTCGATAGTTTCTTGAATGTTTTTGGATGATTAAAAAGGACTATTGTTGGATTCCTTGACTTGGTAAATGGTATAGTGTCCCTCTCTGTTATGCTTCTTAGTTTTCATACATATTTCATGCTCTTGCTTGCTATAAGACAATAGAGAATAGATTTGATACATGCCCTTGGAGGAACCTCAGATTTCATGTTTCATTATAGCTTCTATGTTCTCTTCCTTCTTAGTCATATCAAAGAATCCTTGATTACTCTTTGATCACTGAAAAAATGGTTTGCTTGTTTCATTTATGGTTTTATGCATGCTAAGTATGATTTACAATACGCCATGCTTACTCATGGCTAGTCATAGCTCCACCTTTGAAACCTTTCTTTTAATGTTTGATTGTCCTAGTTGAAACCAAAGAGGTCTTGTATCGATCTTTCCCTTTGCCTAAAACTCTGCAATATTAGTTTCAAAGTGCCCGATAGCTCGAAATACTATGTCTAGGAGTTTCCTCTTAGTAGCTTGAGTTATTTGATTGTCTTAATTGTCTTTCCCCAAAGTATGATAGAAATTTCCTAAAGTTAGAGAGTCATATATCTCCATGTATTGCTTGAATGTTTATTTCTATGCATTTATCAGCTTATAGTTACATTTATCGTGATTAATGGTTAGCCCTACCATATAAATGTTTTCTATTGAACTATTTATGTTTGAAATCCCTTGTCCTTCACAAACTTAGTGTCCATCCCACTTCATTTTACCTTAAGATCCATTTTACCTTGTTCAGATCGGCCCTTCAACATACCTTGTATCACCATCTGAGGCTTTCTTGACCTTTTTGACACCATAGCCGAGTTGATCTGACAATATTTTTTTCTATCTTAGTCTTTGATCAGTTAATCCCTCAAAAACATAAAAACAAAACCAAAAACCTACTTCACAACTAGCCTAAAATCAGAAACATAAGAAGCAAAACACATAGATATCCCTTACACAAATAGAGAGAGCCCTCTCTGAGTCCAGGAAGGTTAGGTCCTTGGGCTCCAAAGATTGGTTTGATGTTACCCTATCACTTGACTTGCCAATCAGCCAAATCATGGGACCCTAATAGATCCCTTCAAGGTTGAGGCAATAATTCAATTTCCTCCCCCATCTTCTATTCGTCAACTTCAAAGTCTTCAAGGAAAAGCCAATTTCCTGAGGAGATTCATCATTAAATATGCTGAGGTTACGAAAGGGTTTATGAGATTGTTGAAGAATGGAATTCCATTCCCATGGGATGAAGTTTCTCAATGCTTATTATATGCTTTGAAAAATTCATTGACCTATGCTCCTTTATTGATTCCACCTGATTATAATAGAGACTTCCTTTTGTATCTCGCTGCGGCAGAATCTACTATAGGTATGGTTCTGGTTCAAGAGGATGATTCTCTTTGTGAGCATGTTATTTATTATCTAAGCCAAGGCTTGGTAGGTCCTGAATTGCGATATTCTCCCATTGAGAAGTTAGCTTTGGCAACCGTTTATGTTGTCCAATGACTTAGGCATTACATTATCCTTCACAATACTTATGTTTTGGCAATTGTCAATCCATTTCAATTTGTTCTCAGTAGGTGAGTGATTTGGGGCAAATACAATATATGGATTGTCATTTTACAAGAATTCAATCTCGAATTCCTATCTTCCAAATCCAAGAAATCGTTGGTATTTGCAGAGTTGATCTCTGAGTTGCCTTGTGGAGATGAGATTATTTATGAATAGTCATTCCCTGATGAACATATTTTCCTCATTTCTTCACAAGATCCTTGGTATGGAGATATTATTGTTTGTCTCCAGACTTCAAAGTTTCCCCTCACTTTTTCGAAGGTTGAGCATAGAAAATTGAGTCACTTGGCAAAAATTTATCTTATCATCGGTGACACTCTGTATCGTCGCATGGTCGATTTGATCCTCGGATGTTGCTTAAATCTTGAAGAAGCTGACATTGTGCTGAATGACTATCACAATGGAGCTTGTGGTGGTCATTTATCCGAGCTTGCTACATCTCAAAATATTTTGTGCGCCGAATATTTTGGGCCCTTGATTTTCAAATATTATGTTGAGGCGATCAAAAAATTTCATCCTTGTTAAGTTTGTACTCGAAAGGTGCGTGCTCATCCAACTCTACTCTTTCCTATTATCACTATCGATCTGTTCACTAAGTGGGGTATTTATTTTACTACTTGTAACCCACCTTCGGCGAAGGGTCAAAAATACATTATCATAGCAGTGGACTACTTCACCAAGTGGGTCGAGGCTATGCCTACTTTCTCAAATGATGGTGAAACATCAGCTCTGTTTTTGTTCAATCAAGTCATTTCTCACTTCGGTATTCCCAAAGATATTTTCACTGACCATGGCAGTCATTTTCATAACTCCATGATGGTTGAATTGGCTCTTAAATTAGGTTTTATGATAGGAGCATTCATCTATGTATTATCCTCAGGCCAATGGGCAGGTTGAAGCCGTGAATAAATCCATGAATTTTATCCTCCAAAGTAAAATCAATAAAGCTAGGTCTAATTGGCATGTCATGTTGTATCCTACACTTTGGGCATACTGGATGTCAGTTAATATTTCAACCGGTTTCACTCCTTTCCAACTGGTTTATGGTTTGGAATCAATATTTTCTGTTGAGAGTGAGATTCCTTCACTTAAGCTAGATGTTGATCTTCTTCCAGACACTTCAAGTCTTGAAGAACACCTTGTTTATTTAGAACTTCTCGATGAGCAATGTCAAGATGCAACTATGATTAATGGGGCCCATAAGAAAAGAGTGAAGGTTCAATATGATAAGGTTCCTATGGTTTTCTCTGAAGGTGACCTTGTTTTGGTCTACGATCAAGACAAGGATGCCTTGGGGGCAAGGAAATTTAAATCCATGTGGTACGACCTTTTCATTGTCAAAATATTCCTTAAGAAGGGAGCTTATGATTTGGTTGATTTTGACAGAAACGAGCTGGCAGAGCCCAGAGATGGCCTCTATCTTAAGAAGTATTATACTTAGGCGTCTGCCTAGCATTTTTTTTGGTTGTATGTATTGTATTTTTGTGCGTATGTCTATCGATTCTATTGTGACGTTGATATTTTTTTATCTACTTTGGCAGGTTTTTATGGATGATATGATTCATTTTGGCTTTGTCGCTGGTGCTAGTCGACATACCCAGAATATTGCTTCCATGTCTTAGGTAATCTATTATCCATCCTGGGTCGATGTTGTTAGTATCAAGAGGTACAAGGTATTGGCCTTTCTTCAACAATGTGCAAACAGCATATTGTTGTGATCAATTCACTTTCAGGCAACGGCTTTTTGTTTTGTCTAGGCAGTGTACTTGGACTCACAACTGGTGGTTTTACAGTTGAATAACATCTATAGTGTCAGAGATACATATTTATATCGTTTATTTCTGAGAGTGCCTTTGTTGCAAATATCATTTAATTATGTTACATACATTCAAATTCCATGATCAAAAAATGCATTTTCTAATTCATTAGCTAATCAAAAAATCGATTGGCATATCAATCATTCATCACATTAAATATCAAAAATCATTGTATATATGAGATAGTCACATCATAAAATTGGTGTATATATAGATCAGAGTCACATGTTCAAAAATATAAAAAAATTGGACAATTATGTCCTATAAAATTAGGGCTTATGATCAATCATGTCCATCATCAAAAATATCAAAGTCATCTAGTCATCCTAAAAAGTATATGTCTATGGGCCCTGCCCTGGATAAGCATCATGGAAAAACACTATGGCAATAGCCACACAGCGGAATAGTTGCACTCAATCATGTGGTACACCGACCACATGTCTTCGAAATGCCTCAAGGAGGTCCTCTACTGCAGCCATAGGGACCTAGCGGGTCAAACCCTCCAAGTTCCTTTGTATGGCATGAAGGACTCTCCCAGGGTCTTTCGCGACATTCTCTGCCTCTCTTCTGCTACGCCTATGCCTCGGTAGACCCTCAAGTCTAACTGGTCCAACATATGTAACATGATCAATAATTTTGTAAGTACATTGCCCTATCAAAAAGATTTTTTCATTTTCATATTTTTATCGAAAATCCCAAAAATCAAATAATCAAAAATCATTTAAATGTGATCTTAGCGATCGCTCCCCATGCAACTCTGGGTGGTAAGGGCAGATCTAGATCTCCCTTGAAGTCCATGCCTGCATAGGGCAATCCTCTATGGTGATCACTTTTTCTCCCCACCACAATAAGAACTCATCATCCCAGGTAGTCCTAGGGACCTCACCACCCCCTAGTCTCTTCACCAGGTCATACCATCATGCTATGCATGGATCCTATGGGATGTTGATAGTAGAAATCACCTTGGGTCGAAGCCCAAGTATCCTCTCAAAGAAGAATGTACATAAAATGGTCCCATATCCGAAATGTTTAGTCTTACCTTTCTGGATGAAAGTCAATTGTTTCTTCAAGTTGCTCAATAATGCAGTACACCAATCATATAAAGTAGTTAGGCATTCAACTGCCAAACTCATGCTTCCACATGAGGCTTGGTGTAGTGAAGCTGACCCAACTACTCGAACTATAGTGAAAAGAAGGATTTTCATGTGTAATCCTTGCACATCTTTAATTGGTATCTGGGTCCCAACCTTCTAAGCATCTGCTACATAGTATATCCGGATGTAATCATCTACTTTCAACCCTCTTATTGGCTTTCCCTGCAAATTCACTGGCTCTCCTCTTCAAGAAATCCTAGTAATGAAATATATGTCTTCGATTTCAATTCTCATAGGCATTTGATCAATCATGAAGCACTCTTCCTCTGGGTCCCAGTAATTAACAAGCATCTCCAACAATTTGGTATTTTTTTTCATATTGGAAATTTTAAAAATTTTGAGCAATCCACATCCTCGGAGTATATCTATGGACAATTGGTCCTCCATTATCTCATTATCAATTGCACTATGCTCCCTCTCTCTCCAACTGATGGTTATCCCGAGTCAATTCAACAATTCATCCATTAGATTTTTATTTTAAAATGTTACTTTGCGCATACGCAGGTTTCGTTTTTACACAGTCGCGTTTATACGTAGCTTATTTTCAACCTGCGTACACGTCGAGGGTTACTCTAAAAAACTAATTCCTATGGTGAAATTAACTTAAAATTACTTAAATTGATAACAAAAATTATTACTAAGTTGATTGAGAGGATTACCTCGAAAATTTGAGCTGATTCGGCTGAGAATTAGTTCGGATTGAAGTTTGGGATTTTTTACTCCAGAGCTTTTTCTCAAATTCACTAATGCAAAAATGACCAAATGTGAGTTCAAAAGGTTTATTTATGCCCAAAATTCAATTTTTTTTCAAAACCCACTTGTCTAAAGTTTTGTTTTTACTTGTTGAATTTGTCTAGACTTTATGACCTTTTGGCTTGTAAGTGCTGGGATAGGTTGTTTTCAGGACCATTTGACGATTTCGAGATGATTTTGATTGCTTCGACTCCATGACCACTGACCTGTCATGGCAGGTATTGTGTTCAGAACTAACATATAAGTTAGGGAATTCACTTTCGGTTGCACTTATGCATTTTAGCCTCCATAATGAAATCTTTCCATAGGGTTAACCCCATCATGTTATGATTATTAAACCATTTTCACTCGTCGACTTATAAAATCATGATATGATGGTAGAGGCATCCTTTACATGGGATTCCTAGTTAGATCCTTGATAGCATATGTCACCCATGCTGCAAATTGTGTAGGCTCAGGAGTCCTCTTTATTCCCGCCATGACTTATGTGACGAACCTTCATTCTTCTTCTTCTTCGCTGATTTTATGGATTTATACCATAGAGGCTCCCTTTTTTGTTGATTTGTTATGTTGCATTGCATATTGACCATTTTTATATCTTGGCCTTAAGTCGGCTTCACTTGGACTCGTGTATAAGCCAACTATTTAACCATGTCTTTCTACAAAGTCATCCTTGCAATCACCTAACATCTGCAACTTGACACCCTTGCCCATGGACATAACATTCCTTTGAGTGTCATCTACCAGGTTCGCCACCTTGCATTGAGCATTAGACTGTTCCTATCTTAGGAACTAGTGCATCCGTTCACCAGCACTTGTTCTATCCACTGTACTATAGGCATTCTTTTATTTTTTTTGTAGGCTTTCAATACAAAAAAGGAAAAAAAAAAAAAAAATCCCAAAAATAGCAGTAACGGGACATTACTTTCATATTTGATGGCAGTTAAGAGTTGGTTGTGTCACCCTTGAGCAAAGCACAAAAAAGCTAAGTCTTTTCTCCATTTGTGATGGGCTTTAGTTTGACTTAGGAGAGTCATAACCTTGTTATCAAGTCAGTACTTCCCCGGTTGGTTATCTCTTCCAATCATATAGAGGTTTTGAAAGTGTCTCCTGCATAACAAACTTATAAAAAGTTATCATATGATGCCATAGTCATATTGAGTTATGATTTTCTTCAAGGGAAGTAAACCTGAGTCGACCTTTTTGTGGTGTCTCTTGACTCATTTTTCATTCGACCATCCCCGGTCTGTCCGAGTATTGTTCTATCACATCAACTATTTGGTCCTTTTCTTGTGTTGGTTTGAGAAGGTCTCCATTGAATTATTGCCAGCATATTTTTCTTATCGACTTCGAAAAATCTCTCTAAGAGTAAACCTAGAGTCACACCCTAGCCCTATTTACATCATTCATAGGCGACCTTGTGCTCAACATTCGATCAACACCATGGGTATTTGACTGAGTGGTTTCCCTTGTGTTCAACTTCATCTTTCATCATCACACTTGGATTCGTGTAGTACCTTGGTTTCCATTTGACCCTATCGGTGGATTCCTCGCCTCTTTATCAGCTTTCATTATTGTTTGGTTCAGAGGGTTTTTACTGTGCACTAGCTAAATTTTGTGCATACCGGAAACGTGCTTCGGGTTGGTTGCTTCACTTTTCTTTGTCTAATTCCTTCCAAATATTGGCTTGTGGGTTACACTCGCATTGGATTGATGTGGGATGCCTTAATTACTTCCTTCTAGCAGATATTTTCCCATTGACTCCAACACATTGCTCTGGGAATAAGGTATAGAGTCCTTTTGTCAGTACCTTAGGGTTTGCAGTCATCAGTGGCATATTCCTTTGCTATCTATAGCGAGAATACATCAATGTCTCATGATCAGTAGATTCTATCAAGTGTTCAACTTCAACTCATTCATTAACACTTGTTAAATTGTACTGGGGTACCTTGACTCTGATCATCATTATCGATGAGTTGTCTTACGTTTGTTAATGGTATACATCAATGACCGGTAATCAAACGATTTCTCACATGGTCGACTTCAGCTCATTTATTCTCATAGTGTAGAATTGTACCATGGTGATCGGTGAAGACCTTGGGTTTGCATCAGTGTGCTTTGGCTCACTTTGATAGCTCTTTCAATTTTCTGCTAGTTACATCATTCACCCTTATATATTGCAATTCATCACAGCAACATTCTATATGTTCGCACTCGAGTTGCGTGCAGTGCCACTTTTCCACCATTTATGATTTGGTACTTGGAGATTCAGTTGTGACTTCAATGATCACATACCTTTGCAGCATCATTGATCAATCTTCTATATGTGATACTTTGACATGACTTGGATATGTACTTTAGGGAAATGATCAGATGATTCACTATGTACTTTACAGTTTCCATTATACTTGTATACATATTGGATCCGATCCATACTTATTATTTGAACATGCTTTAATTCACTAAGAATGGATATGCCCGTCTCAGACATGAGGTTGCTTTTTTATTTCTTTCACTGGTTTTTGGCAGACTGAAATCTGGTGAAGTCTTCTCAAGTCCTCGCAAGATTATTTCTTATGCACATAATAAATTTCGGCCATCATGTACCCCTTCTGACCTCATATATTAGGGGGCATCTATTATAGCATCATTTATCACCTCTATATGCTCGATGATCTATGTATTGGCCTTGGGTAGCCCTTTCCATTCAAACTTTGTCATTTTCTTTAAAAAGAATATTTGGAATTCCATACACGGATCTGCCTTGTCAAAAGCGTGCGTAGTAGCGGGTCCACTCATATCTGACTCGCGTACATAATTTAAAATATTAATAAAATATAAAACTCCATATTCTTTAGGCGGGGTTTACGGGTTACATCGGAAGCAAACCTACAGGAGCCCGTGGCGAAACTGTTTCCCAACTAAAAAAATTGTTTTGAGGAAGTATAAATACACCTCATGGGGAAGGCCTAAGGCAGGAGAGAGATAGTTATTGATAGTATAACCTGTTTAGCCCAGATCAAGTCTGATTATTCCTGTGCCTCCTGCACTTCCCAGGTTTAGGAAACCCTTGTTTCCTTCTTTGAGATGCTCAAATCCTTTATGTGACATCCTTGTGCACCTTTATGGAAGAATGTTTTTGAGGCTTGGGCTGGACGGATTCGGAGGACGGTTTTGCTTGGAGCCGTGGCTGATTTCAAGTGATATTACTCTACATCTTTTACATACATCAATAAAGAAGCTATGTACTATTTTTGATGTCATGATCTTGTATGCTTTTTATACATGTTAATGATCTCATAATTGTTAATCTCATGTTATCTTTTATAAGCTTATATGATCTAACCACTGAAATTTAGGATATATATGTTGTACAATTATTCTACATGATTTTTATTGAGTGAGTTGCAGGTCTTGAAGCACGTGGAGAAGTAGAGGGTTTGAACCCTGTAGGAACGACCTCAAACGTAGGACATATGGGTAAGGTCATCTCTCCTAAGTTTACTAGCTTAAACGTTAGGACCTTTAGTTTGATTCCTTCTTGCTATTGTATGCTTTCCACTCAGTTAGGTCCCTCAACCCAGACCTTAGGGTAGTTTCACCTGCAACATGGAATATATGTCTGACCTTCCTTCTACCAAGCTTGGTAATGACTGTGTGTCTATGGATATTGATAGATTTTCTAAGATGGTTATTTTGACTGCCTGCAAGAAGATTATAGCAACAAAGGCCACTTCCAACCTCTTCTTTGGACATGTGTGGGTACATGTTGGGATCCTGCAGACCATCATATCATATTGGGATAACAATTTCCTAAGCGCATTTTGGTCGAGCCTCTAATCATTGATGGACACCAAGCTCACCAACTCAAGTGCCTTCCACTCCTAGATTAAGGTCGCCAATAGTATGCTTGTGCACATTTCACACATGTAAAAATCCAATAATTTATGCACATGGGATGGGAGTATCCCCTATGTTTAGCACAACTACAGCAAACCTCTCTGTAACTCACATGGCCACAACCCCTTTTTGGTGGGCCTGAGATTTCAACCATTTGGTCCCATTGATGTTGCACTGCCGCTTGCAACTACACAAGTCGTATATGCACATGTTCAATATGAAGTTGAAAAAGCTACCAAGTTAATTGAATGAATTCAACACATTCACTAGAAGGTCCATGATATCTTGAAAAAAATCCAATACTAAGTACAAGCAATGCCACGATTATGTGCCACACAAGTTTCAAGTGGGAGACAAGGTTTGGTTGCATTTGCAGAAGAATCAACTTGTAGGGGGCCATAAAAAGTTGTTTCCACTCTACTATGGACCTAACACCATCACCAAGGTTGTGGGTGACAATTATTTTGAGATAAGTATCCCACCCTTCCTTGGCCTACACCCAATGTTCAATATGTACCACCTTTGCCCATACTTTCCACCATTGTTGGACACATCATAAATCACAAAGCACCTAAGGCTGACAAATATCAACCCATATTGCATTGAATATGGCATATTTTATTAGATCATTGACACACATATTAAGAGCACTCTCCAAGAGAGAATCCAACTGTATCACGTTATCAAATTAGGCCAACAATTGTACCAAGGTAAGTGGCTCACTAGGTGCCAAGTCCATCATAAGTTTCCCCATCTAATGGAGGCACTCATAGCAATGGATACCATTGCCTCATAAGGGGTGAGGATTGATCCATGTGTATATTTGTGGCCACCAACCTATTCCACTAGCTCACAACACAAATTTCTATTTTTGGCATTTTTCCTACAGTTTTTAGGTCATGAACTCCATAATCGTTTTAAGGCCCTAAATGACATTTTTTTCTAAGAAACAAGCACTAAAAAATCATAGGCTATTGAGTGTAGAAGAAAAATGTACTTCTAGGATAGACCTTTCCAACGAGCTATCATGCATGCCAAACAAAGATTGTATGCCAAAGTTACAATCTTGGGAAGTTGACGTTCCAACTTACCCCATCAAGGCCCACAAGCCTTCAGTGCTTCATCTCCTAGGGTTAGGTTTTTGGATGTTTAGGGTTTCTCATTGCTTATTTATGATAAAAAAGCCTCCAATCCTCATTGTAAGATAATTCATCAAAGGCATGTAGCTGTCACATCTCTTCTTAGAGATAAGTTGCCACAATTCAAGCTAGTTTGTTTTCATTCTACATTTATATAGTTTCAAAATTTTCCATTTATTAATAGAATTCAAGTTTCATTGTATCTTTGTGTTTTGGTTATGAATCTGTATATCACTTCATTCCCTTCATAAATTCAGATCATTAACTGCCATTTGTTGCATCATAGTCCTCAAAACATAATTTGTAGTTTCTAGTTGACCATTAGACTAAGGATAGTAATGGCATGAGATTTCATGCTAAAAACTCAACTTGGCGACTAACTTAGTCAACATTTTATTCTAAAAATATGCATTGTGATCAGTCAAAATCATTTTAGGTACGTTAAACCTAGCTATATTATGATTGAAAATAAGAAGTACCATTGTGGTTCAATGGAAGAAGTAGGCATAGCTTCGACCCACTTGATAAAGTAGTCAAAAACCATAATGATGTAGTTATGGCCATTAGTTTAAGTAGGCTTGTATGTCATACAATCAATACCCCATTTTGCAAAAATTCTAGTGGTAAACACAGGGTGTAAAAAACATGTTGACCACTCATTTTTCAAGTAAAATTTTGACAAGGGTGACATTTTTAGACTCCATTAATACAATCTTTAAAGGTGGATGACCAAAATTATCTTGTGAGAATAATTTTTTGGACTACATGCATACCATAAAGATGATCACCACATGCTTTGGCATGGAAATCATTCAAAACCCTCTTTGCTTCTTTATGGGACTAAACATCAATACGAAACTAAGTCCACACTTTGACGATGCATGGTATCCCTAATGATGAGATAAATTTTGTCTTGATGGAAAATATGTCAACTCTCGTCTTTGGATAAGTGAGGTTTGAAACAATGAGTTAAAAGATATAAAAATATGTCTCTATACCAATATTAGAATAGGAAGTGAGAAACAAACCCTCATCCTACAAGGAGTTGTTGATCACAGTTTCTTCACTATCTTTGCGAAGCTTAGACATCAACTCCACAAAAGCTAAATACTTCTTGGATTTGGAAGCGACAAACTCCAAATAAAAATTAGATAAGATGACTATCCATTTGGAAGACTTGATATCAATGATTTTTCAGTTCAAAATACACTACATTAGCCTTGGATCCAACTACCACAATGGTTTTATGAAAGATAATGTGATGTTTAAAACATTGACATCATGAGTTACTACCAAAGCCACCTTCTCAACACATAAATAACACAATCTAGGTCCTAGAAAACCCTTACTAAGGTAATAAAACATGTTTTCAACTTGTGAACTATCCTCCTAGGCAAGCACTATACCAATGGCAGACTTAGATGTGGCTAAATAACACAAAAATTCCTTGCTATAGTGTGGGGGACTCAATAATAGGGTTGATACCAATGTTGTCTTTAGATCATCAAAACGATGTTGGGCCCAATCATTCTAGATAAAGGGACACCCTTCTTCAAAAGGTGCATAAAAAACATTTCACAATCTTCGTATAATTCATGATGAACCTTCACAAAAAGTTTGCCTTCTCATAAAACTGTGAAGTTGTGTAATAATGCATAGGGGAGACAACTAGACTATTTTATCCACCTTTAACATGCCAACCATAATACATAAAATATGCATTTATGTGTATTCAAATGACATTTTAGAACCAACATCTAATGAAGATGACAAGAAGGTGAGATGGATGATCCACACTACTCTAGGATGGAGCTGCTAGATAGCTCAAATATGCTTCAACCATGTGTTTGTTGTCATGAAAATCATATGACATGGTCCGCTAGAACGCAACACCAATATTTTTTAGACTAAAAGGCATCTTCCGATAAGCAAATGTCCACCTTTATCGAACAAGCATCATCTACACATGTTCACGACAAGGTAACTGCGTGAACGATTAATGGACCTCACCTATGATCAAATCATATTAATGTTAATGCCCAACATTCGAAAATGGTAAGACACTCAAGGCCAATAATTTTTGCTACAAATAGCCACCACAAGGACATTTTCATATCAATCTACTTCACTTAGCTTTGGCCCTATCATTCTAGATTCTTGAGGAGCTAATAGTAGGTTGCATGACATGCACAAATCTAAGGACACAAATCATGCATTGCTTTCATGCAAGCCTTTTGGTTTTCATACTAATTGTTCTTAGCTATCCTTGTGACTTTTATGTTTTCTAAAGTTTTAAGGGAAAGTTGCAGGTTTTGCACTAGGAAACTATAATTTATCTTGCTTGTTTTAAGAAAAAACATGACCAAATGCTCTTCTTCTAGGAGAAAGTTTGGCCTTAATCTCCTTTTGCTAATTAAGTGTTTTGTGGGAAAAAAATTCATGATTTGATAGTGTATTTTGGTTTTCTATATCTATCTTGGCCTATAATACCAAATAAAGGCACAAAAATGGTCATCACTTAAACTACCTCCAATAAAATCATATGTTTTTGAATAACATTTAACTTGAATCCCATACATAAACCAAGACATTACCTCTAAATGGAATGAATATACCCAACAACTCCAATTGGTAGGCTTACAATTAAATCAACAGGCCAATAGCCTCTGTTGGCAATTGGACTCTGTTATAACAAGCCATTCGGTCAACAATATTTATAAAAGCATAAAGGACTCTAGTGGGAATAATCAGGGTATCAGATGGTTTCAAAGCGCTTGGACTTGGAACATGCCCTAAATAATCTTACTCTTCTACTGGCCGTTATGTAGGAATAAAATTTTGACTTGGGAAAACTTAAACAAGCGTGGGTTTTCAGGCCCTGGCAGATGTAGTCTTTGTCAAAAGGCGGAAGAGAGTACCTTGCATTTATTTCTTAAATGTCCAGTTGCAATTGGAACTTGTATTTATATCTCCAAATTAATTTAAAAGGGGGACTTCCTTTCTATGGAGCAAGATTCAAATATTGGACTGTTTCTGTTGTAATCCTACGAGAATCGTACATGATTCTGTTATGTTCGGTTAGGTAGTTAGAGGTTATTAATAAATTTTTGTTGAATTGTTGAAGTATAAATGTAATCGATTTCAATGAATGAATAATATAGATCACATGTTAATGAGTTAACAGTGGTATCAGAGCAAGGCTGGGAGGTGTTGTGGGAGATTCTTACTGCGTGTGGCAGCAAAGAATTCTCCAAAACTTCTGTCCACACCCCTGCACGAATTGTGGCAGCAACACCCTATGCAGCATTGGAGATCGGAGGCTAACAGAGGCATCAAATCCCTTCTGAAGTCTCTTTGTATAGGGGATCTCTTTTGGGTGGTCGACAGAGTCTTGCTAGCATATTTTTTGTGGCAGCGATAGCAACACACTTTTGCAATAGATCAATATTGAGTGTCACTAGCCAATTTTTTTTAATGTTGTGGCATAGCATCAAACCCAGTGCAAAGTGATTTCCAGCATCGATTTTTGATCAGTAAGTTTAAAAAAACCTCAGTTTTTTAAGAAATTTGTGGTTGGAACATAGTTTTTTTAAAGAGTTGTAGCATTTGTTTTTGATCGGTAAGTTAAAAAAAAAAAAAACTCAGTTTTTTTTCAAGAAATCTGTGGTTGAAACAACCTTTTTTTATCAAAGAAAAATCTACTGCAAGTTAAAACTATGAGTTTTTTTTTTAAGAGAAATCAATGTTAGGAGGTGGTTAAAAGAATTTTTTTTTTAAAGGAATTTTGTGGCAGTGATTTAGAACGGTTTTTTTTAATATTTCCAAAATAAAAATTAGCTCCTTGGTGTCCTTAATTGGGATTGTCCTTTCCAGAAAGGAAAATTACCAGGAGTGGTTTAGGAAAGTTAAAAATACTCTTATCTTTAATGAATTATGGGATGGAGTCTATGAAGGAGAAAGAGAGGATGCACCAGGGTAGCCTGATGAGTGGAAACAACTAGAAATCTGGAAAAGTAAGGATAAGAAGGCCTTTGCCTTAATCCCCATTTCAGTCTCAGAAGAGGTAAGCAAATACATCACTCGGAGTAAAACAACTTATGATGCCATAAAAAAAATAAAATATCTTACGTTTCACATTCTGAGTTGGAGATAATTTAGTTATTGTTGAAGTTATTTAATCTGGAAATGAGCGATAATGATCCTCTAAAACTTGCCTCTGAAATTAAATCCATCAATCATGAAATTGAATTTATTGGAGTTAATGTTTATTTGCCGCTTATTGCTTTTATAAAAGCTCTTTACCATAGTTATTCACACTACTTGGAATCTCTCGAAGCTAGTGGGAAATTAACAGATTTATATTTTGAAAAATTAGTAGGGAAAATTGCAGAAAGAGAGAAGGCTTTTGGCAAGAAAGAAGCATCACATAGTTCTAATACTGAAACCCAATTTATTTCTCAAAAAGACCAAAAACCTCAAGAGGAATATTTCAGAAATACTAAGAGTAATAGAGGTCAAGGTAGGAAGAATTATAGAGGTAGGGGGGCAGAAATATTTAGGGAGATAGGCAACAAAATGAAAAACAAAGAAATTTTTCTGATAAACGAGTTGTAAAATTCTTTAGATGTGGAAAACTTGGACATACTATTGCAAATTGTAGAATTCCCTGGGAGAAAATTAATCAAAAAGAGAACAATTGCTTGAAAGCAAAGATCATATAATTCCAGACAGAGGACAGTCTTTTGAGAATGCACATTATGTTGTCGCTCATTGTAATTTCCACATGGAAGATGTTTTTATTACTTCTTTTTCTTCATGGTATGATAACTGGGTTCTAGACAGAGGTGCCATATGTCATATGACCTTTAGAAGATATTTGTTTGATCAATTCATTGATAATATTGATGGAGTAGTGTATTTTGCTGATAAGTCCCAGATCAAACCATCGGGGATTGGTTCAATTCAGTTAAAAATTCCTGGAATATCAAATTATATTTTAAATGATGTTCTTTACATTCCGTAGTTCCAAAGAAATTTGTTATCTATTATACAAATAAGAAAGCAAGGACATTCCATTCACATATTTGATGGTAAAGTAGAAATTAGAAGAGCAATTGACAATAAAACTCTAATGACATGTGTGGAAGAAGATAAATTAATGAAGTAGCATGGTATGTCATTTGTTGCATTGAAGACAACTTATTTGGTTCAGCAAAATGATACTCTGTCCTCTTCTTTATTATGGCATGCATGCTTCAGTCATGTTAATTCTAAAAGTATTCGAATTATGAAATAACAGGGGATTAAGAGATTTCCAACAGTTCCCAGAAAATTAACCCCATGTAATGATTGTATATTGGGAAAGCATCACAACCAGTCTTTCCAGAATTATAAGTCTAGAGCTACAAAAAAATTAAGCCTCATACACTCTGATTTATGTCGTCCAATGCCTGGATCATTTGCGAATGGAAATGAATACATACTCACTTTCATTGATGATTATTCGAGGATATGCTGAGTTTATCTAATTAAAGAAAAATCATAATTTTTTGATGTGTTTACGAAATTTCATCTCTTGATAACAAATGAATCACAACTTACTATTGGTACTATAAGGACTGATAATGGAGGAGAATATACTTTACATGCTTTTGAAACATATTTTCAAGAGAATGACATCAAACACCAGACCACAATACCATATAATCCACAACAAAATGGTGTTGCTGAAAGAATGAACCGAACATTGCTTAATATGGTAAGGTCAATGATGTTTTTCAAGAATGTAAAATTAATGTTTTGGGGAGAAGTTGTGCTCTGTGTGGCATACATTAGAAATCGGTGCCCTTCCTTTGTCATTAAAAACAATACTCCATATGAAATGTGTTATATTCGTCTTCCCGCTATTAAAAATTTCCAAATTTTTGGTTCTCAATGTTATGCTTTGATCCCTAAACATCAGAGGAATAAGCTCAGTGAAAGAAGCGGAAAATGTATATTTTTAGGGTATTCCATGACTTCTAAGGCATACTGATTGTATGATGAAGAGAACAAAAATTTTATTTTTTTAAGAGTTGTAATTTTTCTTCAAAATGATAAAGATTCCCTCACTGTTGATAGAAAAATTAATCAGATAGAAAGTTTGTGCCTGAAAATATTTATTATGAATCATATAATATACTTCCCCATCCTAAAGGGGGGATTCCTATATTGGATCAGTCTGTGGAGTTTCCTTCTCTCAATAATGAGAAATTGGTTGATGATGATAATTTTGTTGTTGTTGATGAGGAATTGGTTGATCAAAGTGTTTCTATAGAAAAAATCATAGAATTGGCAAGAACTGAGCCAGATGAATAAGATGAGCAACTTCTGCAAATTCCTGAACAACTTCCTACACAACCTTTGTGAAGGTAAACTCGTATTCAAACATTTCCAAATAAATATGATGAGTTTAAGGCTGGAAGTTCTTGAGGTAACTATTCTCATTGTGAATTTAATTTTTATGTGGATTTTGAACCTACTTGCTTTGAAGAAGCTCCTTGTTATGAACAGTGGAAATATGCAATGCAAAAGGAATATGATTCTCTCATAAACAATGGCACATGGAGGCTGGTGGATCCTCCTGTTGGCATCAATCCTATTGGTTGAAAATGGATTTATAAAACTAAGTATAAATCTGATGATTCACTAACAAACACAAAGAAATACTTGTAGTGAAGGGATATGCACAGAGAGAGGGTATCAACAATATAGAGACTTTTTCTCCTACAATGAAATGGGGCACTATTAGATCTTTGTTTTCTATTCTAGCTCAAAAAGAATGGATAATTCACCCTATGGATGTCAAAATGGCCTTTTTAAATGGAGGTTTGAAAGAAGATGTTTACATGTTTCATCTAGAAGGTTTTTCCATTAAAGGGATTAAACAAAAGGTTTGCAAACTAATGAATCCTTTGTACGAATTGAAACAAGCGCCACGAGCATGGTATGAGAAGCTAACTGAACATCTTCTTAAATTAAACTATAAACATTTTGACCTAGATGATGCAACTCTTTTCGTTAAGAAAGTTGGACAATCAGTTGTATATCTAGTTGTATATGTTGATGATTTGATGATCACAAGAAAAGGTTTTTGATATGAAATATTTAGGTTTACTTCATTATTATCTTGGAGTTGAAGTTGATAAAAAACCACAACATATTTTCATCTCTCAAAAGAAATATGTTGATATGTTATTGAACAGATATAGTATGACGGAATGTAATCATGTTGCTACTCCAATGGAGCGGAATTTGAAACTCACTTCCAAAGAAGGAAATTCGTTTGAAGATCCAACAAAACATGCAACTTGTTGGAAGTTTGATTTATTTGTCTATTACTCGACCTGATATAACATTTGTTGTCATAATACTTTCCAGGTTTATGCATCATCCTTGTGAGTGGCATTGGGTAGAAACAAAAAGAGTTTTGAAATAATTAGAAGGAACTCAAACTTACAGCATCACATATTCCAAAGTTTTAGACTTCCATCTTGCTGGTTATTCAAATTCATATTTTCATGGAGATTAAGAAAATGGAGTATCAAATTCTGGATATTCGATGAATCTTGGATTAGCAGCCATTAGTCGGAGATCGTGCAAGCAATATTTTCCTACTGATTCTACCACCGAAGATGAATATTTTGCAGCATCTCAAGCCACTAAGGATATCATTTGGCTCCGAAAAATACTCGAAGATTTGCAGTAGAAACAAAAATCTTCAACTCCTCTATTTCTCGACAACTCTTCTGCAATTCAGTTGGCCAGGAATCCAAAGTTTCATGATCGAACCAAACATATCAAAACCAAGTATCATCTCATTCGAGATCATGTAGAGGCAAAAAAAATTCATAAGACTCATTGTCCAACTTCAGAACAAATTGAAGATATCTTTACCAAATAATTGGGGTGTGAAAAATTTGAAAATTTTAGATACTTGGTATGTCAGATGACCCTTCGAATTAAGGGGGGGAATTTTGTAATCATTCGGGGCTAGTTGTAATTAGTTGCATATAGTTACAGATTAGTTTCATATAGTTAAAGATTAGTTTCTTTTCAGTTATGAAAACCAACTAAATTCTCCAAGTATAAATGTAACACCTTTTTTATTAATAATTGACAAAGTACGTAGCATTTTGATGTGTGGAATTCTCCAGTATTTCTCTCTAACACTTATTTTGGCCAAAAACCATTAAAACTACACACAATAGCTCAAAATTGTATAATGTCAAAGAAATCATTTACCTCGGATATTTATCACCATTTTTGGAGCATGTTTCTACTAATCATTGATATACAGACCCACGACATTCTTAATTTTCCTAGATGACATGAACTTCTTCCCTCCTATCTCAAATTATTTAGCAACTTTCATTGTATCAGGTTTTGCACAAGTCTCTCTCTTTCTTTTGACTGCATCTCAATATGAAAATGAACCCTTGGGTTTATTAGAGCCCAGAGAGCCTCCTCGAAACCTCAAATTTAAAAAAATGACAAAGCATGGAATAATGTGGTAATTTATCATCCTCATATCATCCTACAATGAGTTTCCTCCACTAATCGGGCTTTGAAGGTTCATCAAGATGCCCAATTTGTTTTTGATATTCTACTTCAATTTGTTTAACAAAATCAGAAGCCTTAAACCAAAATAGGATGGAGTTTCCACTAGGGGTTTTAATATATATTTGGAAAAAACACTGTGCACCCAAATTTGTTTTCAAATCGTGAATACCATGCAGATCCTCATCCATATCTACTAGAAAAAAATGGATCTGAGGACCTAGGGTCCGGGGGAGCCTGTAATAAGTCAAGAAACTACCAAATCAAAGCCAAGCCACCATATCTGCATTTAGGAACCACTGGATCAACGAGAAAAATTCACGGCGGCACAAATATACAAATAAAACTTCATATCTACACATAACTTTTTTCATAGATCTACGAGTTTCCACATCCGATCTCATTGGAGTATGATTCACCATATCCATTCATTTGTACCACGAATCTTCAGCTTGAAGAGGCCCTATCAAGCAGGTTTCTAAAAGTTGCGAGTTGTCATCTTTCATTATGAAGATCTCTCCTACTGCAACACATTGAAATAGAGAAACCACACCTTTTACAAAAGCCACACGTGAAACAATTAAATTCAAGCTCTTTGCATGGCATAGATGTCACTCACGCTCATTAGGGACTCCATACTTGTCGAGAGGTGGCTGAAACTCCACGCTAGACTCAAGGAATGAACTACATAAACCCTTTTCCATCATTCTCTTTAGCCTTCTTTCCACCAAGATTTCATTAATTGATACATGTAATAAGTTATATCATGGAACACAAATATATTTATCAATTAACATGTTATTTTAACCTTACTGAAAATTATCTTAATCTTTTTATTTACTTCTCATATTTCATATGATCTCATAGGCCTCAGTAATATTAGGGAATATGTTAAAAGAGTTGTTGGGGGTATTGAAAATATGTTATATATATAACTAGCTCCATTCAAAATACTTTACGAAATTTGAACCTCATTTGGTTTATCAATATCTTATATGAGCCCCAATTATATAAGGTAACCACTCATTAAACTTTTGCGTGTGTTTTTCCTACACCTAAAACCTTTTATGCCAGCCAAAAAAATATTCAACTTTAGACTTTTCATGAAATATTAGGAGTGGGTCCCAACATGAGACATGGATAGCCTCCAAGCACTCTCCACATCTTTCCCATTTGAAAGATTGGAAATGAGTGGTTTAGATTAGTTTTGTTAATCCGATATGTGACAATTTATTCCATTGGTGGTTAGGGTAACCACCTCCACCCATCCTATTTCTTGGGCATCATTTTCACTCCGACGTTCTTTCTTTGAAGCTATGCATACCTATTAGAGATGAGGTTTTCCTTTTCCTTGTTTTTCATATACTCTCATCATCGAATTATGGGGGAAAACTTATTAGGCTACGATCATTTCCCCTTATTTCGTTACAATACTATTTTAAGGGATTTCTAGTGGTCGACATATCAATTTTGTGACACATATGGCTACATACAAATTTTTTCTTCTTCTTCCTTTCAAGTTATGAATTTTTGTTAATAAATTTTCCTCATTTTCTCCAGCTAACACTCTTATATTTTATGGGTTTACGATATCTCACGTGTTTGTACATACGCTTTACTTTTCTCTCTATGAGCCAAAGAATTCCTTTTTCTTTTTTTCTCTGAAGAAGAGAAAGCCTTACTCCCAAAATTTTTGCTTCAATACCTCTGGTAGAGTGTGAAAGATTTATACTTATGGCTATGATTTTTCTATGGAAGTTGTGACATTTTCGTCAGGTGTTTCTTCTGCGACCTCCTCAATTAGTTTTTCTTTTTATTTGTGTTATCCCTGAGTGAAATAGTAAATTGTTCGATTATAATTGTATTTGACAAATAGTTGCACTTACTCTATCTTGCAGTGTTGGGGTTTTCAATAAGTTCTTAGTGGGTCTTCCCCTCCATTGAATACCATACTAAATCATAAACTCTTATATTCTTGGATTTTCATACAGGAAATTCCCTTATTTATCTTTCATTTATTTTATTTTTTCCACTTAGACCTTTAATTATTTCACTTTATTAATTCTTCATAATTTAATAATATTTTGGAACCTTGCTATTCAGAGTTCAATACTAGATTCATCTTGAGCTTTACAAGAAACAAACTTTACGATTTTTTTTCCTTTGAATGTTTCCAAGTACTATGGAATTTATTCTTTCCTTCTTCTTGTATATTTTAATAGGGTTTATCTTAGAACAAGGAAACTAGGCCCGATCCTAGTTTAGACTTCATTTATACCTATATATGCATGGAACATTTATTTAAATATTTTTTTTACCAGACTCATACTTCGGTCTGGGTTTACTTTACTTTCATGTTACTCATCTTTCTTGATTGACTATTAAGGTCTTTCTTGACCATTAACGGTAACTATTTAAGTTTTTTTAAGGCTAGACAAAAGTTGATATTGTCTCTGTATTTCATGTATATTTATACCAGTCCATTCTTTTTCATCTTGTGGTTATTTATTAAGGGACTATACAACTTTAATGTATTTACGTTTAAGACATTTCTCTTTATGCCCTTTACAAAATACTTCATATATAAATATAAATAGTTATGGATAGTCCTATTTTACATAAAGTAGAGTTCAAGGCTACTCTTTCTTGGGTTTCTAAAATTATATGTTTTTAGAAAGACTTTGTCCATTGGCACAGACTACATATCAATTGAAGAGTAACCTAAGTGCTTTATCTTAGTGTTAATCCATAACCGTACTAACTATATATATATATATATATATGTATGTATGTATGTATGTATGTATGTATGTATGTATGTATGTATGTATGTATGTATGTGTTTATATATATAATATTTCATGTAAACATATATGAACACAGTGGCTTAGTTAATAGAAGTTATTGTATAAAGTCATATATATGAACACAATGGCTTATTTAATCTTAGTTATTGTACAAAGTCACTTCCACAAAGTTAATTGTTACATAGTTAATATTTTCTTTTACAACCAAATAATTACATCCAACATATACTTCCAATTACTCATACTTGCTACTTAGAAACAAAAGAAAGAATTGACCTACTTAATCTCAACATGACAACACAGATAACTCAGTTACTTATATGAACTTTTGAAAATACAATAAGGGCTACCACCCTCCTCAATCTATGAAAACAAAATAAAGGCTACCACCCTCCTCCTAACAAATGAATTGTTGTCTCAAAAATTCTCCCTTCGTTCTAGACTAATTTTCTGTTAAGAAAAAATCAACTTCTTTCATAGTTTCACCTTCTCAATCCCTAGCAATGTCCTAGTAAATTTGGGCCGAAATCATAATTATCTTGGTCCAATATTTATCTCCCATTGAAATCTCTTTTTTCTAGATTTCCTTTCTCTCTCACAGTCTTGTTTAATAATTCTAGTAGTAGGGGAAATCATCCCTTGCAAGATGGAGGATTTTTCTCTTGTTTCTTTACTATGCTTTCTTGGAACATAATTGATTCTAATTATTAAACAATATTATTTCAATATATATTTGCAATATAAATATTAAGTTATCTTTCCAGCCTCTCAAGCATTTTCCAAAACTTTAAAATTATAATAGTCTAAATAGAAAAATTTGAGGTGGGAAATTGTGATTCTAATAATTAAATGTTTTTTCATTTTTTCAACCAAAATATTTTGATAATAATTAAAAATATATTTTTGAATATATAAATAGAACTAATATTTTCCAAAAATTACCTTCCAATATTAAACTATAGCTCTTACATAATCCAAACTTACCATTTTCAAATTATTCAATTAAATTGTAGTTAACACAATATATAGTTAGAATAAAACTCCTAAAATTTCTTTTTTAATGTTTTAATTTCATGTCACTATATTTCCAAATGCATCAACCAAGGTAGGAATCTAAAAATTAAACTGTCTCCAAATTTAACGGTTTACCTAGCTTCCAGGACTATTTCGCGTGTTATAATTTCCGTTTAAAAAACTTATCGACTTATTCGACAGACAAATTAACTCAAGACCGTCAATTCACCGTCAAAATCCATATTTCATCCCTGGCTAGCATCCCTGGTCGGCCTTCACAACTTGACAAAATTATTGTACTGGCATGAAAAAAATCAAACTTTTTATATTGAATAAAAAAGTTAACTGTGTACATGAATTTAAGCATTTCTTGAGAAAGAGTTTTCCTCTTCTCATTTTCCAGCCAATAATTCAACCCTTCCATTTTCCATCAACCTCATCGTGATGAAGTCTCAGACCTCCCTATTTGTAGGGAGAAACGGCCAACTATGTCAACCTATATACAAAAAAATTAAAAACAACTAATGCCATCTCGTATCCCGGGTCACCTACATATGAGCTAAACAACCCAACGTAAAACAAAAATATGTAGCTCATAATAACTTTCTTGGGCCTCCTCTTAAGAGGAAAACAACCCAAACAAGAAATTTAGTCTACAAGTGTATAGTATAGCAACAGTGACAACAGATACCTAAAACGGTGTTTAAACAAAAAAGTAGAAATCATGGGTTTCCTGGAAGATCCAAATATGAACATAAAATAAACTAAAGTAAGGAGGAACTCCTAAAAATACATGTTCATGTAAAAGGAGGTTGATCCGACTCCACTGAGCCTTCCGTACCTATTTCTCATTTCCTCTAGCTTTCCAGAGCTTGTTGTACACCCTCCTTAGAAAGGAAGTATGTAACATCGTTCTTTTCCCTATAGATGTGACATAGATCAATGTAAGAAAATGAATGTTTCAATAACCAGCAAGCATTATGATGGGATGCTCACTTCAATGGGAAGGTCCTTCGATCAAGGAGGCATGGCTTCGTTGGTGGAATGGGAGCAAGAAGGACAAACAAAAATATTTACCTCTAATCACCGTATGGCGCATTTGGTTGGCAAGGAACCACGCGATATTCAAGGATGTAGACACCCCCTTCCAGATAGTTGCTCAGAATGGAGTACCCATTTACTCCCTTCTCCCCGACAAAGTAAGTCTACAAAAACAAGAGTATTTATCACGGACTAAATCAGAGGAGATATTCCCTGGGCATACTTTGATGGCGCATCATACCCATCAAATAGTGTGGGGCAGGGATCGTGATCCATTTGTCTCAAAATAGAAGACTGGAAGCTTTTGTAGGTTTAGGACAGGGAAGAAACAACTATGCTGAAATCAAAGCCCTTCTTCTACTCTTATGCTAGCTCACCCATTTACATATCACAGAGGCTCAAATTTTTGGGGATTCTCTCAACGTCATAAAATGGTTTAACAAAGATTTTGTTTGCTCAAATTATATTTTAGGTCAAAAAAATTATTTGTATTGGAATTTGGTTAAAATATTATTGTTTTAATTTTCATTAAATTTGTATTTTTTCTTTAAAAATAAATTTAATATTATAAAAAAAAAAACTTAATGACGTTTTTATTATCTAATTTTAACATTTCAAAAAATTTACTATAACTAATTTTCTAAAGTCTATTTAAATTTTGTATAAAAATTATTGGGAAAAAATGAAAATCCAAATAATAACATTATTAAGAAGAAAAATGGTACACATACTCCAATTTTTAAATTATGTGTGTTATTTTTTATTTTAAACTTTATTAATTTACTTATGAACATTATATTATTCTTTTTACATTCTATTGTAATTGTTTAGCTTTTAAATAAGTTGTTTCTATTGAATATTAATGGTTTTTTTTTACATAAATGATATTACACTTATTGGTGAGTATTTATGATAGCAACAATCAATTAAATGTACTTTATCTATGACTAAAATATCCAAGGTTATGATATTTTAAATTAAAAAAGCCATTTATGTTAGTTTCTTGCATGAAAACAACTATTCTAAGTATTGACTTCATACAAATATCTCAAAATCTATATTTTTTACAAGGTTAATTGAAGTTACAACATTGAGAATACAATAAAGGGAGGGTGGAAATTTTATAATGGACTTTAAAATAACTGTAAATTATTAACATACTTTTGGTTATAAGATAAGAAAAAACTCTTTTTAACCTTTTTGTTACTCTTATTATATTATATGGCTGTGAAGTTTGGGGCTATAATATCTCTACAGAATTATGGTAAAAAACAGTAAATGGAACAGTGTTTTATAACTCATAAGCTCAAAAAAAAGGCAATTCACCTTATCCTATCATCCTCATAAAAGTAAGTATTTCCCTACTGAGAGCACAACTATGACTATGTGCCTATTGTATATGAACATGATAAACAACATGGAAGAGAAGAGACTTCATAAGATTGTTTTAAACCCTTGTGAAAATCAGTTGTGGCTTAAGCAGGGTTGGCATAATGATGTCAAGTCTCAGCTAAATCATTAGGTATAGAAGATGTCACTTAGTGAAACAATGATCATATTAAAAGCATTATTACATAAAAAATTGAAAAAAACTTGTGGTGGGATAAAGAATTAGAGTATAAAATAAAATTAACATATTACAACAAGGTGATCAACCCTAATATAAAATATCAAAAGTATCTATATGCTTCAGTACATAAAGAAGAAAAACAATGTTGATAAAATAAAAACAAACTCTCTCATAATCTTCATAGTAAATAAAGTGTCGGATAATTCCTAAAACATCACAGGTCTAAAAACTTCATCATTTAAACAATGTTGATAAAATAAAAACAAACTCTCTCATAATCTTCATAGTAAATAAAGTGTCAGATAATTCCTAAAACATCACAGGTCTAAAAAATTCATCATTTATGTAAAACTAAAAGGGTTGATGATAAAATCACTCCCTTAAAATGCCTTACATATAGTCACACTATATAAGGATTTCTGAAATCTATTACAATATCACTCTACCTAAAGTTATACACTATTAGAAGAAATAATTGACTTTCACCATTGTATTATGTGAAATACATTATTAGAAGAAATAAATGGCATTCATCATCATATTATGTACCCTGTGGACATATAAGACAATAGGTTAAATTAGAATTGGAAATGGTATTTGGTTTTATATGTGGAATTAAGGTTATTTCTTATTAGAAAACACAAAACCCCATTAACAATAATCACTAAGAACATTGTTTTTCATATAAATATTATTATATCAAAATGAGATCAATTTATAAAATCTAAATAATTATAATATTGATTAATAGTTTTAATAATATATCATGTTAACGAGGATGATAATGATGATGGTTAAATATTGTTTAGATTAAATATATTTTATCTCTTTGTTAAGAAACTGTTTTTTTTTTCAAAATCTATTTCTATATTTAAAAAATCATGTTCCTAGATAATCCTCATTTGATGAGAAAAATATAATTAGAAAGGAAAAAAAACCCGAAACACTATAAAAAGATAAAAATACAAAAGGCTCACATTGTAGATTCAATTTCCCAATGCCACTAGTTAAAATCATGGAAATTCTTGAACCAATTGACTCTATAGATGACACATTATTCCAAAAAAACTGAAATTATTATGTAACTTCTAAAAATAAACAATATTACATTTAACTAAAACCAATTACGTAATAACAATACAAAGTAAATTAGTAGTTAAATTCATCTAACCAGCAAGCTAGCTATATTTCCTTGTTTAAAATACATTTTAAATGAATAAATAAATTTCAGTTTTTAAAAATAAAAATTATCATTTTAAAATATTCCCATGAAATTTCAATCAAAATCCAATTTGCAAAATATTAAAAAAAAATCCAATTTGCAAAATATTCAAAAGGATCTAGTAGTTAAACTACAGCTTCTAAAAATATTTTTTAAAATTTTTCTCATTTCTTGTACCTTTGTCTGTGTTTCAGAAAATCATACCGCCCTCCAAATTGAATTGTTTCACGGCTCTGATGACTGTTTCGGCAGTTTTGCTTGAAACATGAACAGGTTTAAAATATTTATAGCTGTACTTGACATATAAATTAACGTGGCCGTTAACTCACCATCAAATTCGATACTTTATCTCTGGTTTGAATTGATGGTCCGCGTGCACAACATGATAAAAACGCTCTACTCACATGAAATTGATTTTCATCATTTTTACATGGATCATGTAACCTCAAACTTTCAAAACACTTGTTATTCGTTACGATTTCTGGTCTCTGTATTAGGGTACACGTACATCTATTAGGGTATCGAGATGTGATACTTTATCTGCTTCACTTTTAAGGAAAAACGTTATTCGTATAAAATTAACAATTTTAAAATAATAAAATAGATAAAACGAGTCTCAATTATTTTTATCTTCCAATTTTAAAAAATAGAACACAATTAACGTGATTCGATTACTACCATTTCCTGGCTACCTTTGACAACAAGGTATGGTTTCCAACTTTCCATTCAATTCCAATGAAAGTACAGAATGGCACTCTATGTAACTTTATAATAATTAGTTTCTGTTCCTTTCTCATTAGTATTACTGTTTTACTTTTTAAAGGGTTTTTGAGTGTTTTTACCAAATTTAATTTTGGTAAAAACTAATTAGAATTGGGAATTTTTTAATTTCTTAAAAATTTGTTATATATATAAAAATTTATTTTAGAAAAACTGCAAGTAAAAACACAAAAAAAAATAGTAGAAAGCACGTTATGTACCCAAGCAGTGCGCTTACATGAAATTAGAACATTTTATAGAGAAAAAACGGTCACTAGGATACCATCACAAAAACATTTTACTCGTTCAAAAGAAAAAAAGAGGATATCTGGACTTCGGCACAACATGGCAAAATTGTACTGAACCAGAAGAAGGACAATAATAATCTTAGAGGCAAACATCTCCATGGTGAGAAAGAATATGTTAATGTTGTACTGACTGCGTGGATATGCCAGCTTTTGTGCTGCCACAATTTCCGCCACGTCAGCTGGAGAATTTAGAAAGTCGAAAGCCTTACTCTTTGCCTTATTCCTCTCACAAATTTTAGGGTTATATATATGCGGTCCTGTTAGCAGAAATATACACTCGTCGTTCCTTCAATATTTATGCCTATAGGCGTAGCCTCCTATCGGAATTGGTTTCATTAATGATTTTGCTAATTAATATTTTTCAACCGATGGTCTAGATTGAAAGATGCCGGTATATTCTCGTCGTCGACACTCAATCAATGAATGAAATTACAAGCCATAACCTCCTTGCATGTCTAAATCAAGTGTTTAAACCCTACTTAAATTACTTTTTTACGAAATGATCATTAAAAATTTACTGTTCCTCTTATTTATCTCCATGTATGAGGGTATGAGGGATTAGAACAAAATAAGGACACGTTTCGGGCAAGAAAGTTCTATCGTTGAAGCCGCATGGCATGTGGTTAGCTTAATGTTTCAAGTTTAATCATGGGATTTGTATGGAGGCAGCCATCTCTGCAAACAACAAGAAATATCGATGTCCATCCATCTTCCGACAGTAGCAGCGTGCCACGCGGAACGAATTATTTAATGGCTATTATCTTCACCCTGTGCCATGCACAACGAATTCTGCAGAGCTATCACACAGACGGGAACTGTTACGGGAAGGTGAACCAGAGCGTCGCCCAAATGTTTGAACAGAGTGGTTCCACGAAGTTGTTCCACCTATCTGCTGTGATGGTTGGCATCGTAACGCTCAATTTCTTTCAGACCATAAGGCCACCTGATTTAGAGCAGTCGACACCTTTGAACACAGAGAACCAGGACTGTGGCCGGTTGGATCGAAGTAAGAACTCCTTCTGAGGAGCTTCACGGTTGTAGAAAACACACTCTGGATGGTAAGCTTTCGAATACTTCTTGTTTTCATCCTGTTTTCTATTCTCTATAGGTTCTTCCTCCATCTCGTTTATAAAAAAACTCTTTTACAGTTGGGTTCTTAAACGACTTATGCATTCGGTGCAGGTCGAATTATTCCAATAACCTGGTTTGAACCGTGAAATGATATTAAACAATGTTTGACAAGTTCATTAGGCTTTCACCATGTATACCCTAATTTAAGTTTGACGTAGTGTGAATATATCTACAAACAAAATCAACAAATGGGATTGACAGAACAGAGAATATTTATGTCATTATATGTTTGATTGTGTGTATATTCATTTAATTGAATGTTGTGTGATCGAGAAATTTAGCATCGATCTCAGAGTAGATCGATGCTATTTAAAGAAATTGCCTTTGATTTCTAAATCGAAGGATAAATTTTCCAGATATAATTATCAATTAAATTTTTGAAATGTCTATCGATCCCCAAATGTTCAACATTATTGACCATCCAAAGGCGTTGAATGAGGTCATTGAGTGGACTGATTAATTCGCCATCTTCGTTTGACATTGAATTGAACATCTTCTTTACTTCTCTGATCAGTCTCTCAGCACGTTCCCGGTGAGAAGCTTCCTTATCTGTTTTTATTACAAAACTACACACACTCTGTGTCTTTTTAAAACTCTGTCTTTTCTTACAAAATAAGCCTTCGGGCTCTCTGTTGTTTTCAACACACTGCTGTGTATAAAAAGAAATGCACGCAGACTTTTTATTCACTGTGTATTGAAATACACATACGTTGCTTTTTTCAATACACGCTGCTATGTATATTTATAATATAATATATTATAATATTATAATATTCAATACGCACCAATAATATATTAAAATTCCTCTGATTCTCGGGCTACTCTCAAAATCTCATCTTGTTGCATATAAAATGCATTCTTCAAGTTTATGCCCAAATAATTTTTAATCTCCTACGGAAGCTTATTACTTAGACAATGATTATAAAACCATTGAATACCCCACATTATGAATTTTACATCAACTTTTCAGATTTAATCAAAACCCAATTACAAGCTTCCTCTTACCTTATAAGAGTTCGACCTTGGTAAGTTATATTTCAGTGCGCATGGTTATTATGCCGCAACTTAATCACCGATGCCAAGAATTATAATAAGTGGTTAAATCTTGACTCAATTATATATATGCACCCTTAATCCTTCATAACTTACCCAATGCACCCACGTGTGAGCCTTCAACTATGGCAATTCATATAACCCGGACTTTGAACAAATATCAATCACCAACATATATAAGAGTTGGGTCCCACAACACACTCATACCCACGTATACAAATTTTATGCACGTGCCTTTGTGATAATTCATATCAACGAAAATATGTTAACATGTATTACATCCTCCATCAACATTATATCAAAGCCGTTGACTCATATTTAAACCCAGCACTAATATATATTTATATGACCTTTCGGGCCCCACAACCTCAATACACAGCAAACCAAAGTCCGCAATGCAATTGGGTCCCATGACAGCTTATACTTACCTCCTTAACCTTTTTCCATCGTGCAACGTGACTTCCATTGATTTCCACAATCCCATGATCGGACGGATCTAATGCATATCACGTTTTTTTGGCCTCTGAGGTATAATGCTAAAAAAAAACGTGAAATTCTCAGTTTTAGAAAACCATTGCTATCTTACGTGTCACGCAAATACGCACATCGTGTTTTTTTCAACGAATCTACTTACCACTTATGAACGCGCGCGAACCCGCTGGTTTTGGACTTAAACCTGCTTTCACTATTCACGTTCATTTCATGGTTCCATTACTTCGCCAAGGTTCCACTCTTACCTCTTAACTCCGTTCTCACCGTGTTAATGCTATGACTTCCACTGATATCAAATCAAGCAAAGAGTTCAGTGAAAGAATTAATATGCTCAACAGCCAGAGTTAACAGTACCTGCGTCCTTCATAATACCCTCGCTGATTCCTCATTGGACTATTCACACGCAGTTAAACACCTTCAAGATTCAACTTTCACCAAGCTACGGGTTGTGGCTTTCATATGGAATGTGATATTGATTAACACAATCGATACTCTCCTTTCTTCTGCGTGCAACTTAATAGCACGGTCAATGAACAAATCTAACTTGATCAACCGGAATAGAGTTCCATCCAGTTCAACCATGGAATCGAGAATTGCCTTGATTCTTTCTTCACATAGGGAACCAATACATATAGCTTGATCCGACCCAGAAATATTAATGGAACTTCAGAGTTAAATCCTTATTATCGAAAATTTTATAGTAAACATTCGAAGCTAGGTTAAGGAGAAGCTTAGTAGTAGCATGAAAACTATTTATTGGTGACAACGCAATGCGAGTAAAAGGATAAGGAACAACGTAATGAGTAAAGTAAGGGAGTAGCTATCTATTCTGTAGATTGGGTTAGAAGTAATAGAATTAAGTGGTTCGTTTCTGAGAACAATTGATCATAATGCAGGGTAGGGTACTAGTGAAATGAAAGAATACTTTCTTTTTTTTTAAAGTTGTGTATTTATGAAGAAATATTATATATAATTAGAAATGACCCATTTCAATAGCGGATCTATTCAGCATTGAGATAGATAAAATTGCAGGGCATGTATGGGATAAAAATGCCTATTATTTAGACATATTTGCACGGACAAAACACATTTTAGATGTATTCCAGTGCAATGCAAAACAACCTTTTATCCCTTGAAGTCCCTCGTAATTGCGCCATAATTCGAAAAAGGGTCTCGAAATCTCGAAATTTAAGCGTGAACAGAGAAATCTCTTCTTATTACGGTGAAGTTCTGTTCAAATTACTGTGTTGACAGAAAATCCTTATCGCTTAAATTATGGTATTGTAGCATCATTGGGAAATAATTAGTAAGTCCAAATCAATATACAATGAGCAATAGATCAATATCATCATATACGCTATGGCATTAACATAGAATTTTACCAAAATATTTATATTATTTCTATTGTTTATGGAATTTTAGTTGTTAGTTTCTTGTGCATTACTTTATTTGTATATTAATGTTTTGTACTTGCATTTTCATGGAGTTTTAATATATTAATAGTGGGGTTTTTAATATCGATCTCAGAGTTTAATATTGATTTTATATTTTAATATATTAATTTCACAGTTTATAATCTTAATGTTTATAGTATTAATATTAGGATATAGTATATTGATCATAAAATTTATTAATTTATTAATAATATATATTAATCTATAAACACTATGGTTATATTTATATTTTAAGGTTTAATATATTAATGTTAGAGTTATATATTAATATTATGGTTTTTTATCTTAGGGATTTTAATATTAATGTAAGGGTTCAATATATTAATTTTAAAATTTTAAAATTCTGGGTTGTTAATATATTAATATTAGGGCTTAATTTATTATTATTATTATAATCAATTTAATATTAATTATTATTATTGCAAATTATTTATTATTATTATTATTAATAAATAAATAAATAAATAATAAATATCGATATTGTTAAATATACAATAATAATATTATTATTATCATTAAAAAATATATTAATATTATTCTATGAGAAATTTCTTACATCGTTTTTCGTGTTGTTCAATTTACCTCCTTTTTTTAGTCGCTATTGTTCTTTTGTTTACAATAAACCATTCAGACATATATAGCCAGTTATATTAGCCAATCATTAAATTCAAGAGTGAAGTCCATATCCCTTTTACATGAAACTAAAAATATTTATCAATGTGGTTTGCTAAATATGTTGCAGTTTGGTTCAATGACAAGATATTTATATTTGATAATAATATTAGACTAAAATTAATATATACATTGACATCAATTTAAATACAAATATTGAATTACTAACATTATTAATATTTCATTTTAAACATTGAGTTTAAAATTTTGTGCTTTCTTGTTGATTATTGTAATAGGGGTCATATCAGTGATTTATTTTTATCACTCATTTCATGTGTACAATATGTATTTCTAATGAGGTTTATGTTATTTCTAATGAGGTTTATAGCATGATGTTTTTAAGATTAGTTTTCTAAAAACAATACAAACGGAGTGTTATATATATATATATATATATATATATATATATATATATATATACCTAGATGTTTCTATCTCTTTCTGTATTAATTTTTATTTTGTTGTTTTTCCTTTCAAATGCAGGTATGGATAATAATGATGGCATCTATTATAATCAAGTGGTGGCAAATATTTCTAGACAAATCAGTCTTGTTTCTTACATTCGGAACAAGCTCGATAGAAAAACATGGCTTCCATCCTTCTTTTATTGATGAGCATCTTCGTGTGCTAGATGAAATGAAAATGAATGTAAAATACTTGTTGCATGTGCACATGAGGGAGCCTAGGAGAAAAACAAGAAGGGATTGGTTGGAAAGCATTAAGTTTCGTCATCATTATCCTGATGATTTGAATTGGTGTTCCTTTTGTGGCCGGTCTGGTTGTGTTCTTGAAGAGGCTATTTGATAAATGACATTTGATGGAGAGTTTTGAGTCCAATTTTGTGGCGGGATTTCTTTATTTAAAGACAACAAAAAACATATGTTAATTTCAGTGTTTTTTTTTTGTTTCACTGATGGCGGAATTGAGTATCATTTTAGTCTATTTATTTATTTGGTTTATAATATTAACAATCAGTAAGGTTGAATGATCACTTGCAGTTTATCATAATAATATTCATGTGACTTTAAAATTCCTCTCTATTTAAAATATTGGGTCGTATTCTTTATTAAGCTATTGTGTTTTTAATATTGTTCCCTTCGCCTTAATGGTCCCTTGGGTTATTAATATTTTTCCCTTGGGTTCGCCAATTTCTTTGGTTTATGATATTAAACCCTTGGGTTTATTAGTTCTTTTGGTTTATAATATGAATAATCCCTTGGATTATTTATTTGTGTTTATTAATTTCTGCAACTTGAGCAATTTTTTATTAATTTTTTTGATCCTTCGACTTTATTAATCACTTGAGTTTATTAATAATATTTGTTTCTAATACTAATTTGTTGGGTTTATAATATTGATAATCCCTTCTATTTATTGATGTTCAATTTTTATAATATTAATGGTCCCTTTGCTTTATTCATGTTTTATGATTATACTATTAATATTTCAATGTATGTGTTGATCAATTGGGTTTATAACATTGATTCCTTAATTTTTCGGATTCTTTCGGTTTGTAATAATATTCCCTTCACATTATTAAATTCAGATATTGGGGTTTTAATATTAGTCCTGGAGTTTAATACTAATGCATTGTCCAATTTCACATTATGAAAAACAGTCACTCAACTTAATATAAACAGAAAGGACTATTGATATAACTTATGTTTTTAATAATTTTCCCTTGGGTTCACCAATTCCTTTGGTTTATAATATTAAACCCTTGGGTTTATTATATATTTTTGTTTACATTATTAATAGTCCCTCGATTTTATTAATCTCTTCATTTTAAAATATTAAATACTATCGTTTATTAAATTCTTAGGTTTTGTGTTTAAAGTATGTTAATTTCAATGTTAATTTTTTTGGTTTGATATTAGAACGTTTTATAATTGTTTTTGTTGTTGTCTCCTTTTTCATTTAGTATAATAATTTTTTTCATGTATTAATTAAATGAATACATTCATGAGATGCAATATAGTAATATATGAGAAATTTCTTACATCGTTTTTTGTGTTGTTCAATTTACCTCCTTTTTTTAGTTGTTATTGTTCTTTTGTTTGCGATAAACCATTCAGACATATATAGCCAGTTATATTAGCCAATCATTAAAAATCAAGATTGAAGTCCATATCCCTATTACATGAAACTAAAAATATTTATCAATGTGGTTTTCTAAATATGTTTTGGTTTGGTTTAATGAAAAGATATTTATATTTGATACTAATATTCGACTAAAATTAATATATACATTGACATTAATTTAAATACAAATATTGAATTACTAACATTATTAATATTTCATTTTAAACATTGAGTTTAAAATTTTGTTCCCTTCGGCTTATTGGTCCCTTGGGTTATTAATATTTTTCCCTTGGGTTCACCAGTTCCTTTGTTTTCTAATATTAAACCCTTGGGTTATTACTTCTTTTGGTTTGTAATACTTTGTTAATCACTTAAGTTTGTTAATAATTTTTATTTCTATTACTAATTTGTTGGGTAATGTTTTTCCCTTGGTTCACCAATTCCTTTAGTTTATAATATTAAACCCTTGGGTTTATTAGTTCTTTTGATTTATAATATGAATAATCGATCAATGGCATCCTTGATCAAACATCACATTCTCACAAATATTGTCTCAATATGAAAATCAGCCATGGCCAACCATGGTCATAGTTGGTCCAACGTCGCATTGTGACAACAATTGTCTCAATGTTTAAATCAAGCATGGTAAACCATGTTTATTCCCCTTTGTTTATAATATTAATAATCATGTGGCTTTACTAATTTTTTTTGTTTTTTATAGGTATCCCTTGGCTTTCTTGATCTCTTATGTTTTTAATATTTTTCCCTTGGGTTCCCCAATTCCTTTGGTTTATAATATTAAACCCTTGGGTTTATTAGTTCTTTTGATTTATAATATTAATAATCCCTTCTGTTTATTAATTAGTTTCTTTTAAAATATTGGTTCTTATGGTTTTTTATTTTCTTAGGATTTTGAATTTAAAATATATATTCTTAGGGTTTGTTACCCTCTTCTATTTTTGATATTGATCCCTTGGCCTTATTGATAACTTATGTTTTTAATAATTTTCCCTTAGGTTCACCAATTCCTTTGGTTTATAATATTAAACCCTTGGGTTTATTATTTCTTTGGGTTTATATTAGTAATAATCCCTCGGCTTTATTAATATCTTGAATTTAAAATATTAAATATTATCGTTTATTAAATTCTTAGGTTTTGTGTTTAAAGTATGTTAATTTCAATGTTATTTTGTTGGTTTAATATTGTTCCCTTCATCTTCTTGGTCCCTTAGGTTATTAATATTTTTCCCTTGGGTTCACCAATTCCTTTGTTTTCTAATATTGAACCCTTGGGTTATTAGTTCTTTTGGTTTATAATTTGTTGGGTAATGGTTTTCCCTTGGGTTCACCAATTCCTTTGGTTTATAATATTAAACCCTTGGGTTTATTAGTTCTTTTGGTTTATAATATGAATAATAAATCGTGTGTTCATGATAAAATGTTGCACGATACGGCAAATCTTGCTACCAATACTGAAAATCACCGCATGCTTGTAGTTGTAATTGGTCCAACGTTGCATTGTGACAACATTGTTTCAATGTTTAAATCAATTCCCTTGGGTTCACCAATTCATTTGGTTTATAATATTAAACCCTTGGGTTTATTAGTTCTTTTGGTTTATAATATGAATAATCGATCAATGTCATCCATGATCAAATGTGACATTCTGACAAATATTGTCTGAATATGAAAATCACCCATGGCCAACCCTGGTCATAGTTGGTCCAACATCGCATTGTGACAACAATTCTCTCAATGTTTAAATCAATTCGCAAGATAACAATTCCACCAGTTTATAATATTAAACCCTTGGGATTTATTAGTTCTTTTGATTTATAATATGGTCATTAAATCAATTTCTTCCATGATCAAATGCTCGCATTTTTCCTAACAAATATTGTCCGATGTTATCACCCATAGCCATGTGGTCATGGTTAGTCCAATATCGCATTGTAGTAGCAATTGTCTCAATATTTCGTCAGTTCCCTTAGGTTGTTGATTCATTTGGTTTATAATATTAAACCCTTGGCTTTATTAGTTCTTTTGGTTTATAATATGAATAATCGATCAATGTCATCCATGATCAAATGTCACATTCTGAAAAATATTGTCTCAATATGAAAATCACCCATAGCCAACCATGGTCATAGTTGGTCCAATGTCGCATTGTGACAAGAATTGTCTCAATGTTTAAATCAATTCCCTTGGGTTCACCAATTCCTTTGGTTTATAATATTAAACCCTTGCATTTATTAGTTCTTTTGGTTTATAATATGAATAATCGATCAATGTCATCCATGATGAAATGTCACATTCTGACAAATATTGTCTCAATATGAAAATCACCGCAGCTAAAATCATAGTTGGTCTAAAGTAGCATTGTGACAACAATTTCAATGTTTAAATCAATTCCATTGGGTTCACCAATTCCTGTGGTTTATAATTTGTTGGGTAATGATTTTCCCCTGGGTTCACCAATTCCTTTGGTTTATAATATTAAACCCTTGGGTTTAATAGTTCTTTTGGTTTATAATATGAATAATCGATCAATGCCATCCATGATCAAATGTCACATTCTGACAAATATTGTCTCAATATGAAAATCACCCATGGCCAACCATGGTCATCATTGGTCCAACGTCGCATTGTGACAAAAATGCATCTCAATGTTTAAATAAATTCCCTTGGGTTCAATAATTCCTTTGGTTTATAATTTGTTGGGTAATGGCTTTCCCTTAGGTTCACCAATTCCTTTGGTTTATAATATTACACCCTTGGGTTTATTAGTTCTTTTGGTTTATAATATGACTAATCGATCAATGCTATCCATGATCAAATGACACATTATGAGAAACATTATCTCAATATGAAAATCACCCATGGCCAAGCGTGGTCATAGTTGTTCCAACGTCGCATTGTGACAACAATTGTCTCAATGTTTAAATCTATTCCCTTGGGTTCACCAATTCCTTTTGGTTTATATTATTGACCATGGGTTTAATAGTTCTTTTAAATTTATAATATTAAACCCTTGTGTTTATTAGTTCTTTTGGTTTATAATATTACGAACCCTTGGGTTAATTATTAGTGTTTATTAATCTCTTCAACTTGAGTATTTTTTAATAATTTTATTGATCCTTCACCTTATTGGTCCCTTGGGTTATTAATATTTTTCTCTTGGGTTCACCAATTCCTTTGGTTTATAATATTAAACCCTTGGAATTATTAGTTCTTTTAACAGTTTATAATATGAATAATCGATGGTATCCCCCATCATGATGAATGTCACATTAAAGCAAAGATTGTCTCAATATGAAAATCACCAATGGCCAACCATGGTCATAGTTTGTCCAACGTCGCATTGTGACAACAATTGTCTCAATGTTTAAATCAATTTCCTTGGGTTCACTGATTCCTTTGGTTTATAGTTTGTTGAGTAATGGTTTTACCTTGGGTTCACCAATTCCTTTGGTTTATAATATTAAACCCTTGGGTTTATTAGTTATTTTGGTTTATAATATTACAAACCCTTGGGTTAATTATTAGTGTTTATTAATTTTATATTCCAGCTTAAGGTATTTTTTAATAATTTTATTGATCTTTCGCCCTTATTGGTCCCTTTGGTTGTTAATATTTTTTCCCTTGGGTTCACCAATTCCTTTGGTTTGTAATATTAAACATGGGTTTGTGTTCTTTTGGTTTATAATATGAATAGTAAATCCAGTGTCATCCATGATCAAATGTCACATTCTGACAAATATTGTCTCAATATGAAAATCACCCATGGCCAACCCTGGTCATAGTTGGTCCAATGTCGGATTGTGACAACAATTGTCTCAATGTTTAAATCAATTCTCTTGGGTTCACCAATTACTTTGGTTTATAATTTTTTGGGTAATGGTTGTCCCTTGGGTTCACCAATTCCTTTGGTTTATAATATTAAACCCTTGGGTTTATTAATTTTTTTGGTTTATAATATGAATAATCGATTAATGTCATCCATGATCAAATGTCACATTCTGACAAACATTGTATCTATATGAAAATCACCTGTGGCCAACCATGGTCATACTTGGCCCAGCAGCCGCTGGTAACAGCAACAATTGTCTCAAGGATTTAAATCAATTCCCTTGGGTTCACCAATTCCTTTAGTTTATAGTTGTTGAGTAATAGTTTTCATAGTTTCAATTCCTTTGGTTTATAATATTAAACCCTTGGGTTTTATTAATCTCTATTGTTTTTAATATTGCCCTTAGCCTTATTGATCCCTTAGGTTTTTAATATTTATCCCTTGGGTTCACGAATTCCTTTGGTTTATAATATTAAACCCTTGGGTTTATTAGTTCTTTTGGTTTATAATGTTAATCACACATTGGGTTTATTACTTTCTTGAGTTTAAAATATTAATTCTTAGGCTTTATTAATTTCTTAGATTTTTCAGTTTAAAATATTAATTCTTAGGGTTTATTAATCTCTATTGTTTTTAATATTCATCTATTAGGTTTATAATATTTATCCCTTCGGTTCGCTGATTCCTTTGGTTTATAATATTAAACCCTTGGGTCTACTAGTTCTTTTGGTTTATAATGTTAATAATCACGTTGGTTTAGTAATATCTTATGTTTAAAATACTGATTCTTATGGTTTATTAATTTATTAGGTCTTTTAGTTTTAAATATCAATTCTTAAAGTTTATTAATCATTGGTGTTTTTAATATTGATCCCTTATGTTTATAATATTTATCCCTTGGGTTCACCAATTCCTTTGGTTTATAATATTTAAACCTTTGGTTTATGATAACATTGTATTTGTATTATTAATTATCTCTTGGGTTTATTAATATCTTCAGTTTAAAATATTAATTGTTAGGGTTTATTAATCTCTAAGGTTTTTTGTTTTTAAATATTGTTTCATATGCTTTATTAATCTCTTGAGTTTAATATATTAATTCTTAGAGTTTATTACTTTCTTAAGTTTTTGAGTTTAATATTATATATTAATAATATTATAATATTATTAATAATATAACCAACTATGATATAATATATATTATTAATAAATATTATAATTTTATTAAAATATATAAATTATTTTGGTGATTTTAATCATAAATATATAATATTTGTTGATATATAAATTTATGTGCTAGGTAGTGGATATAGGCCTATCGGCGTATATCAACCACATTGGTGAATGTGGTTGTAAGTCTATTTTTTGTCATGTCATCTTATATAAACACGACTGCGTGATATCGTGTGGTTGTACTAGTTGTATAATGGAACAGTATTCATTAGATACATATACGCATTTAGGATATCTCTAGTTTACTGCAACAATGTCATTGCGATTGCTATGCCCATTTTCAGCCTGGATTGTTTTTCTATTCAATTTGATTGCGTATTTGGCTGCCATCACAAATGCAGCAATCGTCAATTATACCTTCACTGTAATTTTTCTTATTCGTTGTTTCAAGTTTTATTTTTGCATACCCATAACTTTGGAAAAGCAAAGCCCTCTGCATATATGCTGATGTATAGTATATCCATGATATTTGTTCTTAATGCTTATACAGATTGAAGCAAATACAGTTACCAGGCTATGCAAAGAGAATACAATAATCACAGTCAATGGGTAGCTACCAATTTCATCTATCTATGTCCATGACGGAGACACTATTATTGTTGAAACTTATAACAAGGTAGAGTACAATGCCACTCTTCACTGGTATATTGTCTCTGCAACCTTGATAATTATATTTCACAACATAATGATGCTGTTATGGACAAGTTTGATGATATTGATTATGAGAGTTACTGTTACATATTGTCACGCATGGAGTGGAGCAGTTGCGTACACCATGGGCTGATGGACCTGCATATGTTACACAATGCCCCATTCCACCAGGTGGTCATTATACATACAGATTCAACATTACTGATCAAGAAGTAACTGTGTGGTGGCATGCCCATTACTCTTGGCTCCGAGCTACGGTGCATGGAGCTTTTGTAATCCTTCCTAAGAAAGGGAGCTCATATCCCTTTTCTAAGCCCGATGCCGAAATTCCTATTGTGATAGGTGATGATCTACTCTATGATTCAATGCAGAAAAGTTTGTATGGATAATTGGTTTTAATAGTTAAAAAATTTATTGAAATAGATTATGTTATTGAACAAGTGAATGGTTGAACGCTAACCATATTGTCGTCATAGACGAAGCGGTTTGCACAGGTGGTGTGCCTAATTTATCCGATGCCTTCACCATAAATGGACAGCCAGGAGATCTGTTTAACTGCTCTACCTCGGGTAACAAGTTGCTTCTTTCTCAAAGACTTGTGTCAACTTATATTGAATAATGATGAAGAAACTGATGAAAGAATCATGGATGCAGGAACATTTCGTCTCCCTGTGAAAAGCGGAGAAATGTACCGTTTGCGAATCGTGAATGCTACACTCAATAGCAGGCACTTTTTCAAGATAGCAGGCCACGAGTTTACAGTTGTAGCTATGGATTCTTGCTACACCAAACCATACAAAACATATGTACTTGTCATCTCTACTGGCCAGACTACAAATGTTCTTCTCATGTCCAACCAGTCTGTGGGAAAATACTATATGGCCGCCAGAGCATATAATAATCAGGTAGTAGGCGCTTTCGATAACACCACAGCTACTGCCATTGTAGAGTATATTGGAGCTGAAAATTCTACGAGTCCAATTTTTCGTAGCCTTCCAGCCTACAACGACACTGATATAGTCACTATGTTTAGCAGAGTACTGAGAAGCCTGGCTTCCCAAGAACACCCAGTGGATGTTCCGTAAAGTATATATGAAAGCCTCATCTCCACAGTTGGACTCGGGTTGCTTCCCTGTGAAAGTGGAAACACTTGTGAAGGCCCTGACGGAACCAGGCTGAGTGCAAGTATGAACAAAATATCGTATGTAGAGCCCACGATCTCCCTACTTCAAGCTTATTATTACAACATTAGTGATGTTTATAGCATGGATTTTCCATCAAAACCTGCAGTCAAATTCAACTATACGAGGGACGATATACCCCGAGAATTTTGGACTCCTGACCCCACAACAAAAGTGAAAGTACTGGAATACAACTCCACCGTGCAGCTCATTTTTTAGGCAACAAACATCTTCGTCACAAAAAACCATCCAATGCATCTTCATGGTTACAACTTTTGCGTTGTGGGAGATGGCTTCAAGAACTATAACCTGGACACTAACCCGCTTAAATTTAATCTGGTTGATCCTCCATAGCGCAACACAATGATTTATCCAGTGAACGAGTGGGTTTCCATAAGATTCAAAGCAAACAATCCAGGTATATAAAAGCTTATGCATCTCTTCTTCATCTTCAGGAATTCAATTCCATCATATTTAATTCATTACCATAATATATATATGAGTAGCAAACTGTTGTTTTTTGGACAGGAATGTGGTTTCTGCACTGCCATTTGGACGACCATTTCACATGGGTATTGAATATGGTGTTCCTTGTGAAGAACGGTAGCACTCCTTACTCAACAATAGAGCCCCCTCCTACAGAGCTCCCCACGTGCTAGCGATTGAAGAAAATTCACAAGGCCAAAAGGCATCCTCCCTTTCCACTAAATATGATTTCAATGAAAAGTGTTGTGTCTAGGCATTCCCTCATAGTAATTAAATAAATCCGATATTTCATTCTAACTAAGTCGTCAATTATTGGGAAAAATTTACCGTTGTATTAATCCACTTGCATTGATTGATTTTCTTTGATATATTTATGAAATAATATCGTACGATATATATTGAGTTTGGTCAAAAAGTGAAAAGAATTTCCTGTAATAGTATCGTTTGGATTTTTTTTTTTGAAGCAATAAAAAGTACAATCTAATTAATAATTTTATTATTTATTATAATCCCACAAGATATAATATTTTAAATAATAAGTGGATTTTTTTAGTTATTATATTTATGAAAATTTATTTTTAATTTTTAATTAATATTAATAAAAATACATTGCTTTATAATTTATTTTTAATTTTTAATTAATATTAATTAATTTTTCATTTTTAATCATTAATGTATTTATCCTAATAATTTGTATTATATTATATTAACTATTTTTTTTAGATAAATATTATTTTAAATAGAGATAATAACATCAAATTATAAAGTTAATTTATTATTATCATATTTTTATATAAACACATGAAATATATTTATAATAGTATTATTGATTACTTTTTCCATATTAAGAGAGTTGAAGATAAAACATACTTTCTCTTGGATTCCTACGCTTTTACAAAACATTTGTCACACTAACAACTTTCTTGACTTATTAAGTAAACAAAACTATAGTAAGCTAGAAACACTTGTTTCCCTGATTTTTTATCACAAAATAATATATTAAAGAGCCCCAAGTAATATTCTCCTTTTTTAAGATCTCATACACCACATTTATCTTAACAGACATTAATTGTAACAATTATGAAGACTAAAATATGAAAAAATATATATATATATGGTGATATCCACAAGTTGATTAACTTATACATAGAAACTTCACACTTATGATTCGCTTACAAATAATTTTTTATATGTGATGACTCTATAGAAGAAACTATTGCACAAAGTTTGGATTGGAAATACCATACAAGGTCTTGAGAGTCTATAGTTCATATATGTTAAGTACATTCCATATATATAAATTTTGTTTATACCATAGAAATATTAATGAAACATGTACACATTACAGTTTCCTAGTACATTGGTTTATGTGTAGTTTTGATCAACATATTCAACACAATTATGTTCATACAAACTTTAGTAATGGCACATTTAATTACTGCATTGAACTCTCTAGACTTCCTCCATTTGAGTTGTCATGCATTGGCTCTGCATCCAACGCACTGGACAATTGGACACATATTCGTCGTCCACGTTCCTAAGTGTTTATCGAACGGTGGATGCTACGAAGGATCGTTTGAGATAACTGCCTCACTATTCTATGGTCGACGCTGACATTCTCCCTCCATAGTGTTGTCACTCTGCTAAGGTCCACCTCCAAATCCTACCTCAATAATTTATAGTATGCACCATATTTTTCCTTTTTAACCCTTCCACTATGGTAATAGCACTCACAGCCTTGTCCTCTCAGGGTTCGCTAGGGTATTTTGCGCTATAAATGAGATGCTAGAAAGAGGTTTCATCGCAAAGATTCAAGTACAGTTAATTTTCATTTCACTCAGAATGTTTGATGCTTCATTGGCACCCCATGAATTTGATGAATGGTTTCAGTTACTGTCTAGGGTTTTCTTCGTGGTTTATGCTGCTCATATTAAGCAAATTTTGAGAGGTAAATGGTTCCTTACTTGTTTTCTCACCGTTACTTGATTAGTTCATATTACATTAGTCTAGGACTTCTAATTTCCTTTACTGTGCTTTATTTTCAGGTAATTTCGGTTCCATATTCTTTTGCATGGTCCATCCATGGTCGGCTTTGGGGTTTCATCTCCGTCTAAAAAATACTTTTTCTACACCATGTTTCTAGAAATTTCTCCTTTCCTCTGTCAATAGTTACAATTTTAGTTTTAAAATTTTATCCAGTATAGCTTGCCTTTCGGCATGTAGACTTTCTTATTACATGTTTTCTAGTAATTTCTTTGGGGTTCTCCATTTGGTTGGAACATTAATGCCATGAGCATTCTATTTTGGGGTTTTTTCCATGTAGCTGGAACATTTATGTCGTGAACATTTTGTTTGTGTTGGAAATTAATTCCAACTGCAAAAACCTAAGCAGCAGGACAACAAGTTTCAAATTTTTGATTTTACGGGAGCAACAAAAGTCTTGATTTATTTTTACACTCAACCGCGCATTAAATTTCTAGGTTTGAATCCTTGCATCAGCAGCATGGTCACAACCATATTCCGATTCATCAAATCGTGGTCTTCACAACATTACCTCCCGCCGTAACATCATTCACCTAACTGCATTAAAAAGGCACAATAGGACAGAATTTGAATTTTGAATTTTAAATTTTCAGGTCATAGAGTTTTATAATATATGTAATAGAAAGAATTATTGTTAGCGTGCAGAGTGTTGTTGAAAATACATGTATACAGAGCAGATACTATGTGAAAAATAATAAAGACAGAGAGAGAGCAGAAAATAGAGAAATCTTGAAGCGTTATGTTTTGTAGAAGCAAAGAAAACTCTGTGTGTTTCCGCAACTAAGACTGTGTGTTGCCGCAACTGACACTGTATGTTGCCGCAAATGACTGTGTGTGTTGCCACAATAGAATGTTGTGTGTGTAGCAGCAACTAAGACTGGGCATTTCCGCAAAGGAAACTGTGTGTAGCAACAATAGAAGATTGTGTGTTGCCGCAATAGAGACTGGGTGTAGCAGCAATATAAAACTGTGTGAAGGCAGCAAATGAAAAACACAGTGAGAAGTATTTTTGATTGAATCTAGAACTGTAGTTCTGATGAAATATTTTATTTTGTAATAGTCATTTTTATGCTTAATGAAATAGATTTTTACTCCATATCTCTGTCCACAATATTTTTATTTAAATCTCTATGTTTAGTTGAGGAACTCTGCTTCCTTTGTGTGTTCGGAATAATAAGAAATTCCAACATTCTATTAGAGCTAGTCTAGGCTCTTTAAAATTTGTCAAAGAAGTTATAGGAAAAGGAAGAAGAAGTTTGTTGAAGTAGTTCTCCAACAGAGTGAAGGTTTCAGCAAGTCAGTGAGAAACTTTGTTGAAAAACACAGTCAAGTTTTTAAGCATAGTTCAGAAAGCTACCAATGGCAGGAGCCAGCACAAGCACGAGTATGGGAAATACTCAAATCCCACAGTTGAATGCAAAGAACTATGACTATTCTGCAATCACAATGAGAGCCCTGTTAGCCTCTCAACATTTATAAGAGCTAGTTAAAGATGGTTTAGAAGAACTAGTAGATGAAAATTCATTTAATGCCTTACACAGGCAGAGAAGGATTTACTGAAGAGTAATAGGAATAATGATTCCAAATCCCTCTTCTATCTCTATCAATCAGTGCACGAGAGTATTTTCCCAAGAATTGCAGCAGCAACAAAGTCTAAGGAGGCGTTCGATACACTCAAAACAGCCTATCAAGGCATGGAGAAGGTGAATATAGCAAAGTTACAAATGCTGAGGAGAGATTTTGAAACTCTTTGTATGATAGAGTCTGTCACTATAGACCCATTCTTCACTCATTTTATTGGGTTGGTTACCTAGATAGGGTCTTATGGAGAGACACTTGAAGAAAGAATAATAGTGGAGAAAACCTTGAGAAGTCTACCCTCATGATTTGATGCCATAGTAGTGGAAACATAAGAGACAAAGAAACTCTCACTATTTACAGTGGATCAGCTTAGTGCATCCCTGATGTCTCATGAACACAGGTTGAACATAGGAACAAATTCATAATTGGAACAAGCTTTGAGGACTCAAATGACTTTTGGCCGGAGCAGAGGCCAAGGAAGATCAAACAACTGAGGAAGAGGAAGAAGCCCACGGAGAGGTGGAAGAAACAGCCTTGCAAGCACGAGTGGAAGGGGCAGCAATCAGAACTAGAATGAAGGCTCAAGCCAAAATCGAGCACATGGACAAAGGTATGATAAATCCCAAGTCCAATGCCATTATTACAAGAAATATGGGCACTATGCCATGAATGTAGGAAAAAGAAAAATGACATGAATAATAGGCAGAATGTTAATTTTACAAAATAAGAAAAGAACCAGAACAATGTGTTTTTAACATATAGTGTAGCACAAGGTAAACAATATGATGTATGGTTCTTAGACACAGGTTGTAGTAACCACAAAATAGGAAACATAACAATGTTTGCCAATCTAGATGAAAATGTTAAATCTGAAGTAACAACAGGGACTGATAGTAAGGTCTTTGTCATGGGAAAATGAAGACTAAGTATCCTGACAAGAAAAGGAGAACAGAAGTTAGTTCCAGATGTATGTTATGTACCTAGCTTGAAATGTAATATTTTGAGCATTGGACAGCTCATAAACAAGGGCTAAAACGTATTCTTTAAAGATTATGTGTGCCTGATCATGGACATACCTCCAAGCAAGAAATTCATTACAAAAGTGCAGATGACAAGCAATAGGATGTTTCCTCTCAAGCTCAAAACGGACTTATAGGAAGGAAGAAATGTAGCAGCTGTAACACAAGAGGTCTTTCAAGAGGAATTGAAAGATGAAAACTTTATGGCACTTGATATTTGGACATCTCAATTTCAGAGGTCTAAATTTGTTGCATAGGAAAGGAATGGTAAAGAGATTACCACTGATTGGGAAACTGGACAGCCTTTGTGAAGGCTCTTGGGAAAAAAACATAGAGAAATCTTTCCAATAGGGAAGAGTATAAGGGCAAAGACACCCTTAGAGATTGTCCACTCAGATTTGTGTGGATCAATGCAAATGCCATCTTTAGCTAGCAACCAATATATTTTGAAATTCATAGATGACTACACCAGAAATACATGGGTGTATTTCTTGAAATAGAAGAGCGAAATTTTTGAACAACTTTGCCACATCAAAGCTCTTGTTGAGAAGCAGAGTGGGCACTACATCAATATGCTAAGAAATAATAGAGGTGGAGAATACATCTCCAAAGGGTTCCTACATTTCTGTAGGGAGAATGGAATACATAAGAATTTTACCACAAGGTAAACACCACAGGAAAACGATGTTGCAAAAAAGAAGAATAGGACCATCATCGACATGGTCAGAAGTATGTTGAAGGCAAAACATTTTCCAAATGAGTATTGGGCTGAAGCTGTCAATTTTGCAGCGTATATATTATATAGATGCCCAACCAAAGTTGTCATGAACATAGTTCTGGAAGAAGCATGGAGTGGAACAAAGTAGTTTGTCACTCACATGAAATTTTTTGGATGTGTGGCTTATACACATGTCCCATATCAATTGAGAAAGAAGCTTGACAGCATGGGGGATAAGTGTATCTTTGTTGGATATAGTGATGAGTCCAAGGCATACAAACTCTACAATCCATCCACCAATAAAGTAATAATAAGCAGAGACATGCAGTTTATTGAAAAAGAAGCTTGGGATGGAAGCTTAGAGAAAATAGTGAATGTGAAGACATGTGTATCTCACAAAGAACAAGAGGAAGGGACAATGACAAATAATCCCTTTTTGGTGGCTCCTCATCCACCACCACAAGCAAAACAAACCACACCACATGCTCGAAATAGAATAGCCTTGAGAAATCAAGGAAGTGCTTCTTCAAGCACACCACAGGGAACTGAAACTCCCTCAAGTTCAAGTGGAACTCCAAGTACACCAAGAAGACCGAGATTCAAAAATCTGTGAGATTTATGAACATGGAGAGGTAAATGATAATTTTGGTCTGAACTCTTTATTTTATTTATGTTTTCATGTTTATGACACAATTCATTTTGAAGAAGCTGTAAAAGAAGAAAAATGGATTGAAGCAATGAACGAAGATATTATTGCAATAGAAAAGAGTAATACATGGGAGTTAGTGGACCTCCCTAAAGGTAAAGAAGTCATTGAAGTAAAATGGGTCTATAGAACCATGAGTAATGGTGAAGGCAAGATTGAAAGGCACAAAGCAAGACTTTTTGTCAAAGGCTACAAGCAGCAACAAGGAAGAGATTATAAAGAAACCTTTGCACCGGTTGCAAGGATGGAAATAGTGAGAACAATGTTGTCCATAGCGGCACAACATAAATGAAAGGTTTACCAAATGGATTTGAGATCTGAATTCCTGAATGGAGTGTTGAAAAAAGAGGTATATGTTGAGCAACCTCTAGCCTATGATATTGAAGGCCAAGAGCACAAATTATGCAAGTTGAAGAAAGCTTTTTATGGGCTGAAGCAAGCACCGAGAGGATGGTATAGTAGGATAGATGCTTATCTGACTGAAAATGGATTTGAGAAATGTGATGGAGAACCAACACTCTACATAAAAGAAAATGATGGTAAGATTCTTATTATTGTTTTATATGTAGATGATTTAATATTTACTCGCAATGAAATTTCTCTCATTGTTGATTTTAAAACAGTCATGAAGAGTGAATTTGAAATGACTGATTTTGGTTTTTTGAGATATTTTCTTGGAATAGAAGTAGAGAAAAATAAAAATGGGATTTTTATTTCCCAAGCAAAATATGTTGAATAAGTGTTGAAAATATTCAGTGGGCAGAATAGTAAGGCAGCTGTAACTCCAACTGTCATGGGGTTAAAATTGAGCAAAGAAGACAACAACAAGGATTTTGATCCAAGTTTGTATAAGAGCATAGTTGGCAGCCTCATGTATTTGACTGCAACTAGGCTAGATATTATGCATGCTATAAGTTTAATTTCCAGATTCATGGAAACACCAAAGGAGACACATTGGCAAGCATCAAAAATAATTCTGAGGTATGTGAAAGGAACAAAGAGGTATGGAATTTTATATACCACTTCAAAATTTTTTGAATTGATTGGATATACTGACAATGATTGGGCTGGAAGTATAGATGATAGGAAAAGCACCTCTAGATATGTTTTCCATATGGGATTAGGAGCCATTTCATGGGCTTCTAAGAACAACCAATTATGGCTTTATCAACAGCAGAGGTAGAGTATCTAGCAGCTACAACAATATCATCTCAAGCAGTATGGATGAGAATAACGTTGAGGATTTTGTGTCGTGAACAGGTAAAAAGCACAACAATTTATTGTGATAATAGCTCAGCAATAGCATTGTCAAAGAATTCAGTGTTTCCCAAGAGGATGAAATACATTGATGCAAAGTATCACTACATCAGAGAGTTAGTGAGCAATGGGGAAAATGTTCTGAAGCATTGCAGAACAGAAGAGAAATTTTCTGATATTTTGACAAAACCATTGGGGTAGAAAATTTTTAATTATCTCAGAGAATGTATGGGAATTCAATATAGTAGAAGTTGTAATTAAGGGGGAGAGTTCGAAATTAATGCCAACTGCAAAAACCTGAGTAGTAGGACATCAAGTTTCAAATTTTTTATTTGACAAGAGCAACAAAATTCTTGATTTATTTTTACACTCAACCACGCATTAAATTTCTAGGTTTGAATCCCTGCATTAGCAGCATAGCCGCAACCATCTTCCGATTCATCAAATTGTGGTCTGCACCACATTACCTCCCACTATGACATCATTCACCTAACTACATTAAAAAGGCACAATATGACAAAATTTGAATTTTGAATTTTAAAGTTTTAGGTCATAGAGTTTTATAATATATGTAATAGAAAGAAGTATTGTTAGTGTGCAGAGTGTTGTTGAAACTGCATGTATGTAGAGCAGAGATTGTGTGAAAAATAATAAAGACGGAGAGAAAGAGAAAAAAAATAAATCTTGAAGTGTTGTGTTTTGTAGCAGCAAAGAAAACTTTGTGTGTTGCCGCAACTGAGACTCTGTGTTTCCACAACTGACTGTGTGTGTTTCCACAACAAAATGTTGTGTGTTTAGCAGCAGCTGACGTTGTGTGTGTAGCAGCAACTAAGACTTGGTTTTGTCGCAAAGGAAACTGTGTGTAGCAGCAATAGAAGAATGTGTCTTGCCGCAACAGAGATTGGGTGTAGCAGCAACAGAAAACTGTGTGAAGGCAACAAATGATAAACTTAGTGAGAAGTATTTTTGATTGAATCTAGAATTTTAGTTATGATGAAATATTTTATTTTGTAATAGTCAGTTTTATGCTTAATGAAATAGAGTTTTACTCCATCTCTCTGTCCACAATATTTTTATTTAAATCTGTGTTTAGTTGAGGAACTCTGCTTCCTCTGTGTGTTCGGAATAATCAGAAATTCCAACAGTTTGGTATTTTCCCCACTCTGTGTGTAGCGTGAGAAGGTATTTTCTGAATCAATACACGGGGTTATGTGTATTTGTTACTTTGAAAGTACTTTGATTCAACATGTGAATTGCATTGTGGTATTATATGGAATCTCTTTTGATCTGATATTCCTTTTCATAATGTAAGTTATTGCAGAGAGTTACTATTTAATTCTGATAAAACTATAGTAATGCACATATCATTGCGTTCTCAGTTAAAGGCTCGACTATTTATAAATATTGTTATTTATCATGATCTTGATAATTGTTCTTTATATCAATATGAAATTACACTTACTACTAATATGAACTGTTTATATCTCCTGTTCTGCTTGTGTTGCGTTAATTTACTTTATTTAAGTAGAAGGGTACCACCATGACACAATCCAGTTTCTGGAATTGTCTGGACACCTCTGGTACATTGTCCTTCCGACATAAAAACATATTACTCTTCCTTGTGGCTTCATCCTAGGTGAGTTAACCGTCTTCCGAGACTCTACCTATTCTGAGTTGCATTTTTTACTATTACCGATGACTTGGTTCTATTTTTTTTTAATAACCATAGTTGAGGGTTTCATAACACATTGTCCTTCTACAAATATTTATTTGCACAGATCTAGCTATTCATTCACTTTCTTTTATTTAAGTTGTAAGGTGAGGGTTTGGACCAGGGTTTTAAATTTTCACTACTATTCCTCTGTTATGGTTTCCCTATAAATATTTAATTAAGAAAATGTTTAGTTGTTTCTTACTATTTTTTTTTCTCAAGAGTCAGTTCAAAACATCTAATGTGCATTTCCAAGAAATTTTTTGTACTCTCGTTTATACCTTGCATGTCCATGACAAGGGTAAGATTTCCCTTCACATGTTTCTTTAGGAAACCGGTTTGTCCTTTCTACATAGCATTCCATTACACATGCAGTCATTTTCCCCTAAACGATAATACTATCTAGCAACCTCATTAACTTTCTCAATTCTTACAAGAATAAGTTCCTTTTTAAGCACGTTCATGACACAATTATTGTAAGGAGAATTGTATGCCAATCCAGAACAAATGCTATTAAAAACAATGTGAATTCTTTGATTATCTAAAGGAAAGCAAAGAATATATTCAAAAATTAACAATTATTTGTTACTCTAGCTTAGTTACGAAGTCTATTCAGGAGATGAATTATTGAGTATCCAAATAATGAGTCTTGAAATCACATCCAGGACTCCACCTTAACCTCCTATATTCTAGAGTAGTTCATGACTTTGTCATTCTAGGACCTCAAGAAATTTTTTCCAATCTAAACAATTTAGATATACAAGGTTTCCAATGGTCATTACTAGATCAAGATAACATTTTCAACAACTTCCCACTCTCTCTTTTTACATGACAATGCCCTGTCCCAAATTTCTCTTTCTTCCTTTCTTAATCCCTTCCAGAAAAGGAATAATTTTTTTCCATAACTGCGTGGAATCCAAGATTCTTTTTCTCAAGCCATTCCCGTCACTTATTAACTAAAGAAAAATTAAGAAATATATTTAAAAAATTATCGCACATTAATTCCATATCCCTCTCGACATGTTTATCAGGTTTAACCACTAACTTGTCTTTATTAAAGAAAGTAAAAGTAAACTAAAATGGAAAGATTCCTTTTAGTGAAAGTAAATTCCAATTGTCCTATGCTCACGAATATTACATCCTACCCCCCTTGAGAGAAACTTCGTCCTCTATGTTTGATCATGCTTTTGTGAACATATAAGGATATGTTTCTCGCATCCAACCTTTTTCCTCCCAGGTAGCCTCTTCTCGACTAAAGTGCTTCCACTGCACCTTAACCTATATGATGGCTCGCTTAAATGGTGTTATTTCTCTTCAAACGAGAAGGAGGGGACATTCCATGAACTATCCATCTAGTTCCACATGTTTCCAGATAATACACTATCATTAATGATGAATTTTACAAATAGATACAATCTTAGTACATGTTTAATTTAAATCCTTACCTGCACTTCCTTCCAATTAATGGTGTGTCTAGAATCATAGATATATTTTTTAATAAGGATACATGAAACATATTATGAACTTGTATATTGTTGGGTAACTCCAATTGGTATGCTAATGGTCTAGTCCTTTCGAGTACTTGGAAGGTTCCACAGTATCCAGGAGCTAACTTTCTGCAAATTTTCCATTGCATATTGCTTTTTTGGGCTCTTACTCAGATATATACATGATCCCCTATGTGAAACTCCCTGTAAGTCCTTTTCCGATATGCATATATGATTTTTTCCTATCCTGCACAACCTTCAAATTATGTTGTATTTTCTTCACAGTGCTTGCCATTTCTGCTAACATATCGAGGCCCGACATTATTCTGTCCTCTGGGTTTTTTCAACTAGTAGGTGTCTTACATCTCCTCCAATAAAGGACTTCAAAAGGACTTAATTTCAGTAATTTGTGATAACTATTGTTATATGAAAATTCCATTAAGTTAAGATACTCCTCCCACTTTTTAGGTTGTTGCATAACATACATCCATAACATGTCCTCCAATACTTGGTTCACTCGTTCAATTTGTCCATCCGTCTATGGATGGTAAGCAGTGTTATATTGAACCTGAGTACTCAATCCTATAAAAAAAGTTTTCGAAAATGCGGATGTGAATTTTACATCTGAGTCATAAATCATAACTTTAGTCATCTCGTGCAGCCTAAAGATATCTTGCATGAATATATATACAATTTGTCCAATTTTATAGGTAGACTGAACAAGAATAAATTGGGATTCCTCCCCTAACTTATTGACTACTACCATTATCGAAACGTTTTTTCCTAGTTTTAAGTAGTCTTGTGATAAAGTCCAAGGTAATTATTTTCCACATCCACTCTGGAATGGGTAGTGTATTAAGTAACATGGCTGGATGTTGGTGTCAAGGCTTAACTTACTGACACTCCATGCACTTGGCCAAATATTATTTAATGCATCTTCTCATTTCGGGCCAAATTGAATGCTTCTTAATGTCAGAGAACATTTTTTGATATCCAAGATGGGAGGCATAAGGTCTCTTATTGAATTCATCCAAAATAAAAAGTCTAACAACTTGTTTATTAGGAACATAGATTCCACCTTTATATGTCAAATATTTATCCTCATTTATTTTATAATCAACTTGTTGTTCTTAACTATTTGATTAAGTGGTTTGTTGCCATAAAAAAAAATATTTAGGGTCTCTAGTAGCAGCTTCCCTAATCAGATCTAAGAAATGAAATTCTACTTGATTGTACGAAATTTCATATAAATGATGTGATTTTCTGCCTAGCGCATCTTCCATCCAGTTTTATTTCCCTTTAATATGTTTCATATCAAAATCAAATTCCCCCAAAAAGGTTGTCCACCTTGCTTGATGTGAATTTAGACTAGGTTTCTTAAAGAAAATGGTTAAGCTATTATGATCTATCATTAATATAAATTTCTTACCCAGTAAGTAATGCCTTGAAAATTTTAAGGCGTGCACTACTGCCATTAACTCCAGATCATAAGCAGAATATGTTTGCTCATGTTATTTCAAATTATGAGATAAATACACAATTACCTTACCTTATTGCATTAAAACTCCACCTACTCCTTCCTAACAAGCATCAATATAGACCACAAACTCCTTTTCTGGATCTTCATTTTGTAATACTGGGGCAGTGGTTAATAAATGCTTTAAAAGCTAAAAGTTGTGTTGAAATTCAACATTCCATCTGAAGGTTTTTCCCTTTTTCGGTATGATTGTTATAGGATAAACTATCTTGGAAAAGCCATCAATGAAATTTTGATAATATCCTACCAAGCCCATGAAATATCGGATATCAACAACATTAGTAGGAACAAGCCATTCCTTGAGGGTTTAATTTTTTTTAGGATCTATAAATATCCATTTTGAAGAAATAATATGGCCTAACTGTTGTATCTAGTCTTTGTAAAAATCAAATTTACTGAATTTGGCATACAAGTCATGATTTCTTAATGTTTTCAACAAAATTCACAATTTTTCCCTATGTTCTTCTAGAATTTTAGAGTATATAAAAATAACATCAATGAATATTAGGACAAATTTGTCCAACTATGGGTGAAATGCACCATTCATAAGGCTCATAAAAGTAGTTGGTGCATTAGTAAGACCAAAGGGGAAAAACATAAACTCATAGTGACTGTAGTGGGTCCTATTTCATGTTTTATTTTTCCATACCCATAGCTTAGTGAAAAAAAAGACCTCTACAAATAGCTGATGTATAGTATATCCATGCTATTTGTTCTTAATGCCTGTACAAATTGAAGCAAAGACATTTACCAGGCTATGCAAGGAGAATAGAATAATCACCGTGAATGGGCAGGTACCAGGTCCGACTATCTATGTCCATGACAGAGACACTGTTATTGTTGAAACTTATACAAAGGTCGAGTGCAATGCCACTCTTCACTAGTATGTCTCTGCAACCTTGATAATCATATTTCAGAACATGAGTACATGTGTTGTTGTTACTAAGGGTTTTTGATGATATAGGTTATAAGAGGAGTTGTTACATATGTCAAGCATGGAGTGGAGCAGTTGCGTACACCATTGGTTGATGGACCTGCATATGTTACACAATGCCCCATTCCACCAGGTGGTTGCCATACATACAGATTCAACATCTCTGGACAAGAAGGAACCATGTGGTGGCATGCCCATTACTCTTGGCTTCGAGCTACAGTGCATGGAGCTTTTGTAATCCTTCCCAAATAAAGAAGTTCATATCCCTTTTCTAAACCCTATGCCAAGATTCCTATTGTAATAGGTGATGATCTACTAGATATGATTCAATGCACAAAAGTGATGATCTACTAGATATGATTCAATGCACAAAAGTTTGTATGGCTAATGGGTTTTAATAGTTAATAAATTTATTGAAAGAGATTATGTTATTGAACAGGTGAATGGCAGAACGCTAACCCCATCGGTGTCATAGACGAAGTGGATTGCACTGGTGGTGTGCCTAATTTATTAGATGCCTTCACCATAAATGGATAGCCAGGAGATCTGTTTAACTGTTCTAGCTAGGGTAACAAGTTGCTTCTTTCTCAAATCCTTATGTCAAATTATACTGAATAATGATGAAGAAACTGATTAAACAATTATGGATGCAGCAACATTTCGTGTCCTTGTAAAAATAGGAGAAACGTACCTTTTGCAGATCGTGAATGTTGCACTCAACAGCGGGCACTTTTTCAAGATATAAGGCCACGAGTTTACAGTCATAGCTGTGGATGCTTGCTACACCAAACCATACAAAGGAGATGTACTTATAATCTCTGTTGACCACACTACAGATGTTCTTCTCACGGTGAACCAGTCTGTGGGAAAATACTATATGGCCGCCAGAGCATATAATAATCAGGCAGCAGGTGCTTTCGATAACACCACAACTACTTCCATTGTAGAGTATATTGGAGCTAAAAATTCTACCAGTCCAATTTTTCCTAGCCTTCCAGCCTACAAGGACACTGATACAGTCACTATATTTAGAAGAGCACTGAGAATCCTAGCTTCCCAAGAACACCGAGTGGATGTTCCGCAAATTATAGATGAAAGACTCATCTCCACAATTAGACTGGGGTTGCTTACCTGTGAAACTAGAAACTCCTGTGAAGGCCTTGATGGAACGAGGCTGACTGCAAGTATGAAAAACATATCGTATGTACAGCCCACGATCTCCCTGCTTCAAACTTATTATTACAACAACAATACTGATGTCTATACGACGGATTTTCCATAAAAACCTGCAATTAGATTCAACTATACGGGTGACGATATACCCTAAATATTTTGGACTCCTGACCCCGCAACAAAATTGAAAGTACTTGAATATGACTCCACCGTGCATCTGGTTTTCCAGGAAATGAACATCTTTGTGGCAGAAAACCATCCAATTCATTTTCATGGATACAACTTTTATGTGATGGGAGATGGCTTCGAGAACTGTAACCCGAACACTGACCTGCTTAAATTTAATCTGGATGATCCTCCACAACGCAACACAGTAATCGCTCTAGTGAGTGGGTGGGTTGCCATAAGATTTAGAGCAAACAATCCAGGTATATAAAAAATTATGCATCTCCTTCTTTTTGAATTCAATTCCATTATATTTAATTCATTAACATAATAATATATATGGGGAGAAAATTGTTTTTTTTTGGACAGGAATGTAGTTTTTTCACTGCCATTTGGACGACCATTTCACGTGGGGATTGAATATGGTGTTTCTTGTGAATAACGGTAGCACTCCTTCCTCAACAATAAAGCCCCGTCCTGCAGACCTCTCTGCATGCTAGAGATTGAAGAAAATTCACAAGGCCAAAAGGCATTTGGTGGCTGTCATTAGTGCTTTCCACTAAATATGATTTCAGTGAAAAGTGTTGTGTGTAGGCGTTCCCTTAGTAATTAAATAAATGAGATTTATTATTCTAAATAAGCCGGCAATTATTGGGCAAAATTTACCATTGTGTTCATGCCCTTGCATTGATTGATTTTCTTTGATATATTTATGAAATAATATGTACGATCAATCTAATTAATAATTTTATTATTAAATTATAATCTTACAAGATATACTATTATCTATTAAGGGCCGAGAGGGATCAAATCCCTCAAGGTGCAAACCTCTTTTCAAAGTGAAAAACTTAAAGAAAGGTTCGCATAGCCAAAAATTTGATCCTTCTTAGAGCTTGATACATCCAAAGCTAAGATCTATGATGATTTAATTATTAAATTTATTTTTTTTTAATTTAATTTTTTGCTTTTATATAATTTTAAAAATGTTTTAATTAACAATTTTATTTTTTTATTTTTATGTAATTTGTCTAGGTCAAAATATTTTGTTAACATAATATAAGTGAACATTACAACTCTTCCATACTGGGATGACAAATAAAATTAAAATAATATTTATAAAATATTTTGATTATGAAATGAGAGATGAATTTTGAGCATGTGGTATTGATGAGTAACGAGATGGTATGATTAATAATATCCATGGTAAAGTGGGGTGAGTATCCATGGTTAAGTCATGTTAATTGTAAGAATTATTTTGATGGTGAAATGAGAGATGATTTTTGGGCATTTGGTATTGATTAGCCATCAAATTTTCCCATGGTATTGTAAAGATTGTACAACTTAATTTGTAATCCAACAAATTCCTATCAAAATATAATAAATTAGAAGTGAAAATATATCCAAAATCTCCCGAACTTATAAAAAATAGGCTAGAATTATATAAGTATATCTCATTTTATATTAAATTGTGTTTATGTCCATGTGTGTTTATATATTTTATTTTATAGTAGATTGTTTTTTGGTTCATGTATATTTATATATGTTACTTTATACCTCAATGATTTTTTTGGTGAAAATACTATATGTTGGAAATTCCATGGGAACAAATCCAATTATGAGTATGAATTGATGTGGCCAAAGTTGGTGTGGCTAGCCTAGATCCATCTTAACTTCGGATCTATCAAGAGACTAGTGGGATCAAATCTCTCAAGGTGCAAACCTCTTTTAGTGAAAAACTTGAAGAAAGGTTTGCACTAAGAGCTTGATAAATCTGAAGTTAAGAGAGGTTGATAAATCTGAAGTTAAGAGGGATTTAGGTTGATTTAGTTATTAATTTTATTTTTTTCTTTTATATAATTTCACTGAGTCAAAATGTTTTAATTAATAATTTATTTTTTTTATTTTGATCTAATTTGACTAGGTCAAAATATTTTGTTAACATAATATAAGTGAACATTACAAGTCTTCCATACTGGGATGCCTAGTAAAATTAAATTACAAAATAATATTTATAAAATATTTTGATTGTGAAATGAGAGATGAATTTTGAGCATGTGGTATTGATGACTAACGGGATGGTATGATTAATAATATCCATGGTAAAGTGGAGTGAGTATCCATGGTTAAGTCTTGCTAATTGTAAGAATTATTTTGATTGTGAAATGAGAGATGGTTTGTGGGCATGTGGTATTGATTAGCCATCATATTGGCCCATGGTATTTTATGGTTAATAATATCTAGGGTAAAGTGGTGGTGAATATCCATTATTAAAAAACTTGTTATAGTGTAAGTACTTTTTTTTTTTGCTTATTAATAAATTTAAATATGACTACAAAATTATTATTTTTATTTATATGGTGAAATATATCTTAATTTATAGATACTTTTGTACCTTATATATTTTCATGTGAATATATGTAGATATATCTCAAAATTAATTCTAATAATTTTTCTTTCAAATTTAATAAAAAATGTTACAAAAGTAAATTCAAACAAAATATTTATTAAATATTTTGAGTGTGAAATAAGAGATGGTTTTTGGGAATGTGGTATTGATGAGCCATGGTATTGGCCCATAGTATTATAACAAATCCTATTTACAAGCTAAAATATATGTGGATGATTAAGCATATTGTTATATATTGCAAGTTTATATGCTTATTAATTAAATTTAAATATGGTTACATAATCATTATTCTATTTTAATAGATAATATGGATCTTAACTTATTGTTGCTACTTATATATCCTATTTACAAGTATATTTAATGTAACATGTATATTATGATTTTTTTAATCTAAAATGTTATTCTTAAATTTATTAATAAAAACAAAATTACAATGCAACAAATTCTAATTTTATTATTTTTAGTAATTTTAACTTTTTACGGACACTACAACATTTTTAGTGGGCTCTATATTAATTTTAACCGACATGTAAATGTTTACCAATTGACATATTATAAACGGTACATATTAATATAAATTCAACATATTAATCTGACATGTAAATGTTTACCAATTTACATATTATAAATTTGACATATTAATATAAATTCAACATCTTAAGCCAACATGTTAATGTTTACCAATTTACATATTATAAATTTGACATATTAATATAAATTCAACATCTTAAGAGACATGTAAAAATGTTTACAAACGTTCTTACATTACATCTACACATTACCCCTAGATTTTTTTTAAATTATTATATTTATAAAAATTTGTTTTTTTTTATAATCAATATTAATAAAAATGGAGTGTTTTATAATTTATTTTTATTTTTTATTTAAATTTAATTAATTTTTAATTTTTAATTTTTAATCATTAATGTATTTATAATTATAATCTGTATTATATTATATCAACTATTTTTTATAGATAATTATTATTTATAAATATATTAACTATTTTTTATAGATAATTATTATTTATAAATAAAGATAATAACATCAAATTATAAATTTAATATATTATTTTCATATTTTTTATATAAACATATTAAATATTTTTATACTAGGATTATTGATTACTTTTTCCATACTAAGACAGTTGAAGATAAAACATATTTTCTCTTGGATTGCTAGGCTTTTACAAAACATTTCCCACACTATCAAAACATTTGTCACACTACCAACCTTCTTTAATTATTAAGTAAACAAAACTATAGTAAGTTAAGAACACTTATTTCCCTTATTTTTTATCACAAAAATAATATATTAAAGAGCCCCAAGTAATATTTTCCTTTCTTAAAATCTCATAAACCAATAGTTACAAAGACTAAATTCTATGTCAAAATATGAAATAAAAAAAACTATTACTCCTTTGCTTATGGTGATATCCACATGTTGATTAACTTGTACATATAGACTTCAGACTTATCATTCACCTACAAATAATTGTTTATATGTGATAACCCTATAGAAGAAACTACTAAACAAAGTTGAGATTGGAAATACCATACAAGGTCTTGAGAGTGTATAGTTCACATATGTTAATTACATACCATATATATAAGCGTTGTTTGTACCATAGGAATATTTATGCAATTCCTAGAAAATTGGTTTATATGTAGGTTTGGTCAACGTATTGAACACATTTATGCTCTTACAAACTTTAGTAATGGCACATTTAATTATTGCATGGGACTATCTAGACTTCCTCCATTTGAGTTGTCATGCATTAGCTCTATATCCAACACACTCGACAAGTGGACACATCTTCTCCGTCCACGTTCCTGAGGGTTTGTCGAATGGTGGATGTTACAAAGGATCGTTTGAGATAACTGCGTCCTCGCTAGTCCGTCATCGACGCTGCCATTCTCCCTCCATAGGGTTGTCGCTCCGCTCAGTTCAACTCCAAAGGTCCCTCGATCTTTTAGAGTATGCACCATATTTTTCCTTTTTGCTCTTATATAATGGTAAAAACACTCGAAGTCTTGTCCTCTCAGGGTTCCGCGTGGTTTGTTGCGCTAGAAGTCAAATTCCTTGCTTCCCTGTGAAACTAGAAACACCTGTGAAGGCCTTAACGGAACGAGGCTGAGTGCAAGTATGAACAACATATCGTATGTACAGCCCACGATCTCCCTGCTTCAATCTTATTATTACAACAACAGTATCGATGTCTATACGACGGATTTTCCATTAAAACCTGCAGTTAGATTCAACTATATGGGCGACGATATACTCTAAATATTTTTAACTCCTGACCCCGCAACAAAAGTGAAAGTACTGGAATATGACTCCACCGTGCAGCTGGTTTTTCAGGCAATGAACATCTTCGTGGCAGAAAACCATCCAATGCATTTTCATGGATACAAATTTTACGTGGTGGGAGATGGCTTCGGGAAGTATAACCCGGACACCGACCCGCTTAAATTTAATCTAGTTGATCCTCCATAGTGCAACACAGTAATCGCTCCAATGAGCTGGTGGGTTGCCATAAGATTCAGAGCAAACAATCCAGGTATATAAAAAATTATGCATCTCCTTCTTTTTGAATTCAATTCCATCATATTTAATTCATTAACATAATAATATATATGGGGAGAAAACTGTTGTTTTTTGGACAGGAATGTGGTTTTTGCACTGCCATTTGGACGACCATTTCACGTGGGGATTAAATATGGTGTTTCTTGTGAAGAACGGTAGCACTCCTTCCTCAACAATAGAGCCCCCTCCTGCATACCTCTCCACGTGCTAGAGATTGAAGAAAAGTCACAATGCCAAAAGGCATCCTGTGGTTGTCATTAGTGCTTTCCACTAAATATGATTTCAGTGAAAAGTGTTGTGTGTAGGCGTTCCCTTACTAATTAAATAAATGAGATGTTTCATTCTAAATAAGCCAGCAATTATTGGGAAAAATTTACGGTTGTGTTCATGCCATTGCATTGATTGATTTTCTTTGATATATCTATGAAATAATATATACGATCAATCTAATTAATATTTTTATTATTAAATTATAATATTACAAGATATATTAGTTATTTATTTTAACTCTGGATCTATTAAGGGCAGAGAGAGATCAAATCTCTCAAGGTGCAAATCTCTTTTCAAAGTGAAAAACTTAAAGAAAGGTTCGCATAGCCAGAAATTTGATCCTTCTAAGAGCTTGATAAATCCAAAGCTAAGCTCTATGATGATTTTATTATTAATTTTATGTTTTTAATTTATTTTTTTGCTTTTATATAATTTCAGTCAAAATGTTTTAATTAACAATTTTATATTTTTATTTTTATGTAATTTGACTAGGTCAAAATATTTTGTTAACATAATGTAAGTGAACATCAGGACTCTTCCATACTGTGATGACTAATAAAATTAAATTACAAAATAATATTTATAAAATATTTTGATTGTGAAATGAGAGATGAATTTTGAGCATGGGGTATTGATGAGTAACGGGATGGTATGATTAATAATATCCATGGTAAAGTGGGGTGAGTATCCATGGTTAAGTCATGTTAATTGTAAGAATTATTTTGATGGTGAAATGAGAGATGGTTTTTGGGCATGTAGTATTGATTAGCCATCGAATTTTCCCATAGTATTGTAAAGAGTGTACAACTTAATTTGTAATCCAACAATTCTTGTCAAAATATAATAAATTAGAAGTGCAAAATATATCCAAAATCTCATGAACTTATAACAAATAGACTAGAATTATATAAATATATCTCATTTTATATTAAATTGTGTTTATGTCCATGTGTATTTATATATGTTATTTTATAGTAGATTTTTTTTTTGGTTCATGTACATTTATATATGTTACTTTATAACTCAATGATCTTTTTGGTGAAAATACTATATGTTGGAAATTCCATGGGCACAAATCCAATTATGAGTATGAATTGATGTGGCCAAAGTTGGTGTGGCTAACCTAGATCTATCTTAATTCCGTTTCTATCAAGAGCCTAGTGGGATCAAATATCTGAGTCAAAATGTTTTAATTAATAATTTTGTTTTTTTATTTTGATCTATTTTGACTAGGTCAAAATATTTTGTTAACATAATATAAGTGAGCATTACAACTCTTCCATAGTGGGATGCCTAACAAAATTAAATTACAAAATAATATTTATAGAATATTTTGATTGTGAAATGAGAGATGAATTTTGAGCATGTGGTATTGATGAGTAAAGCGATGGTATGATTAATAATATCCATGGTAAAGTGGGGTGAGTATCCATGGTTAAGTCTTGCTAATTATAAGAATTATTTTAATTGTGAAATGAGAGATGGTTTGTTGGCATGTGGTATTGATTATCCATCATATTGGCCCATGGTATTTTATGGTTAATAATATCTAGGGTAAAGTGGTGGTGAATATCCATTATTAAAAATCTTGTTATATTGTAAGTACTAATTTCTTTTTGCTTATTAATAAATTTAAATATGACTACAAAATTATTATTTTGATTTATATGGTGAAATATATCTTAATTTATAGATACTTTTATATCATATATATTTTCATGTGAATATATGTAGATATATCTCAAAAGTAATTATAGTATTTTTTCTTTCAAATTTAATAAAAAATGTTATAAAAGTAAATTCAAATAAAATATTTATTAAATATTTTGAGTGTGAAATGAGAGATGGCTTTTGGGCATGTGGTATTGATGAGCCATGGTATTGGCCCATAGTATTATAAAAAATCCTATTTACAAGCTAAAATATATGTGGATGATTAAACATATTGTTATATATTGTAAGTTTATTTGCTTATTAATTAAATTTAAATATGGTTACGTAATCATTATTCTATTTTAATAGGTAAAATGGATCTTAACTTATTGTTGCTACTTATATATCTTATTTACAAGTATATTTAATGTAACATGTATATTATGATTTTTTTAAATTTAAAATGTTATTCTTAAATTTATTAATAAAAACAAAATTACAATGTAACAAATTCTAATTTTATTATTTTTAGTACTTTTTAACTTTTTACGGACACTACAACATCTTTAGTGGGCTCTATATTAATTTTAACAGACATGTAAATGTTTACCAATTTACATATTATAAATGGTACATTTTAATATAAATTCAACATATTAAGCTGACATGTAAATGTTTACCAATTTACATATTATAAATTTGACATATTAATATAAATTCAACATATTAACCGACATGTGAAAATGTTTACAAACTTTCTTACATTACATCTACACATTACCCCTGAATTTTTTTTAAATTATTATATTTATAAAAATGTGTTTTTAATTTATAATTAATATTAATAAAAATGGAGTATTTTATAATTTATATTTAGTTTTCAATTAATTTTCATTAATTTTTTATTTTTAATCATTAATTTACTTATAATTATAATCTATATTATACTATATTAACTATTTTTTATAGATAGTTATTATTTATAAATAAATATAATAACATCAAATTATAGAGTCAATATATTATTCTCATATTTTTTATATACACATATTAAATATTTTTATAATAGGATTACTCATTACTTTTTCCATATTAATTTTATATAAACGTATTAAATATATTTATAATAGGATTATCGATTACTTTTTCCATACTAAGAGAGTTGAAGATAGAACATATTTTCTCTTGGATTGCTAGGCTTTTACAAAACATTTCCCACACTATCAAAACATTTGTCACACTACCAATCTTCTTTAATTGTTAAGTAAACAAAACTATAGTAAGCTAGGAACATTTATTTTCCTTATTTTTTATCACAAAAATAATATATTAAAGAGCCCCAAGTAATATTTTCCTTTCTTAAAATCTCATAGACCACATTGATCTTCATAAACATTAATTGTAATAGTTAAGAAGACTAAATTCTATGTCAAAATATGAAATAAAAAAAAAAAAACTATTACTCCTTTTCTTATGGTGATATCCACATGTTGATTAACTTGTACATATAGACTTCAGACTTATCATTCACCTACAAATAATTGTTTATATGTGATAACTCTATAGAAAAAACTACTAAACAAAGTTGAGATTGGAAATACCATGCAAGGTCTTGAGAGTGTATAGTTCACATATGTTAATTACATACCATATATATAAACGTTGTTTGTACCATAGGAATATTTATGCAATTCCTAGAAAATTGGTTTATATGTAGGTTTGGTCAACATATTGAACACATTTATGCTCATACAAACTTTAGTAATGGCACATTTAATTATTGCATGGGACTATCTAGACTTCCTCCATTTGAGTTGTCATGCATTAGCTCTATATCCAACACACTCGACAATTGGACACATCTTCTCCGTCCACGTTCCTGAGGGTTTATCGAATGGTGGATGTTACAAAGGATCGTTTGAGATAACTGCGTCCTCGCTAGTCCGTCGTCGACGCTGCCATTCTCCCTCCATAGTGTTGTCACTCCGCTCAGGTCCAACTCCAAAACCTACCTTGATCTTTGAGAGTATGCACCATATTTTTCCTTTTTGCTCTTATATTATGGTAACAGCACTCGAAGTCTCGTCTTCTCATGGTTCGCCGTGGTTTGTTGCGCTAGAAGTCAAATTCCTAACTATAAAGAGAATACACTAAAGAGCCGCTTATCAGTACCTGGAAGGGTATGGACACATGGAAGAATTCAAGCATCCTGAGCACAAGAGAAAACCCTCATCCACCCTCATCCATATTGGCCGGAAGAGAACCTGAAAACCATAGTAGCCAAATTGGGTATTAAGGCTTGTCACCGAAATGGTACTGAGTCAGTTGTAGCCAATTCTCGATCAATAGGGCTATAAACTCTACCAGAGAGGGTAAACATGGGAGGTAGCTATGACCCTAACACCTTCTAGAAACGATAATACAACAACTTAGCTAGGTTTATAAACTATGTTTCAAATTGACCAAGATAGAGGTAAAACTTGTCAAACTTGTCGAACAAACTTACCCTCATAAAATTGGAGCTTTAGTTGATCGAGTAACTGGAACAAAGATGATCTATAAGGTAATCGACGGTCTATAATCCAAATCACTTATTTAAAACAAGGTGTAGAAGAACGTCATCCATGGAAAAGGAATCAGATAAAGAGTCTCGAAAGCATAACATACCACAAATAGGTAAACACCGAAAAGGGTAATTTGGAACACGCTAAATGTTTTGTTTCTTTCCACTTGAAAATCCACAAAACAAAACACAAAGCTCCAAATGAGTTTCCTAGGTGTTGTGGCAAGAGTGTGATTATTCCCATATAACCACCCCCCGCTAATCGTCATCGTCGAAACAAACCCTAGAAATCCATGACGGTCTAAAATATAGTGAATTTCAATAAAATTCAATTCCAAACCGTTGATTGTTTACAAGTGTGTGTCTCTAAAAACTTTGAATTGAGATGGATGTCAATCGTTTTATCGGAGTGGACCATTTTATAACCATAATCGAGAACTATGATAGTATCTCATTGAACTATGATCAAGGCTTAAGTTGTATTAAATTTTCCCATAATGTGTTTATACCATAAAATAAAGGATGGTAAAATAAATAGGATCCATGCTAACATTAAGTAAAGGATGGTAAAATAAGTACGTCTCATCAACACTTAATATCTTTGTCATAAATTTGATAAATATAACTTTAGGGAGGAAGCTCTAACTATACCAGAATAAGATATATAAAAAATATTATTTTACACGAAATTAAGTAAGAATAAGTAAAAGACTTAAGCTGTATTAAACCTTCCCATAATGTGTTTATACCATAAAATAACGGATGGTGAAATAAATAGGATCCATGCTAACATTAATTTTAGGCAAGATGTATGTCTCATTAACACTTAACATCTTTATCATAAATTTGTTAAATAAAACTTTAGGGAGGAAGCTCTAACTATACTAGAATAAAATATATAAAAAATATTATTTTACATAGAATTAAGTAAGAATAAGTAAAAGACTTAAGTTGTATTAAACCTTCCCATCATGTCTTTATACCATAAAATAACATATGGTGAAATAAATAAGATCCATGCTAATATTAAGTTTAGGCAAGAAGTACGTCTCATTAACACTTAAAATCTTTCTCATAAATTTGTTAAATAAAACTTTAGAGAAGAAGCTCTAACTATACCAGAGTAAAATATATAAAAAAATATTATTTTACATGGAATTAAGTAAGAATAAGTAAAAAGATCTTTTTATAATGTGCATATATTCTAGTGAAGGTACAGTTGTTTAGAAAAAAAAAAAAAAATTAATATATAATTTTAATATTTTTTTTTTTTTTGTAAGTTCGGTGTGTCCATACCATTTCCATTTATATTTTCAGACAGGTTACAAAATATAAAGTCGTTCTTGGCCTCAACCTGCCCAGGAGGGAAACCAGGTTTATTGGCCTTCTAAAAACATGGTTTGCATCCCAAAATTGGAATTGTCTCTTGCGTCTATGACTAGCCTGTACTATCTGAGTTTCTACTTTAATATTTACAAACATAATCAGTAATTTAAAAACAAAATTTACAAACACCCATGAAAGCAAACATCATTTAAACTTCAGATGATGAGACAGGGGCAGGGTCTTTGACAGTTGACCCTGGCATTTCTGCTTGGTTCAGCTGCTGAAGGATCTGCTGAAGAGTTTTCTCCATACGCCCCACTTTTTCATCTAATCTGCTGACCCTATCTGCAGTTTGATATTGTGTGATCTTTAGGTGCTGGTGATTATCCTGAATCTCCAGGAGAAGACTCTTGTTGCGTTGATCCGGTTGCATTGTTTCTGTCTTTTCTTGAGCAGGGTGGTTCTTCTGGATTGCTTTTGCAAGCAGGCATTTTACAATCCAATAGGTATGGACTGTCTGGTTAAACAAAGTGAGCCTGCCTCTTGTGTGCCCTGGATCTGTTATAAAGTTCAGAATTTCTGCTTCAGTCTCTATTTCCTCTTGTTCCTGGTGAATTTCCTGTTCCCAACCTCGTATTTCATTCCTGGGTGCCGAGGGGTTGCTCATAACATATTTGACAGCCAATTCCTCCAGGTGGTCGAGATACGTTCTCCGCCCCCTTTTCTTTGGCACCTGGTCAGGCAAAACCGGTTGCTTCCCCTTATTCGCTGCCCTGTATTGACGCTTTCCCATTGTTGTGGATGAGTTTTTGACTAACACTGACATGCAGGAAGAAACATAATGAGAATAGTAATTAAAACAGAACATGCACCCCACGGTGCCTTCAACCCTTCGCCGAGACTGGACCTCGACCAAGTTCGTGTAATTAATATCTGTGGTATGGCTATGATGATTATCGTGCAAGAAAAAGGAAAGATGAGTTATGTTTTCAGCACTGGGATAAGCGGTTAACCTGTTATAACTAAGGTAGGCGTCAATACTGGAAATGCAGACATGACTATAACTAGGGAGCCTAAGCCAGCGTTTCCTGTCAAGATTTTGATAGCGAATACTGGTCTGGCTGCCACAGTGAATACACAGGTAACTAGGGGTCTTGCTTCCGTGCCTTCGCACAGGGTTAGTTTCCAGGACATGGGGTTTGTCATGGTCATGGGGAGGAGGGGTGACCAGATCCCTTTCAGACTTCGAGCTCTTAACAACCTTCAGAAGGGACAGAAACAAACTGAAAAAGAAAGTATCCCTATCTCTATAGACAGCATCAACCACCAGAACAAACTGAACTTGAAAAGAACAGGGATCCCGGAAGCAGGGAGGGACCTGACTCTGTTCAGGTTGGAGATAATTGCCGAACTCCAAAAACGACATAATTCCTAACCTATCTTCATCACTGCAAACCATATTTTCCGTATTAACATTTAAGAGTGTTAAGGTAAAAATCAGAACATACCCGAACAAATTCTCACGGATACAGGGTTGCAGGGCTGTATTTTGCCTTCGACGCCTCCAGACTTTCGCATGCCAGGGAAGATGCATGCAAGAATGAAGAGGCGGGTTAGATAAACTTACCGAATGTCCTCTTGCTTTTCCCGGTGTCTGACAGCCACCCTGGCCATCATGCGCCATCAAGCCTTTGCCGTCATTCGCACCCTCCACCTTGTTACTCTGACAGGTCATTTAAATGATCTTGTGAGGTGTTTACGGAAGCTCTGCCACGTTACAGCCTCCCGTTATCATTATTGCAAGTGTCCACCCTGATCGGGGGATATATAATTTTAATATTATTCATATATAATTTTAATATTATTCCCACGGCTACAAGGTATAACGCATTCACTAATGCGTTGACTTTTAATTAAACATCTTTTGAGTAAAAAGTTAAATAAAAATGTATAATATAAATATTAAAAAACAAAATCAAATTAACGCATTCACTAATGCGTTGACTTTTAATTAAACATCTTTTGAGTAAAAAGTTAAATAAAAATGTATAATATAAATATTAAAAAACAAAATCAAATTAACGCATTCACTAATGCGTTCACTTTTAATTAAACATCGTTTGAGTAAAAAGTTAAATAACAATGTATAATATAAATATTAAAAAAAATCAAATTATTATTTTTATATATTTTAATTTTATTTATTTAAATGCGATTGATTCAATTTATTTTTGTCTTATATTTTGACGGCCGGTTCTATAAAGTAAGCCTCTATATATTAAGATACGGTAAAACGATTCTATGGCCATAAATAAATAAGCGAGTCTATATAGTGCAAGACAATGTACGACCGCAAGAAGTGCGAGATCCCAAATGTGGTAGATATTACAGCGAAATAATTCACAAATCTTGCAAGTTACAAGGGTGACAAATATTGGTTCTTATGAAACTCAATTATCGATGAAAATAATTTTTGTTTTACTCAGTTTTAAAGAAATTAAGATGAAATACACGAATTTATTTAAGATTTTATTATTTAAATTTTTTTTTCTCATTTTTATTTATAATAAATAAAATAATTATATGTAAAAATTATATCTATATATATAAACATTTTGAATAAGAAAGATTTGACTTTATTAGTGCTTTATTTTTTAAAACACAATTCAGGAATATTACTTTAAATAGTTTATTTAACAAAATTTATGATTTGCATTGGAATTTGGATAAAATATTATTGTGTTAATTTTTCATTGAACTTGTATTTTTTCAAAAAATAAATTCAATACTATAAAAAAAAACTTATTTATATTTTCGTTATTTTGATAAATTTTATTATAATCAATTTTCTAAAATCTGCTTAAATTTTATATATAAATTATTGGAAATTTTATGAAAATCAAAATAATAACATTATTAAGAAGATAAATGATAAACATACTCCGATTTTTAAATTATGTAAGTAAATTTTTATTTTAAACTCAAATCCATTTATTAATTAATTTTTTTTTAATATTACATATAAATATTATATTAAATTATATATTACATCAAGATTTTTTTACACTTTAGTGTTTAGTTTCTTTTGATATATATATATATATATATATATTGGGTAGTTGATACACTTGGAAAATGGGAAATCTAAAGACATTGAAGGTTACCCGGTGGAAATCTTAAAAATTGGAGGTCCTCACCTCATCCCCCACATCCACAAGCTTTCCAACCAAGCGGTCAAGCAAGGGTTCCCTAAACCTTAGACTCAGAGCCTCATTATCCCTATTTTTAAAAGTAGGGATACAAATAACCCCTCTAATTATTGGAAAATTATGATCAGCCCTCTCTTGGCCAAGTTATATGGTATTATTTTGGAAAAGAAGTTGAGGATTTGGCTTGAAAGTGAAGGTAAGCAGGCTAAAGGCCAAGCGGGTTTTAGAAGTCAGCACTCAACAACGGACCACCTCATTACCCTTAGGATCATTTTGGAGGAATGACGCAATGATAAATCCAATCTCTTTTGTTGCTTTGTGGACTTTAGAAAGGCTTTCAATATGGTTCCTAGAAACAACCTATGGAATAGATTAGAAGAGCTAAATGTTCCTTTCGAGCTAAGAGCGGCCGCTATAAGGTTATACGAGAATGTAATTGCCAAGTTAAAAAGCAATGAGGGGTGGTCAAAAGATATTAAGTGTAATATCAGAGTTAATCAAGGTTTCCCCCTCTCCCCTACCCTATTTGGCATTTACATCGATAAGCTAGAAGGTTGTTTAGAGGAAGCAAGATGTGCTGGCACGATCTTAGCTGGTATAGTAATCATCCTTCTTCTCTATGCTGGCGATATTTTTCTTCTTGCAAGGTGCCCATATGATCTTGATAAGAAACTTAGACTTCTTAAGGATTTCTGCTCTACCATGGGTCTGTCTATTAACACTAACAAAACAAAAGCTATGATTATCAAATCTAAGAAGGAAAGTTACACTAATTTTATGTATGGCAATAGTAACTTGGAGGAACTGTCTTCTTACAAGTACCTAGGAATTGATATTCATCACAAGCTCAATTGGAACTATAGCATTCATAAAAGGATTAATGGGGGATGGAAAACTTATTTTGGTCTTGAAAATAATTGTAAAATGGCAAACCTTGTAATGTGGGATAGAAAGAAGTTCCTCTTTGAAACTTTAGTCACTTTTTTTATCTTATATTGATGTGAGGTTTGGGGTTGCAGCATCTCTAGAGAATCCTAGAAAAATATTGAGCAAGTCTAGAAGTGTTTTATAACGTATAACCTTAAAATTAAAAGAAATACACCCTATCCTATTCTCCTTATAGAAGTGGGTCTTTCCCCTATCGAGAGCCTAGCTATGACTAGGCTTATGTTGTACAAGCACAAGCTCAATAGCATAGAAGACCATATACTTCCTAAGATAGCTTTAAATTCCAACCAAAACCACCTAAGGCTTAAACGAGGTTGGTATAAAGACACCAGGGCCTGGTTAAACCATTGGGAGATCGATGAGAATTTTTCATTGCAAAAGATTAATAACATTAAAAAAATTGTTACTTTTATGTTCAAAGAAAAAATGTGGTGTGAGAAAGATCTAACAGCTAAAAGAAAATTAAGATATTATAAGGTCATCAACCCCACCCTAGAAGATCAAAAGTATCTCTCTGTTTTAACTAGCTCAAAGAAGAAAATTAATATAGCCAAGATTAGAACAAACTCTCATGAGCTCCATAGTGAAACATGTCATTGGAAAGTTCCTAAAACAACATGGATGGAAAGGATCTGCCATCTCTGTGTGAATATGAACATCGAGGATGAAAATCAGTTCCTCTTAGAGTGCCCCGCGTACAACCACATTAGAGCTCAATTTAATAATCTTTGTTGCAATACTGACCTTCCTAGCCTTTTAAGGTGTCAAAATTATAGTGAGCTCGTGAGGCTTCTCTCCAAGATTTTTGAGCATAGGAATAAAATCTTAAATCAAACTAAATAACTCTTTTCTTTAGGTCTGATAGACTAAAAATTGGTCTCAATGGACATTAACCATCATCATCATCATCATCATCATATACATATATATATGATGCAGAGCATCTGAAATAAATCAAATACTTGCACACTCATAGATATACGTGTTCCATTTACATAAAATCTTCAATCTAAATCTCTAGATTAGTCTACTTAGATTCAACTCAAAATACATATGAAGAGAGAGCCAAACAATAAACAAAATACTTGCTTATAATAATAACAAGAAAATTCAGATTCAAATCATTTTGCCTGAATATTACATTTGTGGGCCTCTCGGCTCTCGCCCTTTATATGAACTCTCACACCATTTCTCTCTAAATCTCTTTGTCCTCCATCCTCACACAAACTTCATATTTATACATAATTGTGGATTAATTTCAATCCATGATTTCCTCCACCAATAACTCAACCAAATTCTAAAATAGCTTTATTCCTCCTTTGACTCAACTAAATTCCATTTAAGGAGTTCTTAATCCCCAAAATATCTATCCAACCCAACTCCACTCATATTCTCAATTAATTAAGAGAATATTTACAATAATCCTCACACTCAGATTTTTCTCTCAATTTATTTTTTAAAATGTACATAATTTATAAAATAATTACAAAAAACATCACCCCCTAAATCACGCAAATGAATAATTAAAATTAGACACGATGCTCCTGCATCAGACTCCCCATGTAGAGAAGTTTCCATAGACTCCTGTCTATGAGGTCTGTCACCTTTTTGTAATAATGTGACAACCACAAGTCTTAATAACTTGCTCCCTCCAGGATTCCAAACTCAGTTTTTCCGCTGGTCTTTTAAAGTACCAACTCCATTTTGTAAATTTGCAAATAATTTCCAGAATAGTATTTTCAGAATACTATTGAATGTAACTCTCGCTTCGCCATACCACATAATCATTATTTCGGGAATTACAGACTTGTGTGGAATCACTGATACCCATTCTTCTGGTCCCCAAACTCTGAAAGAATCTCGAACTGGCTGTACATTAGCATCAGTCATTCTATCAACCGGATTCCATCGGCCTCTCCAACAATTTCTTTCGCCAAAACCTTGGAGTAATTCCTCTTTGTCTAATTCTTTCGTCTCCAATTGCGCTGAACACTCAACTTCCTGAAATGAAGAATAATCAAGAATTTCTCCTTCATCACAACTATATTCATTGATTGCCCCTATAGTAACAAATTTCTCATCCGGTGTTGTACCTGCATTCATCAACAAATTATTAGTTTTAAAAATACAAGACCTTTTAGACTCTTTTGATGCTTCAAGCACCAATCTTCCATCATAGACTTTCTGGATTTCAGCAAATCCTGTTTTGAATTGCTGGCTGCTTTCATCTTTATCATGTTGGCTCAATACTTCTGTTTCCTTTATGTCTCTAAGGACATAACCTTCTTGCTGCTCATGATCTTTCATCTCATCTCCAAATACTTTCTGCTCAATTTCTCTGATTTCAACATTATATTTATTAATGTTGCCTTCTGTAACCACATTATTATTTGAAGAGTCAAAGCATTCACTTAACTCTATAAAATTTAGAAACATTTCCTTCTTATCATGCACAGTAACTGCAATCTCTTCTGTATCAGGTTCTGCAAGCTTCACTTCTCCCTCAGGTTCCTTGAGCCATCTTTCCAAGAACTCTATTTCCACGTGAAATCTTTCGAGCATTTCATCACAACCTTAATTCCCAATTTCATTCTTCTTCTGGAAATCCTCCTGATTCATCCTGTTTTCTGTACCATCACATCGCAAACTTTTGTCATCAATTTCATTAAACAAATTCATTTGTTTACCCCCTAGGAATATCACTTCGGCATTTTCATTATGCCTCTGCTCCACAACAGATTCAACTGGAGTCTTACACCAAACAAGAATTTAGCTATGAATTCGTTCTGCTGCAAGAAATCAATACCTTATTCCTCTGAAAGGCATTCTCCATCATACTTCACCTCAAGAGCTTTATTTATCTCTATGACAGTTTCACCAGACTGTCCATCATCTTTTGCACATCCTACAAACATACACAAACTATGAGTTTTAAAAAAACAAGGCTTCATAGCTTCATCTGCTTCTCTTATCAACATATCTTCAAATTATTCTGAACTATTCCAATAGTCCATGAGATCCTTCTCATTAATATCTTCACCTAGAATTTCACCCTGTTCTTGGCCACAAATGGAAACTTCCATTTCCAACTCAGTTTCTCTGAGTTCTTCACATCTCAATTGCACACTCATTATCTGCTCGAGCTTCCTCAAATCTTCCTTTAACTATATGTTTACCTGTTGATCCCTGTTTTCTTGTAGCCTCTGCTATTTCACTTTTTTCCTCATAGTCCAACCATGTCTCTGGTCTTTCTTATATCTCTGCAACAATTTCATCAATAACTCACGGTGAACTACTATCTCAGCCTTCTTTTGCTCATATTCTTCATTAGTGAACTTCTTCCATATGCCATTTGCCTTGGCATCTTCCTTCTTCTTTCTTCTGTTGTGGTCTTTCTCAGAACCTCTGAAATGACTATCAACAGTCATCTTCTCCTCCTTTGCGAACTTCATCTGTTCATTTATGGATTTCATTCAAATCCCCTTTTTCAGCAAGCTTTCATACTTGCTATCCAACAATGCAAGATCTCTTTCGACGCGTGGTATCTTTCGGTTCTCTGTCTTGGAATCATTTCTGGCAACTCTCTTGCTCCTCTTTGCTGCAAACAACAACTGCAGTAATTCTTGCATTACAATGACCAACTCTTTGGCTGTCGGGCTCCACCGATCATGCACCCAATTACAATCAAACCTTTGACTTGACTTAAGACTTTTTGACTCTAGACTTGACATCAACTCTTCATCTTGGATGAAAAATACACCCTCTTGTACAATAACTCAATGATTTAACTCGACTCAAAATATCCAAATTTTTCATTTGACCTTAACATCTTATATGACTTCAAAGCTTGACCCAATAATTACAATAGTGTATATTTTGACTCTAATTAAAGTTATACGATATACCAATGAACATCCACCCTTAATACATTTTCATGATGTAAAATCTTCACTCTCTCTCATACTCCATTCTTATGATAATATCATAAGTCACTAATTATATCATATTCCATTATCACTTTCCTTCAAGCCTTTAAATCAAAATGAAATCCATTTTTCGCAAGATTGATTTTATGGTGAAAATAAATAAACCATTTAATTTTCAATGTTTAAAATACCTCTTTGAAATGAATTTTGATACCTTATGCTCCCTTCAAGGTTATTTAATAAACCTTTTCTTTGCAATTTCAACTCTCTAGATTTCATTCTTCTGTGTCGTTCTTATCACTGTGAATATTCGCATTGCCTTCATACCATAACCTCTTCAACATGCTCATCATCTTAGCGTAGATAGTTTTCCTGCACTTCCATGCAGCTCCTTCTTTGCAGGGACGGTTCTCATGTAACACCATCTCTCTCCAGTGCATAAAAAAAATTCCTTCATAGGAATTTTCCAAAACTTCGTTTTAACATGGTGGCATCAACATATTTCTCCGACAGCAACAAACACAAACCGTACTATCTTCTGAATGGAACAATGTGAACTTTGTCACATGTGCTACAAGGAATGATTAATCATGATCTCTAGATCATGTGTTTTCATATGTTGATAGATGATGCAGTCTCAGTCGCATCTACCCACATTAATATTAGCATGTCTCAATATTTCAATACACTTTAGCAAGATCAAAATCCACATTACTTAATCAAAACATTTCGTCCTTCTATCTTTACGAGGTAGCATTTTCCTTTCGGATTTTACTCTTATAACAAAATTTGACATTCCCGCATTAATAAAAATTCACACAAGCTTTAGTGGAATTTCATTAACACCAACACTTATATTCATACCTTGGCGGTGTGATAGTACACTTATGATAATGAGTATTTATGATGGTCACAAGTAATTAAATGTACTTTATGCTTGAACAAAATATTAAAGGTTATTATATTTTAATCTAAAAAGGCCATTTATGTTAAATTCCTGTATGAAAACAATTATTTGAAGTGTTGAATTCCCATAAATATCTCAAAATATATATTTGTTACAAGGTTAATTGAAGCTACAACATTGAGAAGAGAATGAATAGAGGGTGGAAAGTTTATAATGGACTTTAAAATAAGTGTAAATTATCAACATAGCTTTGGTTATAGGATAAGAAAAAACTCTTTTTTAAACTTCTTGTTACTCTTATTATCTTATATGGTTGTGAAGTTTGGGGCTATAATATCTCTAGAGAATTGTGGTAAAAAAAGAGTAAATCCAAGTGTCTTTTATAACTCATAATATTAAATTAAAGGCAATTAACCTTATTCTATCTTGCTCATAAAATTAAGTATTTCCCTATTGAAAACTCTAGTGAAAATCATCAAAGCCACAAGGTTGGCACAAAGATGTCAACGCAGCTAAATCACAGACAGAAGATGTCACTTAGAAAAATAAATGACAATGTTAAAAACATTATTACATATAAATTTGAAAAGAACTTATGGCTAAGAACTAGAGTTTGAAATGAAAATTAACATATTACAAGGTGATCAACTAATATAAAAATTTCAAAAGTATTCATATGTCACTACATATAAGAAAATCAACATTGGACAAAATAAAAACAAACTCTTCCACAATCTTCAAAGTAAATAAAATGTTGACACCCCAAACATCACAGTTTAAAAAAATTACCATATGAAATTGGGCAAAAGGTTGATGTGATAAAAATCACTCTCTTAAAATGCCTTGCATGTAGTCATGTGAGAAACAATTACGTAAAACTATTACAATATTAGTCTTCCCAAATTTATAAGTATCATTAGAAGAAATAAACTAGTTTCACCATTGTATTATGTACGGTGATAAGACAATAGGTTAAATTGCAATTGGAAATGGTATTTGGTTTTATATATGGAATTAAGGTTATTTCTTCTTAGAAAAAAAACCCATAAACAATAATCACTAGGGACATTGTTTTTCTTATATCATATATCATGTTAACAAGGATGATAATGATGATGGTTAAATTTTGTATAGATTAAATGTATTTTATCCCTTTGTGAAGGAACTTGATTTTTTTCAAATTCTATTTCTATATTTAAAAAGCCATGTTCTTAGATCATCCTTATTTGATGAGAAAAACAAAATTAGAAGGGTTGGAAAAACTAAAATTCAATAGGTGTACATAAAAAAATGGAAGAGAAAATGCTATAAAACTTGCAAAAATAAATAAAATGCAACCATACAAAAAATTATGAAAAGACAAAAGACTCACATTGTACATACAATTTCCCAATACTACCCATGAAAAGCAGGACCAATTGACCCCATAAATAATACATTAAACAAAACAAAACAGTCACACTGTTATACAGCATCTTCTAAAATAAACAATATTACACTTAGCTAAAACTAATCACATCATAGCAATACAAAGTAAATTAATCGCTTAATTAATCTAACAAGAAAACTAACTACGTTTCTTTGTTTAAAATATATTTTAAATAAATTAATAATTTCAAAGTTTTAAAAATAACTTTAACTTAAAACATTCAAATTTTGCCTAACACAAAAATTAAATTTGTTATTTTAAAATATTTCCATGAAATTTTAATCAAAATCCAATTTGCAAAATATTCAAAAGGATGCAGTAGTTAACTGCAGCTTCTAAAAATATTTCTTTCTCATTTCTTGTAGCTTTGTGTGGGTTTCAGAGGAATCGGCCAAGGTAGGAATATCAAATCATACCGCCCTCCAAATTGAAGGGTTTCACGGCTCTGATGTCTGTTTCGGCAGTTTTGCTTGAAACATGAACAGGGTTAAAATATTTATAGCTATACTTGACAGATCAATTAACGTGACCGTTAACTCACCATCAAATTCGATACTTCATTCCTGGTTTCTATTGATGGTCGGTGTGCACAACATGATTAAAACACTCTACTCACATGAAATTGATTTTCATCATTTTTCAATGGATCATGTCACCTCAAACTTTCAAAACACTATTCGTTACGATTTGTGGTCTGGTACACGTATCAGTATCGAGATGTGATATTTTATCTGCTTCACTTTTAAGGAAAAACGTTATTCGTATAAAATTAACAATTTTAAAATAATAAAACAGATAAAACGAGTCTCAATTATTTATATCTTCCAATTTCAAAAAATAAAACACATTTAACGTGATTCAATTATTACCATTTCTTGGCTGGCTTTGACCACAAGATATGGCTTCCATTCAATTCGAATTAAAGTACAGAATCGCAGTCGGTGTAACTTTATAATAATTAGTTTGTGTGCCTTTCTCATTACTATTACTGTTTTACTTTTTAAAGGGTTTTCGAGTTTTTTTACCAAATTTAATTTTGGTAAAAACTAATTAGAATTGGGAATTTTTTAATGTCTTAAAAATTTGTTGTATATATATAAATTTATTTTACAAAAACTGCAAGTGAAAACACAAAAAAATAGTAGAAAGCACGTTATGTACCCGAGCAGTGCGCTTACATGAAATTAAAACATTTTATAGAGAAAAAACGATCACTAGGATACCATCACAAAAACATCTCGTTCAAAAGAAAAAGAAAAAAAAGAGGATATCTGGACTTCGGCACAACATGACAAAATTGTACTGAACCAGAAGAAGAACAATAATAATCTTGAGAGGCAAACATCTCTATGGTGAGAAAAAACGTGTTAATGTTGTACTGACTGCGTGGATATGCCAGCTTTTGTGCTGCCACAATTTCCGCCGCGTCGGCTGGAGAATTTAGAAAGTCGAAAGTCTTACTCTCCCCCTTATTCCTCTCACACATTTTAGGGTTATATATATGCGGTCCCGTTAGCAGAAATATACACTCCTCGTTCCTTCAATATTTATATATTGAACGATATTCATTAGATACATATACGCATTTAGTATATCTCTAGTTTACTGCAACAATGTCATTGCGATCGCTATGCCCATTTTCAGCCTTGCTTGTTTTTCTATTCTCTTTGATTGCGTATTTGGCTGCCATCACAAATGCAGCAATCGTCAATTATACCTTCACTGTAAGTTTTCTTATTCGCTATTTCAAGTTTTATTTTTGCATACCCATAACTTTGGAAAACCAAAGCCCTCTGCATATATGCTGATGTATAGTATATCCATGATATTTGTTCTTAATGCCTGTACAGATTGAAGCAAAGACAGTTACCAGGCTATGCAAGGAGAATACAATAATCACCGTCAATGGGCAGCTACCAGGTCCGACTATCTATGTCCATGACGGAGACACTGTTATTGTTGAAACTTATAACAAGGCCGAGTACAATGCCACTCTTCACTGGTATATTGTCTCTGCTACCTTGATAATCAAATTTCAGAACATAATGATGCTGTTATGGACAAGTTTGATGATATTGATTATGAGAGTTACTGTTACATATTGTCAGGCATGGAGTGGAGCAGTTGCGTACACCATGGGCTGATGGACCTGCATATGTTACACAATGCCCCATTCCACCAGGTGGTCGTTATACATACAGATTCAACATTACTGATCAAGAAGGAACCGTGTGGTGGCATGCCCATTACTCTTGGCTCCGAGCTACAGTGCATGGAGCTTTTGTAATCCTTCCTAAGGAAGGGAGCTCATATCCCTTTTCTAAACCCGATGCCGAAATTCCTATTGTGATAGGTGATGATCTACTCTATGATTCAATGCAGAAAAGTTTGTATGGCTAATGGATTTTAATAGTTAATAAATTTATTGAAAGAGATTATGTTATTGAACAGGTGAATGGTGGAACGCTAACCCCATCGCCGTCATAGACGAAGCGGTTCGCACAGGTGGTGCGCCTAATTTATCCGATGCCTTTACCATAAATGGACAGCCAGGAGATCTGTTTAACTGCTCTACCTCGGGTAACAAGTTGCTTCTTTCTCAAAGACTATATGGCCGCCAGAGCATATAATAATCAGGCAGCAGGCGCTTTCGATAACACCACAGCTACTGCCATTGTAGAGTATATTGGAGCTGAAAATTCTACGAGCCCAATTTTTCCTAGCCTTCCAGCCTACAACGACACTGATACAGTAACTATATTTAGCAGACCACTGAGAAGCCTGGCTTCCCAAGAACACCCAGTGGATGTTCCGCAAACTATAGGTGAAAGCCTCATCTCCACAGTTGGACTGGGGTTGCTTCCCTGTGAAACTGGAAACACCTGTGAGGGCCCAAACGGAACACGGCTAAGTGCAAGTATGAACAACATATCGTTCGTAGATCCCACGATCTCGCTGCTTTAAGCTTATTATTACAACATCAGTGATGTCTATAAGACGGATTTTCCATCAAAACCCGCAGTTACGTTCAACTACACGGGGGACGATATACCCCGAAACTTTTGGACTCCTGATCCCGCAGCAAAAGTGAAAGTACTGGAATACAACTCCACCGTGCAGCTCGTTTTTCAGGCAACAAACATCTTCGTGGCAGAAAACTATCCAATGCATCTTCATGGTTACAACTTTTACGTTGTGGGAGATGGCTTCGGGAACTATAACCCGGACACTGACCCGCTTAAATTTAATCTGGTTGATCCTCCACAGCGCAACACTGTAATCGCTCCAGTGAGCGGGTGGGTTGCAATAAGATTCAGAGCAAACTTCTTCTTCTTGAATTCAATTCCATCATATTTAATTCATTAACATAATAATATATATGAGGAGCAAACTGTTGTTTTTTGGACAGGAATGTGGTTTCTGCACTGCCATTTGGACGACCATTTCACGTGGGGATTGAATATGGTGTTTCTTGTGAAGAACGGTAGCACTCCTTCCTCAACAATAGAGCCCCCTCCTGCAGACCTCCCCGCGTGCTAGAGATTGAAGAAAAGTCACAAGGTCAAAAGGCATCCTCTGGTTGTCATTAGAGCTTTCCACTAAATATGATTTCAGTTAATATGAAATGGTTGTGTCTAGGCGTTCCCTCAGAGTAATCAAATAAATCCGATGTGTCATTCTAAATAAGCCTTCAATTATTGGGCAAAAATTACCGTTGTATTCATGCACTTGCATTGATTGATTTTCTTTGATATATTTATGAAATAATATCGTACGATATATATTAAGTTTGGTCAAAATGTGAAAAGTATTTCCTGGATTTTTTTTTTTTAATTTTAACGCAATAAAAAGTACAATCTAATTAATAATTTTATTATTAATTATAAGATATAATATTTTAAATAATAAGCGGATTTTTTTTTTTTAAATTATTATATTTATGAAAATTTATTTCTAATTTTTAAATTAATATATCATCATAATTTGTATTATATTATATTAGCTATTTTTTAGGGATAAATATTAGTTATAAATAAAGATAATAACATCAAATTATAAAATTAATTTATTATTCTCATATTTTTTATATAGATATATTAAATATATTTATAATAGTATTATTGATTATTTTTCCATACTAAGAGAGTTGAAAATAAAAAACACTTTCTCTTGAATTGTTAGTCTTTTACAAAACATTTCCTACACTACCAAAATATTTGTCACACTATCAACTTTCTTGATTTGTTAAGTAAACAAAACTATAGTAAGCTAAGAACACTTATTTCCCTTATATTTTATCACAAAAATAATATATTAAAGAGCCCCAAATAATATTTTCCTCTCTTAAGATCTAATAGACCACATTGATCTTAATAAACATTAATTGTAACAATTACCAAAACTAAATTCTACCTAAAAATATCAGATGGAAAAAAAATTATTACTCCTTTGCCTATGGTGATATCCACATGTTGATTAACTTGTACATAGAGACTTTAGACTTATGATTCACCTATAAATAATTTTTTATATGTGATGAATCTATAGAAGAAAATATTGAACAAAGTTGAGATTGGAAATACCATAGAAGGTGTTGAGAGCCTATAGTTCACATATGTTAATTCCATGCCATATATATAAACGTTGTTTGTAACATAGCAATATTTATGCAACATGTACACATTACAGTTGCCTAGTACATTGGTTTATGTGTAGGTTTGACCAACATATTCTACACAGTTATGTTCATACAAAATTTTGTAATGACACATTTCATTACTGCCTGGAACTCTCTAGACTTCCTCCATTTGAGATGTTATGTATTGGCTCTGCATCCCACACACTTGAAAATTGGGCACAGCTTCACCATCCACGTTCTTGAGGATTTATCGAATGGTGGATGTTAGGAAGGATTGTTTGAGGTAATTGCTTCCTTGCTAGTCTCTCGTCAACACTGCCATTCTGGCTCCATAGTGTTGTTGCTCTACTCAGGTCCACCTCCAAACCCTACCTTGATCATAATATGCACCATCTTTTTCCTTCTTGACCCTCTAATTATGGTAACAACACTCAGAGTCTTTTCCTCTCAGGGTTTGGTCGGGTTTGTTGCGCTAGAAATGTGATGCTGGAAAGAGGTTTCGATGAAAACATTAACATATAGTTTCTTTGTTTGATATAAATCCTCATTTATGATGCATACTAAAATTTAGGGATTGGTTTGGTTTGTTGGAGGATGTTGAGAGATTCTCTCAACCTCTCCCTCCAAGAGTGCAATAAGTTGGATCTCACTCCAACTATATATATTTGATGTATTTTTTTTATTAAATGTATTATAGAAATTAATTATTGTGTGTTATTCATGTGCATCCCTGCTCTCATAATTTCTCATATGGTATCAGAGCCTAGCTGGGCTTAACCCCTCATGGGAGTGCCCAGGAAGATGAAATAGTTTGAGAGAGGTTCTCTGTACATATGTAGATTAGGAGTGTTGGATTTTTTTTTTGTGAGAGTGTTGTGTGTGTCTCTCTGTGCGTTCATTGTTTATCTGCATAGTCGTTGTTAGTCTAGTCTAATCGTATTGCAGATCGTTGTTCGAGGAGTCAAGACTGATGTTTGAGGAGATTCGAAACCAAAGAAGATAATCAGATGTGTAGATCAACTCTATTATTGGTTGCTACTGTGTATTTAATTCGGTAGAAAATGTCTTGTTGCAGAGCGTCGTCATTGCTAGAGTTGTCATGGAAATTGCAGTCTTGAGATCAACAGTGCAAGAGATCTCAGAGAGGATGACGTTATCTCAGAGAGGACGATGTTTGAGATCTGCCTCCATGTAGATCAATCACATCTTTCCAATCTTGAAAATTTTCCTTCTTGAAAAGCAGCTGCTCGGAAACCAGCAGAACTGGAGGGCCGAGGGTCATTATATTGGCCTTCAACACTATTGTCACCCATGATCGGATTTCCATCGATTTTGGTGTTGGGGCCGATCACGTTGCACCAGCGGTTGACCATGTTATTGTTGCTGACGAAGTTCATGTTGTTGCCGTTGAGTTTCAACGGATACTACTGTAAACAAAACACATTTAGTTCAACTCAATATGCTTAAGTTCATTATTACATAACGTGGACATGGACATTAATGAGTTACTGTGAAAAAATACATAACATGATGAGAAAATCATTGATAATTGTGCATCAATGAATAAGGTGGACATAGAATTTGAGAAAATCATTTACATTTAGTGAAATGCACTGGTATTATAACTACAAATCATTTACATTTTGCAAAACGTTCTGTAGTTGTCTAGTTTTGTTTAAATTCATTTGCAAAAGATGGAGGCTGCAATCGCTGGAGAATCAAATCATCGGGAGGAAGGTGCTATAGAGCCCCCTATGGCATGCCTATACTGAAAGAGAAATTGAAGCTGCTTGTGCATTTGTTAGATATATATTATGTCAAATTTGTTATTTTTATATTGTTTAAGTCGTAAAAAAGAACCAAATTTTGAACATAGTGATGTAGTTCAAGCTTGTAGTTCGTGCATGTTCTTCGATGCCACAAGAGCATGTTACTAGTTTGATTATGTCGAGTATGTTATAAAGTTGTAGACTCTTGTTGTACTTTGGTTCTCCAAGATCGATAATTACAGGTTACCTTTACCTTGTGAGTTTGTAAGTGTGTAGAAAGGTCAGTTGTTTAACTGATTGCTGAAAACATTTCATACTTAGATCGTTGTCCTATATAACTGTCGAAATTTTCTCTTCAGTGGAATTTCACAGATGGAAGTGTATCAATAAAATGGTTCAGTGTCAAGACTATCCTTCGGGAGCTTGAGAAGCGTTAGTTCTACAAAGAATGTCAAATATGGTCAGATGCTTTTTTACTTTAAATGTGTCAAATGGGAAGCTCGAATGTGTGGAGAAGAAAAGAGCGGAAGCCGGAAGATTCAGAGTGGGTGTAAGCACTGATGAAGACCAGTTAGACAAAGACAAATGACAAATTTTGTAATTGTGATTTCAGTATTGTAATTTTTCTGTAATGTAGGCATTAAGGGGGGGTGTTTGAGATAATGCCTCATTTACGATGCATACTAAAGTTTAGCGATTAGTTTGGTTTGTTGGAGGATGTTGATATATTCTCTCAACCTCTCCCTCCAAGAGTGGAATAAGTTGGATCTCACTCCAACTATATATATTTGATGTATCTCACTTTATTAAATGTAATATAGAAATTAATTATTGTGTGTTATTCCTGTGCATCCCTACTCTCATAATTTCTCATATTCTTTTCGCTTCACTCGAAATTTTTGATGCTTCATTGGCACTCCATGACTCTGATGAATGGTTTCTGTTGCTCTCTAGGGTTTGCTTCATGGTTTCTGCCACTCATATTAAAAAAATTCCGATAGGTACATGGTTCCTTACTTTTTCTCTCATCCTTGCAAAGTTAGTTCATATTACATTAGCCTACATCTTCTACTTTCCTTTACTTTGTTTTCTTTTCAGGTAATCTTGCTTTCATCTTCCTTTGCACAATCCATCCATGGTCGACTTCGGGTTTTCATCTCCTTCTAAGCATTACTTTGTCTGCATCGAGTTTTTATCCACTTCTCCCTTCCTTTTTCGATAGCTAAAATTGTGGTTTTCATTTATCCAGTACATTTTTCCTTCCGACATGGTGAATTTCTTATTAAATTTTTTCTAGTAATTTCTTTGGGGTTTTCCATCTGGTTGGAACAATAATGCCATGAGCATTCTATTTTGGGGTTTTTTCCATGTAGATTAATGTTTATGTCGCGTGTTTTCCCTACTCTGCGTGTAGCGCGATAGGGTTTGTTTTGAATAAATACACAGGGTTATGCATATTTGTTACTTTGAAGGGAATTTAATTCAACATGTGAATTGCATTGTGGTATTATATGAAAGAAACTCTTTTGATTCGATATTCCTATAAAACATCGAGTGCTATAAAACATCTAAATTTTTCCTATACGTTTATAATTATTTTTTTATTAAAATATGTAGTATGAATTCCTATTCTGTTTTGTTTTCTTTTGTTTAAGTTCAGTATTTTCTTTCCAGATTAAATATCTACAGATGACCAAACCATCACTCAAAAAGGTTTTTGTTTCTCAAACCCTTAGTCCGTGCAAGATTTTCTTAAATCTTTGCAAAACAGACTATCATGTATGGGGATTTTCCCCCTGGATGGACTAACTATCTCAATCCATTCATTAATTTTCTACAATGTATAACTGCTATCCACTACTGTTCAAGTTGTTAGTTAATGTTTATCTCGAAATTCTCCATGCATATAAATACATTCTCTTTTCCAAAAATTATACAGCCACCGTGAAGAGAAAATATCTCTCAGACATAACTAGTCGATCTAGAAATAATGTAGAAAAGGATACTTGCTAACTTACTTTAATCTCTCATTCATCAGTGCAAGAGGGAGTTCGTTGTTGAGTTCGAGATGAAGGACCTAGGACTGATGCACTACTTCCTAGGCCTGGAGGTCTGGCAGAGACCTGGCGAGATTTTCCTTTCTCAAAGAAAATACATTGTGAAGCTTCTGGAAAGATTTGGTATGGTGGACTGCAAGTCCGTGTCAACACCAATGGAGCTCAACTTCAAGAAGCTGGCTGGCAGAGCTGCTAGGCCCGTATTGTCTAATCCTACTGAGTATCGTCAACTCATAGGGGCCTTGATGTTCTTAGTGAACACCCGTCCAGATATATGTTTTGCAGTGAACACTTTGAGTCAACAGATGGTTGAGCCTCATCACTTTCACTGGGTTGGTGCCAGGAATCTTCTGAGATATCTTCGGGGCACAATAAACCATGGGCTGAGATACAATGCCGGGAGCGTGACACTCCTTGGATATACTGATGTCGATTGGGCTGGCAGTGTGGTGGATTGTAAGAGCACATCGGGATGTTGCTTCAATCTTGGTTCTGATTCGATCTCGTGGATGAGCAGGAAGCAGAAGTCGGTGGCTTTGAGCACTATAGAGGTTGAATACATTACAGCGAGTATGGCCTGTTGTGAAGCAGTTTGGTTGTGAAATCTCTTCAGTGAGTTGTTCGGACATGTGCTAGATACCACCATGATACTCTGTGATAACCAGAGTGGGATTCGCTTGTCCAAGAATCCAATGTTCCATGATCGATCCAAGCATATTGATATCAGGTACCATTTCATCTGGGATATGGTATAGTGAGGCGCCATAAGGCTTGATCATATAGGAACTGATGAGCAGGTCGCGGATATTGTCACTAATCCCTTGGGGAAGGTCAAGTTCCTAACCTTCCGTGAGAGTCTTGGTATCGTGGAACGACCCTATGATGTGGGTCATGTTGGACGATGAGCTCTGGGAGCTCTGGGGGGCTTTGGGGACAGCTTCTGGGAGCTATGAGCAACCACAAGGCTAGGCTTTCCAAACCTTGTTGGTGTGCTTGGACCCCACCATTGTGATTATTGAGTTGGTTCACCTCTCATTATCTGTGCCCCCTATGCATCCTACCCATTGAGTTCAGGGCTCATGGGAAGTACCTCTCATTTGGCCAATGAGGTGGGAAAAGCTAGAGACTAGTAGCAAAGACTGATGGACGCATTAGAGATTGCCATACTCTCTATCTAGGATGTCATGGTCCAACCATTTGATCTGGGATCAAGTCTTGTGAGGTCTCGGACCTTCGCATGACTTCAGGTCAGATGAACCAACTTCGGGTTGGTTGGAGACTCTTTGTGAGTCCATTAGAGGTTTTGACCTCTGGGCTGAATCTGTCAGCTGGGAATGATGTCTTTGTGACTGACCCACTTCTGTTCTGAAATAAAGAGGCTAGCAAAGCAAGTTACGGCGAGATGGCGCACGATGTTTGGATTGCACTTGTGGACGAAGTTCTCCCTAGTTGAGAGGGAGTGTTAAAATTGGACAACTAGGTCAAAACTCTGGGATGTGCTGCTCAGATGATGATCCCAATATTTCTATTGGATTCCTCTTTCGGAGAGGTGTAATATTGATCTAAATATCATCTTGATCGGATGAGCAGAACATATACTTTGAATTTATTCCACTTATGTGCTAGGTCGGCCTAGAATAAAATATAGACTTAAATGTCTTAAAGGACATGTCACACACCCCCAAAGATTCCTATATATTGGAGAGACTTAGAGTTCATTTGACACACATTGTGGTGGAGAAATTCTCTCTCTCTGGATAGCATTGGTGCTGTGATATATATGGACTGTTCTTTGTTTGGGTTGTTCTGGGTTATACGTGACATGCTTGGCTGAATGACCTATTGGAGACTTTGCTGGTAGAAGCATCTTGCTGATCGTCATAACGCCACTATTTATTATCTTTGTTTTGGCTTGTCTTCTATCAATCTATTAGTATGTTCTATCTTCTTCAGTATTGTGCCCTAATCTGAAATGGCATAGAACATAAGCTTAAATTAACAAGTGGAAATTTGGACGTCTTATGGGGTAAATGCAGGGAAAATTTCCACTTCATGCCCTATAATTTTGGCAACTGATTTCACTGTTTATTTCATTTTTTTTTTATTTACACAATTCTGTAAAGTGAAAATTAAAAAAAAAAGAGCAAAACTCAGCGAGAATAAATCAGGACATGTAAAAACGTGGAAAATTAGGAGAAATCGGAGAGTTGTTCACCACCGATATAATTTGCATAATGTAAAAACGTGGAAAACTAGGAGAAATCGGAGAATTGTTCACCACCGATATAATTTGCATTGTTTTATGGGTGTTGTTTGACATATTAAACCTCTCTGATTCTATCTATGACACTACTTAACGTATCATATTTCAGTGCATTTTTGCATCACGACTATGAAAATTCAAACATGACCATGCTATTCCAATCTTCAAGGGACTTGATCTCTTATTCTGGTAATAGCTTTCTGAAGGCCATTATCTGCTGCCAGATGACAGAAGGCTAGCATTGTTTATCTGTAACTTTTCTTCCCTTTTCAGTAAATGGAGTTACAACCATAGGACTGATTTGATTGGTTTTTCAGGTATTCTATTTTCTTAAACATCTATGGTAATGACAACCTCAAACAAACGCATTGTTACATGAAAGTGAAAATAAAACAGATATATAAGATTTATGGGATGTTGAGAGTACATTACATGTTGATACTAAATCTGAATTACAGTTCTAACTTTTGAAAGGATGATGCAAAATCACATAAAAAAATATTAATAAATCTATCTCATGATTCGTCAAAATGACTCAACTTGATGCTACAGTGATAAATATATAATGAAATCGTTAATTCCCTCTACCCTTTTTATGGGCAAAGGTGGTTCTCTTCCTTGGAAGTAGTAGGTGTTAGTGCTGAGGTGAAAGGCAGGGGAATTGAAATGTCCTCTATTAGCTACATGTCTTTGATTCCTTCTCATCTTTCTTCTTTCCAATATCAAAAATTGATTGAGTGGCAATTTGGACGTCTTCTGGGGTAAATGCAGGGAAAATTTCCACTTCATGCCTTATAATTTTGGCAACTGATTTCACTGTTTATTTCACTTTGTTTTTATTTACACAATTCTATAAAGTGAAAATTAAAAAAAAAGAGCAAAACTCAGCGAGAATAAATCAGGACATGTAAAAGCATGGAAAATTAGGAGAAATCGGAGAGTTGTTCACCACCGATATAATTTTCATAATGTAAAAACGTGGAAAACTAGGAGAAATCTGAGAATTGTTCACCACCGATATAATTTGCATTGTTTTATGGGTGTTTTTTGACATATTAAACCTCTATGATACTATCTATGACACTGCTTAACGTATCATATTTCAGTGCATTTTTGCATCACGGCTATGAAAATTCAAACATGACCGTGCTATTCCAATATTCAAGGGACTTGATCTCTTATTCCAGTAATAGCTTTCTGAAGGCCATTATCTGCTGGCAGGTGACAGAAGGCTAACATTGTTTATTTGTAATTTTTCTTCCCTTTTCAGTAAATGGAGTTACAACCATAGGACTGATTTGATTGGTTTTTCAGGTCTGTAGTTCTTTCAGGGAATTTAACAAGTTTGCAATAAAGTTATTTTCGTATAGCATGGATGAGTTTCTGTCTTGCTTATGGACAAGGGAAAGGGGTGGGCGTTTGAACTAATGATTCTCGCTATTAATTATCAGTAGATCTCGATAATCCACTTCCTAATTCGAAGCATGATGCATGTGCTTATCAATAAATATTAAATCGCTTCATTTTTCAATTGTTCTGCCCATTGGAGTGGCTCTTTCTTAGCCCCTGAAGATCAAATATTCCTGTGCAAAGTCTAATCACCACCTCTGCAGTTATCTTGCTGTTACTTGAGCTGTTCTTGACGTGTAGCCTCTTAACGCATTATCCTTGGCAAATTCCTATTATCTTCTTTGATTTCCGATGCCTAAAAGGGTTCATTATTATTAGATTCAAATGAAGTTAGAGATGATGCTCATAAATTCCCTGGCTATAAGGCTGGAGGACCGCTTGGTGCCGGTCCAGTAATTGTTAATGTTGTGAAGAAATGTTATTAATGAAACTTTAACTCTGAGAATGTCTATCAGCGAGGGTCAAATTTCAATCATATGCATTAGTGACTCAATTCAAGCAAGATCCTTTTGCTGGGAATGTTAATTATTTTAGGCGAATTAAATACTAGGTTATTTTTGAAACCCTTCTGTTGAAGGGTTGATCCTTTTCAGTCAGGTTAACCCTTTGTATGCATTGATGATTGCAGTAGATACTCATCCCGTTTGTCGCTAATTGAATCTGTGACCTCGCTCTCCCATTTGAATAATAATCCAAGCACAGAGATTCTTGCCCTAATAAGCGTGTTTGACTTTGTGCCAAGTTTGGTTGTGATTTTTGTGGACTTCACAGTCTGTTATTTGCGGTGAACAGTGATCGGATAAATGCTGAATTTCCACATGTCAACGATTTCTACGTGTTAGGTTTGAAAATAAGAAAGTGGGTCCACACGTTTTAAATGTTTACATTGGCATTTTATTTGTCGGTTTTTTTGGTAGTGTATATTCTTTATATTTAAAAGTCTATTATAGAAATCTATGTAAAAGTTTCTCATAGAAAGGGTATTTATGAGTTGAGTTTACTTGAAATGGTTAGGTAATCAATTCATTTGAAATGGTTTGGTAAAATGGTTGTAATAGTATAAATGAATGATATTTTATTCTTTACGACACAAAAAATAGTTTATGGGACTATCAACTTCTTCTTTTTTTGTTTTTGGTATAGTTTTATAATTTAATATGTTTAAATTTTGAAAGAGTATATATATGTGTTACATTAGGATTCTAGGGAGGTTGTATAATCTAAGTTATAGTTGTTTTCAAGGACTTTATAATCTTCTCCATTTCCAACCCCAGAAAGGATTAGCTCCTACCTTTACTCTTTCTCCATTAACAACTTCCCATAGTAGGCAATTCCGCACAAGATGGAAGGCTTGGACAATGGCCTTCCAACATATCAACAAATTATATTATGAGTATTCTTGGAAGGTCTTCTAATGAATTAGGTTCAATGTATTTTTAGAGGATAAATTATCTTCATAGGCCCTTATTTGATATGATCCTTCACATGCATCTAGCTACCGAAGCCTTTCAAAAATGATGCATATTCTTAAGCTCCAACCATTCACCACCTTAAAACTCAACTTCTTCATCAAGGCTTGGACAATTCCATTCCAACATATCAACAAATTATATTATGAGTATTTTTGGAAGGTCTTCTAATGAATTAGGTTCATTGTACTTTTAGAGGATAACTTAGCTTCATAGACCCTTATTTGATATGAGCCTCCATATGCATCTAGCTACCAAAGCCTTCCCAAAATGATGCATATTCTTAAACTCCAACTCCTTCACCACCTTAAAACTCAACTTACTCTATACTACTATTTCCTTTGTTACTGCTTTACAGCATTTCCTTTGCAACATATGTTGCAATTGCTAGTAATAGGTAAAATGGATCTTAACTTATTGTTGCTACTTATATATCCTATTTACAAGTATATTTAATGTAACATGTATATCATGATTTTTTAAATCTAAAATGTTATTCTTAAATTTATTAATAAAAAAAAAATTACAATGTAACAAATTCTAATTTTATTATTTTTAGTACTTTTAACTTTTTATGGACACTACAACATCTTTAGTGGGCTCTATATTAATTTTAACCGACATGTAAATGTTTACCAATTGACATATTATAAATGGTACATATTAATATAAATTCAACATATTAAGCCACAATGTAAATGTTTACCAATTTACATATTATAAATTTGACATATTAATATAAATTCAACATCTTAAGCCGACATGTTAATGTTTACCAATTTACATATTATAAATTTGACATATTAATATAAATTCAACATCTTAAGAGACATATAAAAATGTTTTCAAACTTTCTTACATTACATCTACACATTACCCCTGGATTTTTTTTAAATTATTATATTTATAAAAATTTGTTTTTAATTTATAATCAATATTAATAAAAATGGAGTTTTTAATTTTTAATTAAATTTAATTAATTTTTAATTTCTAATCATTAATGTATTTATAATTATAATCTGTATTATATTATATTAACTATTTTTATAGATAATTATTACTTATAAATATATTAATTATTTTTTAAAGATAATTATTATTTATAAATAAAGATAATAACATCAAATTATAAAGTTAATATATTATTCTCATATTTTTTATATAAACATATTAAATATTTTTATAATAGGATTATTGATTACTTTTTCCATATTAATTTTATATAAACATATTAAATATATTTATAATAGGATTATTGATTACTTTTTCCATATTAAGAGAGTTGAAGATAAAACATATTTTCTCTTGGATTGCTAGGCTTTTACAAAACATTTCCCACACTATCAAAACATTTGTCACACTACCAACCTTCTTTAATTGTTAAGTAAACAAAACTATAGTAAGTTAGGAACACTTATTTCCCTTATTTTTTATTACAAAAGTAATATATTAAAGAGCCCCAAGTAATATTTTCCTTTCTTAAAATCTCATAAACCACATTGATCTTAATAGTTACGAAGACTAAATTTTATGTCAAAATATGAAATAAAAAAAACTATTACTCATTTTCTTATGGTGATATCCACATGTTGATTAACTTGTACATATAGACTTCAGACTTATCATTCACCTACAAATAATTTTTTATATGTGATAACTCTATAGAAGAAACTACTAAACAAAGTTGAGATTGGAAATACCATACAAGGTCTTGTTTATATGTGATAACTCTATAGAAGAAACTACTAAACAAAGTTGAGATTGGAAATACCATTCTTGTTTATATGTGATAACTCTATAGAAGAAACTACTAAACAAAGTTGAGATTGGAAATACCATACAAGGTCTTGAGAGTGTATAGTTCACATATGTTAATTACAAACCATATATGTAAACGTTGTTTGTACCATAGGAATATTTATGAAATTCCTAGAAAATTGGTTTATATGTAGGTTTGGTCAACATATTGAACACATTTATGCTCATACAAACTTTAGTAATGGAACATTTAATTATTGCATGGGACTATCTAGACTTCCTCCATTTGAGTTGTCATGCATTAGCTCTATATCCAACACACTCGACAATTGGACACATCTTCTCCATCCACATTCCTGAGGGTTTATCGAATGGTGGATGTTACAAAGGGTCATTTGAGATAACTGCGTCCTCGCTAGTCCGTCGTCGACGCTGCCATTCTCCCTCCATAGTGTTGTCGCTCCGCTCAGGTCCAACTCCAAAACCTACCTCGATCTTTGAGAGTATGCACCATATTTTTCCTTTTTTCTCTTATATTATGGTAAAAACACTCGAAGTCTTTTCCTCTCAGGGTTCCGCGTGGTTTTTTGTGCTAGAAGTCAAATTCCTAACTATAAAGAGAATACACTAAAGATCCGCTTATAAGTACCTGGAAGGATATGGACACATGGAAGAATTCAAGCATCCTGAGCATAAGAGAAAACCCTCATCCACCCTCATCCATATTGGCCGGAAGAGAACCTGAAAACCATAGTAGCCAAATTGGGTATTAAGGCTTGTCACCGAAATGGTATTGAGTCAGTTGTAGCCAATTCTCGATCAATAGGGCTATAAACTCTACTGGAGAGGGTAAACATGGGAGGTAGTTATGACCCTAACACCTTCTAGAAATGATAATACAACAACCTAGCTAGGTTTATAAACTGTGTTTCAAATTGACCAAGATAGAGGTAAAACTTGTCAAACTTGTTTAACAAACTTACCCTCAAATCGTATTTTATTTGACCATAACCAGGAACAAACATGATCTGCAAGGTAATCGTACTTCGTCTATAATCCAAATCATTTATTTAAAACAAGGTGTAGAAGAATGCTTTATCCATGAAAAGAATCCAGATAAAGAGTCTCGAAACCATACAATATACCACAAATAGGCAAACACCGAAAGGGTACTTGAACACGCTAAATGTTTTGTTTCCCTTCACCTTAAAATCCACAAAACAAAACACAAAGCTCCAAATGAGTTTCCTGGGTGTCGTGGCGAGAGTGTGATTATTCCCATATAACCACCCCCCTCTAATCGTCATCGTCGAAACAAACCCTAGAAATCCATGATGGTCTGAAATATCGTGAATTTCAATAAAATTCAATTCCAAACCGTTGATTGTTTACAAGTGTGTGTCTCTAAAAACTTTGAATTGAGATGGATGTCAATCGTTTTATCGGAGGGTTATATGCATGTGGACCATTTTATAACCATAGTCGAGAACTATGATAGTATCTCATTGAACTATGATCTAGACTTAAGTTGTATTAAACCTTCCCATAATGTGTTTATACCATAAAATAACGGATGGTGAAATAAATAGGATCCATGCTAACATTAAGTTTAGGCAAGAAGTATGTCTCATCAACACTTAACATCTTTGTCATAAATTTGTTATATAAAACTTTAGGGAGGAAGCTCTAACTATACCAAAATAAGATATATATAAAATATTATTTTACATGGAATTAAGTAAGAATAAGTAAAAGACTTAAGCTGTATTAAACCTTCCCAAATGTGTTTATACCATAAAATAATGGATGGTGAAATAAATAGGATCCATGCTAACATTAAGTTTAGGCAAGAAGTATGTCTCATTAACACTTAACATCTTTGTCATAAATTTGTTACATAAAACTTTAGGGAGAAAGCTCTGACTATACCAAAATATAATATATAAAAAATATTATTTTACATGGAATTAAGTAAGAATAAGTAAAAGACTTAATTTGTATTAAACCTTCCCATCATGTGTTTATACCATAAAATAACGAATGGTGAAATAAATAGGATCCATGCTAATATTAAGTTTAGGCAAGAAGTACGTCTTATTAACACTTAACATCTTTGTCATAAATTTGTTAAATAAAACTTCAGAGAGGAAGCTCTAACTATACCAGAATAAAATATATAAAAAAATATTATTTTTTATAATGTGCAGATATTGTAGTGAAGGTAAAGTTGTTTAGAAAAAAAAAAAAAATCGTTACAAATATATATTTTTTTTAATATATAATTTTAATATTATTCCCACGGCTACAAGGTATAACGCATTCACTAATGCGTTGACTTTTAATTAAACATCTTTTGAGTAAAAAGTTAAATAAAAATGTATAATATAAATATTAAAAAACAAAATCAAATTAACGAATTCAGTAATGCGTTCACATTTAATTAAACATCTTTTGAGTAAAAAGTTAAATAACAATGTATAATATAAATATTAAAAAAAATCAAATTATTATTTTTATATATTTTAATTTTATTTATTTAAATGCGATTGATTCAATTCATTTTTGGTCTTATAATTTGACGGCTGGTTCCATAGATACGGTAAAACGATTCTATGGCCATAAATAAATAAGCGAGTCTATATAGTGCAAGACAATGTACGACCGCAAGAAGTGCGAGATCCCAAATGTTGTAGATATTACAGCGAAATAATTCACAAATCTTGCAAGTTACAAGGGTGACAAATATTGGTTCTTGTGAAATGCAATTATCGATGAAAATAATTTTTGTTTTACTCAGTTTTAAAGAAATTGAGATGAAATACAAGAATTTATTTAAGATTTTATTATTTAAATCTTTTTTCTTATTTTTATTTATAAATAATTATATGTAAAAATTATATCTATATATATAAGCATTTTGAACAAGAAAGATTTGACTTTATTAGTGCTTTGTTTTTTAAAACACAATTCAAGAATATTATTTTAAATAGTTTATTTAACAAAATTTATGATTTGCATTGGAATTGGGTTAAAATATTATTGTGTTAATTTTTCAATGAATTTGTATTTTTTCAAAAAATAAATTCAATACTATAAAAGAAACTTATTTATATTTTCGTTATTTTGATAAATTTTATTATAATCAATTTTCTAAAATCTACTTAAATTTTATATACAAATTATTGGAAATTTTTTGAAAATCGAAATAATAACATTATTAAGAAGATAAAAGATAAACATACTCCGATTTTTAAATTATGTATGTAAATTTTTATTTTAAACTCAAATCCATTTATTAATTAATTTTTTTTTAATATTACATCTAAATATTATATTAAATTATATATTACATCAAGATTTTTTTACACTTTATTGTTTAGCCCCCCCCTCTCTCTCTCTCTCTATATATATATATATATATATATGGGTAGTTGATATGCTTGGAAAATGGGAAATCTAAAGATATTGAAGGTTACCAGGCAGAAATCTTAAAAATTGGAGGTCTTGACCTCATCCCCCACATCCACAAGCTTTTCAACCAAGCGGTCAAGCAAGGGTTCCCTAAACCTTAGACTCAGAGCCTCATTATCCCTATTTTTAAAAGTCGAGATACAAATAACCCCTCTAATTATCGGACAATTATGATCAGCCCTCTCTTGGCCAAGTTATATGGTATTTTTTTGGAAAAGAAGTTGAGCATTTGGCTTGAAAGTGAAGGTAAGCAGGCTAAAGGCCAAGCGGATTTTAGAAGTCAGCACCCAACAATGGACCACCTCGTTACCCTTAGGATCATTGTGGAGGAATGCCACAATGATAAATCCAATCTCTTTTGTTTCTTTGTGGACTTTAGAAAGGCTTTCGATATGGTTCCTAGAAACAACCTATGGAATAGATTATAAGAGTTAAATTTTCCTTTCGAGCTAAGAGCAGCCGCTATAAGGTTATACGAGAATGTAATTGCCAGGTTAAAGAGCAACGATGGGTGGTTGAAAGATATTAAGTGTAATATCAGAGTTAATGAAGGTTTCCCCCTCTCCCCTACCTATTTGGCATTTACATCGACAAGCTAGAAGGTTGTTTAGAGGAAGCAGGATGTGCTGGCACGATATTCGCTGGTATAGTCATCATCCTTATTCTCTATGCTGACGATATTGTTCTTCTCGCAAAGTGCCCATATGATCTTGATAAGAAACTTAGACTTCTTAAGGATTTCTGCTCTACCATGGGTCTATCTGTTAACACTGACAAAACAAAAGCTATGATTATCAAATCCAAGAAGGACACTTACACTAATTTTATGTATGGCAATAGTAACTTGGAGGAACTGTCCTCTTACAAGTACCTAGGAATTGATATTCATCACAAGCTCAACTGGAACTATAGCATTCATAAAAGGATTAATCGGGGGTGGAAAGCTTATTTTGCTCTTGAAAATAATTGTAAAATGGCAAACCTTGTAATGTGGGATAGAAAGAAGTTCCTCTTTGAAACTTAAGTCACTCATTTTATCTTATATTGATGTGAGGTTTGGGGTTGCAGCATCTCTAGAGAATCCTGGAAAACTATTGAGCAAGTCTAGAAGTGTTTTATAACGTATAACCTTAAAATTAAAAGAAATACACCCTATCCTATTCTCCATATAGAAGTGGGTCTTTCCCCTATCGAGAGCCTAGCTATGACTAGGCTTATGTTGTACAAGCACAAGCTCAATAGCATAGGAGACCATATACTTCCTAAGATAGCTTTAAATTCCAGCCAAAACCACCTAAGGCTTAAATGAGGTTGGTATAAAGACACCAGGGCCTGGTTAAACCATTGGGAGATCGATGAGAGTGTTGCATTGCAAAACATTAATAACATTAAAAAAATTGTTACTTCTAAGTTCAAAGAAAAAATGTGGTGTGAGAAATATCTAGCAGCTAAAAGAAAATTAAGATATTATAAGGAGGTCATCAACCCCACCCTAGAAGATCAAAAGTATCTCTCTCTTTTAACTAGCTCAAAGAAGAAAATTAATATAGCCAAGATTAGAACGAACTCTCATGAGCTCCATAGTGAAACAGGTCGTTGGACAGTTCCTAAAACACCATGGATGGAAAGGATCTACCATCTCTGTGAGAATATGAACATCGAGGATGAAAATCACTTCCTCTTAGAGTGCCCCGCGTACAACCACATTAGAGCTCAATTTAATAATCTTTGTTGCAATACTGACCTTCCTAGCCTTTTAAGGTGTCAAAATTATAGTGAGCTCGGGAGGCTTCTCTCCAAGCTTTTTGAGCATAGGAATGAAATCTTAAATCAAACTAAATAACTCTTTTCTTTAGGTCTGATAGACTAAAAATCGGTCTCAATGGATGTTAACCATCATCAGCATCATCATCATCATCATCATATATATATATATATATATATGATGCAGAGCACCTAAAATAAATCAAATACTTGCACACTCATAGATATACATGTTCCATTTACATAAAATCTTCAATCTAAATATCTAGATTAGTCTACTTAGATTCAACTCAAAATACATATGAAGAGAGAGCCAAACAATAAACAAAATACTTGCTTATAATAATAACAAGAAAATTCAGATTCAAATCATTTTGCCTGAATATTACATTTGTGGGCCTCTCATCTCTTACCCTTTATATGAACTCTCACACCATTTCTCTCTAAATCTCTCTGTCCTCCATCCTCACACAAACTTCATATTTATACATAATTTTGGATTAATTTCAATCCATGATTTCCTCCACCGATAACTCAACCAAATTCTAAAATAGCTTTATTCCTCCTTTGACTCAACTAAATTCCATTTAAGGAGTTCTTAATCCCTAAAATATCTATCCAACCCAAATCCACTCATATTCTCAATGAATTAAGAGAATATTTACAATAATCCTCACGCTCAGATTTTTCTCTGAATTTATTTTTTAAAATGTACATAATTTATAAAATAATTACAAAAAACATCACCCCCTAAATCACACAAATGAATAATGAAAATTAGGCACGATGCTCCTGCATCAGACTCCCCATGTAGAGAAGTTTCCATAGACTCATGTCTATGAGGTCTGTCACTTTTTTGTAATAATGTGAAAACCACAAGTCTCAATAACTTGCTCCCTCCAGGATTCCAAAGTCGGTTTTTCCGCTAGTATCTTAAAGTACCAACTCCATTTTGTAAATTTGCAAATAATTTCCAGAATAGTATTTTCAGAATACTATTGAATGTAACTCTCGCTTCGCCATACCACATCATCATTATTTCGAGAATTATAGACTTGTGTAGAATCACTGATACCCATTCTTCTGGTCCCCAAACTCTGAAAGAATCTTGAACTGGCTGTACATCAGCATCAGTCTTTCTATCAACTGGATTCCATCGACCTTTCCAACAATTTCTTTCGCCAAAACCTCGAAGTAATTCCTCTTTGTCTAATGCTTTCGTCTCCAATTGCGCTGAACACTCAACTTCCTGAAATGAAGAATAATCAAGAATTTCTCCTTCATCACAACTATAGTCATTGATTGCCCCTATAGTAACAAATTTCTCATCTGGTGTTGTACCTGCATTCATCAACAAATTATTAGTTTTAAAAATACAAGACCTTTCGGCCTCTTTTGATGCTTCAAGCACCAATCTTCCATCATAGACTTTCTCGATTTCAGCAAATCCTATTTTGAATTGTTGGCTGCTTTCATCTTTATCATGTTGGTTCAATAATTTTGTTTCCTTTATGTCTCTAAGGACATAACTTTCTTGTTGCTCATGATCTTTCATCTCATCTCCAAATACATTCTGCTCAATTTCTCTGATTTCAACATTATATTTATTAATGTTGCCTTCTGTAACCACATTATTATTTGAAGAGTCAAAGCATTCACTTAACTCTATAAAATTTAGAAACATTTCCTCCTTATCATACACGGTAACTGCAATCTCTTCTGTATCAGGTTCTACAAGCTTCACTTCTCCCTTAGGTTCCTTGAGCCATCTTTCCAAGAACTCTATTTCCACGTGAAATCTTTTGAGCATTTCATCACAACCTTAATTCCCAGTTTCATTCTTCTTCTGGAAATCCTCTTGAGTCATCATGTTTTCTGTACCATCACATCACAAACTTTTGTCATCAATTTCATTAAACAAACTCATTTAATTACCCCCTAGGAATATCACTTAGGCATTTTCATTATGCCTCTGCTCCACAACAGCTTCAACTAGAGTGTTAGACTAAACAGGAATTCATCTATGAATTCTTTCTGCTGCAAGAAATCAATACCTTATTCCTCTTAAAGGCATTCTCCATCATACTTCACCTCAAGAGCTTTATTCATCTCTGTGATAGTTTCACCAGACTATCCATCATCTTTTGCACATCCTACAAACATACATAAACTATGAGTTTTAAAAATACAAGGCTTCATAGCCTCATCTTCTTCTCTTATCAACATATCTTCAAATTATTCTGAACTATTCCAATAGTCCATCAGATCCTTCTCATTAATATCTTCACCCAGAATTTCACCTTGTTCTGGGCCACAAATGGAAACTTCCATTTCCAACTCAGCTTCTCTAAGTTCTTCACATCTCAATTGCAAACTCATCATCTGCTCGAGCTTCCTCAACTCTTCTTTTAACTATATGTTTACCTGATGATCCATTTTTTCTTGTAGCCTCTGCCATTTCACTTTCTTCCTCATGGTCCAACCATGTCTCTGGTCTTTCTTATATCTCTGCAATAATTTCATCAATAACTCATGGTGAACTGCTATCTCAGCCTTCTCGCTCTCATATTCTTCATCAGTGAACTGCTTCCATATGCCATTTGCCTTGGCATCTTCCTTCTTCTTTCTTCTGTTGTGGTCTTTCTCAGAACCTCTGAAATGACTATCAACAGTCATCTTCTCCTCCTTTGCAAACTTCATCTATTCACTTATGGATTTCATTCAAATCCCCTTTTCAGCAAGCTTTCATACTTGCTATCCAACAATGCAAGATCTCTTTCGACGCTTGGTATCTTTCGGTTCTCTGTCTTGGAATCATTTCTAGCAACTCTCTTGCTCCTCTTTGCTACAAACAACAACTGCAGTAATTCTTGCGTTACAATGACCAACTCTTTGGGTGTCAGGCTCCACCGATCATGCACCCAATTACAATCAAACCTTTGACTTGACTTAAGACTTTTTGACTCCAGAGTTGACATCAACTCTTCATATTGGATGAAAAATACACCCTCTTGTAAAATAACTCAATGATTTAACTTGATTCAAAATATCCAAATTTTTCATTTGACCTTAACATCTTATATGACTTCAAAGCTTGACCCAATAATTACAATAGTGGATATTTTGACTCTAATTCAAGTTATACAATATACCAATGAGCATCCACCCTTAATACATTTTCATGATGTAAAATCTCCACTCTCTTTCATACTCCATTCTTATGATAATATCATAAGTCACTAATTATATCATATTCCATTATCACTTTCTTTTAAGCCTTTAAATCAAAATGAAGTCCATTTTTCCCAAGATTTATTTTATCGTGAAAATAAATAAACCATTTAATTTTCAACATTTAAAATACCTCTTTGAAATGAATTTTGATACCTTATGCTCCCTTCAAGGTGATTTAATAAACCTTTTCTTTGCAATTTCAACTCTCTAGATTTCATTCTTCTATGTCATTCTTATCACTGTGAATATTCGCATTCCCTTCATACCATAACCTCTTCAACATGCTCATCATCTTAGCGTGAGACAGTAATTTTCCTCCAAAGACCACGCCCTTTTCCTTTCAGGTAGATGGTTTCTCATGAAACACCGTCTCTCTTTAGTGCACAAAAACAATTCCTTCATAGGAATTTTCCAAAACTTCCTTTTAACATGCTGGCATCAACATATTTTTCTAGCAGTAACAAACACAAACTGTATTATCTTCTGAACAGAAAAATGCGAACACTATCACATGCATTACAAGAAATGATCAATTATGATCTCTAGATCATGTGTTCTCATATGTTGATAGATGATGCAATCTCAGCCGCATCTACCCACATTAATATTAGCATGTCCAAAGATTTAAATACACTTTAGCATGCTGAAAATCCACATTACTTAATCAAAACATTTCATCCTTCTATCTTTATGTGGTAGCATTTTCCATTTTTCCTTTCCGTCCACTTTAACTGTAAATTATATTCCGTATTGAAAAAAATTGCGCTAAGCTTAGGTGTAATTTGTCATCAATTGCCATTAGTTATCCTCACGTAAAATAATAAACATTATGATTTACCTTCTGCACCCATAACACATTTACCGCTGCTCTATTTAGCTTCAAATCTCCACCATCTTCAGACCTTTCAAAATGAAGCCCTTCTTCTCAAAGACCTGGATATAACTTCTCCAATCAATCGACGTTGCACCCTGTGGACTTGATCATGATGAAAGTCTGCTTCATAATGAATATTTCGTGAGTTAAAACAACAATCAAATGCTAGGTTCCTCGGCATCGACAAGGATACAGTTCATACTAACACGTATTTCTAATTTCCGCTTTCCATTCACATCCACCGGGCTACTGTAATTTACCAATCCGATTAAAGACCCAAAACCATCAGAATGAAAACCTGACCGCTGCAAATCTCTTCTATTTTGGGCTTATTTATGCTTCATATGGACATCAACATATTCCTCTCAATACGTTCAGAACTCGATATCACCACCATCATTTTCATTTTCAGTAAAAACAGCCATCATCCATGTGGAAGGCAAAATTCTGCCCAGAATATTGGCATTACATAGGTTGGAATACTATAGGTACGACTCCAACATTATGGAGCTCTGCATCTCTACCCAGAATTACAAGGCTCTTAATGGCTGTATCGCTGAGATCAAAGTGATTTTATCCACAGCCTAGACAGTCATCGATGATCACCAGTCACTGGCCTTCCAAGACAAGCAGCGCTGAATGTGCACTTTATTTGATATAAAGGTCCACAACCTTTTCTGTTTTGGAAAATGTCTAGACCTCCTGCAGTTACTTCTGATCGGAAAGGGGAATATTTCACAATAGGTTCATGCCTCCAAAATAGTTCCAATTTATCTCACTTACAACAACAAACACATCAATATCATATTCGCACTTAATATTCTCTCCAAAAAAATCAGTTTCTGGCATTCAACATTTGCACACAACGATTAAAAACAAAAGAAAATGATTGTGAGCAAAAGAAAGTGGATTCTTTCACAAAACATGCCCTTTAAGAGAGGAAAAACGTAATTCATGATGGGAAAAAAGATCTTCAGAAGTAGGTATTTTTCCAGAAAAGCTACAAAGTCAATGCTGGAGACAAATCTTAACTCTTCACTAGCTCATTTCAAGTCTTGGGCTCTGATACCAAATGATGCAGAGCATTTAAAATAAATCAAATACTTGCACACTCACAGATATGCGTGTTCCCTTTACATAAAATCTTCAATCTAAATCTCCATATTAGTCTACTTAGATTCAACTCAAAATACATATGAAGAGAGAGCCAAACAATAAACAAAATACTTGCTTATAGTAATAACAAGAAAATTCAGATTCAAATCATTTTGCTCGAATATTACATTTGTGGGCCTCTAGGCTCTCGCCCTTTACATGAACTCTCACACCATTTCTCTCTAAATCTCTCTATCCTCCATCCTTACACAAACGTCTTATTTATACATAATTGTGGATTAATTTCAATCCATAATTTCCTCCACCAATAACTCAACGAAATTATTAAATAGCTTTATTCCTCCTTTGACTCAACTAAATTCCATTTAAGGAGTTCTTAATCCCTAAAATATCTATCCAACCCAACTCCACTCATATTCTCAATTAATTAAGAAAACATTTACAATAATCCTCACAATCAGATTTTTCTTTCAATTTATTTTTTAAAATGTACATAATTATAAAATAATTACAAAAAACATCACGCCCTAAATCACACAAATGAATAATGAAAATTAGGCACAATGCTCCTACATCACAATATATATATATATATATATATATATATATATATATATATATATATATATATATATATATATATATAATTTTTTAATTATTAATATATTTGATTCAAGGGTCTATTAGCCAATTTTATTTTTTTAACAAATATATTTACTTACACATGTCATGCATTATATATACACTTCATATCTATCTATCTATATATATATATATATATATATATATATATATAGTGGTTTATATATGTAGTTTTTATAAATGTAATTATATATTTATAAAGAATAAGTTGTTTCTATTCAATATTAATGATTTTTCTTTACATAAATGATAGTATAGTTATGATAATGAGTATTTATGATGGTAACAAGCAATTAAATGTACTTTATCCTTGAACAAAATATTAAAGGTTATGATATTTTAATCTAAAAAGGCCATTTATGTTAAATTCCTGTATGAAAACAATTATTTGAAGTGTTGAATTCCCATAAATATCTCAAAATCTATATTTGTTACAAGGTTAATTGAAGCTACAACATTGAGAAGAGAATGACTAGAGGGTGGAAAGTTTATAATGGACTTTAAAATAAGTGTAAATTATCAACATAGCTTTGGTTATGGACTTTAAAATAAGTGTAAATTATCAACATAGCTTTGGTTATAGGATAAGAAAAAACTCCTTTTTAAACTTCTTGTTACTCGTATTATCTTATATGGTTGTGAAGTTTGGGGCTATAATATCTCTAGAGAATTGTGGTAAAAAAAGAGTAAATCCAAGAGTTTTTTATAACTCATAATATTAAATTAAAGGCAATTAACCTTATTCTATCTTGCTCATAAAAGTAATGATTTCCCTATTTAAAACTCTAGTGAAAATCACTTGTGGCTTAAGCAAGGTTGGCATAAAGATGTCAAGTCTTAGCTAAATCGTTAGGGATAGAAGATGTCACTTAGAAAAATAATGATAATGTTAAAAACATTATTACATATAAATTTGAAAAGAACTTGTGGTGGGATAAAGAATTAGAGTTTAAAAGAAAACTAACATATTACAAGGTGATCAACCCTAATATAAAATATCAAAAGTATCTATATGCTTCATTACATAAAGAAGAAAATCAACATTGATAAAATAAAAACAAACTCTCTCATAATCTTCACAGTAAACAAAGTGTTGGATAATTCCTAAAACATCATAGGTTTAAAAAATTCATCATCTATATGAAACTAAAAAGGTTGATGATAAAATCACTCTCTTAAAGTGCCTTGCATGTAGTCACAGTATAAACAATTTATGAAATCTATTACAATATCAGTCTTCCTAAATTTATACATCATTAGAAGAAATAAACTAGTTTCACCATTGTATTATGTACGGTGATAAGACAATAGGTTAAATTGCAATTGGAAATGGTATTTGGTTTTATATATGGAATTAAGGTTATTTATTATTAAAAAAAAACCCATAAACAATAATCACTAGGGACATTGTTTTTCTTATATCATATATCATGTTAACAAGGATGATAATGATGATGGTTAAATTTTGTATAGATTAAATTTATTAAATATCCCTTTGTCAAGGAACTTGATTTTTTTCAAATTCTATTTCTATATTTAAAAAACCATGGTATTAGATCATCCATATTTGATGAGAAAAACATAATTAGAAGGGTTGGAAAAATTAAAATTCAATAGGTGTTCATAAAAAAATCGAAGAGAAAATGCTATAAAACTTGCAAAAATAAATAAAACACCACCATACAAAAAATTATGAAAAGACAAAAGACTCACATTGTACATACAATTTCCCAATACTACCCATGAAAAGCAGGACCAATTGACCCGATAAATAACACATTAAACAAAAAAAAAATCTGACACTGTTATATAGCATCTTCTAAAATAAAAAATATTACATTTAGCTAAAACTAATCACATCATAACAATACAAAATAAATTAATAGCTTAATTAATCTAACAACAAAACTAACTATGTTTCTTTGTTTAAAATATATTTTAAATAAATTAATAAATTCAAAGTTTTAAAAATAACTTTAACTTAAAACATTCAAATTTTGCCTAACACAAAAAAAATAAATGTGTTATTTTAAAATATTTCCATGAAATTTTAATCAAAATCCAATTTGCAAAATATTCAAAAGGATCCAGTAGTTAACTGCAGCTTCTAAAAATAATCCAATTTGCAAAATATTCAAAAGGATCCAGTATTTCTTTCTCATTTCTTGTAGCTTTGTGTGGGTTTCAGAGGAATCGGCCAAGGTAGGAATATCAAATCATACCGCCCTCCAAATTGAAGGGTTTCACGGCTTGAAACATGAACAGGCTTAAAATATTTATAGCTGTACTTGACAGATAAATTAACGTGACCGTTAACTCACCATCCAATTCGATACTTCATTCCTGGTTTCCATTGATGGTCGGCGTGCACAACATGATAAAAACACTCTGCTCACAGGAAATTGATTTTCATCATTTTTCAATGGATCACGTGACCCCAAACTTTCAAAACACTTGCTATTCGTTACGATTTGTGGTCTGGTACACGTATCAGTATCGAGATGTGATATTTTATCTGCTTCACTTTTAAGGAAAAACGTTATTCGTATAAAATTAACAATTTTAAAATAATAAAACAGATAAAACGAGTCTCAATTATTTTTAACTTTGTGTGGGTTTCAGAGGAATCGGCCAAGGTAGGAATATCAAATCATACCGCCCTCCAAATTGAAGGGTTTCCCGGCTTGAAACATGAACAGGCTTCAAATATTTATAGCTATACTTGACAGATAAATTAACGTGACCGTTAACTCACCATCAAATTCGATACTTCATTCCTTGGTTTCCATTGATGGTCGGCGTGCACAACATGATAAAAACACTCTACTAACATGAAATTGATTTTCATCATTTTTCAATGGATCATGTGACCTCAAACTTTCAAAACACTTGCTATTCGTTACGTTTTGTGGTCTGGTACACGTATCAGTATCGAGATGTGATATTTTATCTTCCAATTTCAAAAAATAGAACACATTTAACGTGATTCAATTATTACCATTTCTTGGTTGGCTTTGACCACAAGATATGGCTTCCATTCAATTCGAATTAAAGAACAGAATCGCACTCGGTGTAACTTTATAATAATTAGTTTCTGTGCCTTTCTCATTAGTATTACTGTTTTACTTTTTAAAGGGTTTTCGAGTTTTTTTACCAAATTTAATTTTGGTAAAAACTAATTAGAATTGGGAATTTTTTAATGTCTTAAAAATTTGTTATATATATATATAAATTTATTTTAGAAAAACTGCAAGTAAAAACACAAAAAAATAGTAAGGAAGCACGTTATGTACCCGAGCTGTGCGCTTACATGAAATTAAAACATTTTATAGAGAAAAAACGATCTAGGATATCTGGACTTAGAAGAAGAACAATAATAATCTTGAGAGTCAAACATCTCTATGGTGAGAAATAACGTGTTAATGTTGTACTTACTGCGTGGATATGCCAGCTTTTGTGCTGCCACAATTTCCGCCGCGTCGGCTGGAGAATTTAGAAAGTCGAAAGTCTTACTCTTGCCCTTATTCCTCTCACAAATTTTAGGGTTATATATATGCGGTCCCGTTAGCAGAAATATACACTCCTCGTTCCTTCAATATTTATATAGTGAACGATATTCATTAGATACATATACGCATTTAGGATATCTCTAGTTTACTGCAACAATGTCATTGCGATCACTATGCCCATTTTCAGCCTGGCTTGTTTTTCTATTCTCTTTGATTGCGTATTTGGCTGCCATCACAAATGCAGCAATCGTCAATTATACCTTCACTGTAAGTTTTCTTATTCGCTATTTCAAGTTTTATTTTTGCATACCCGTAACTTTGGAAAAACAAAGCCCTCTGCATATATGCTGATGTATAGTATATCCATGATATTTGTTCTCAATGCCTGTACAGATTGAAGCAAAGACAGTTACCAGGCTATGCAAGGAGAATACAATAATCACCGTCAATGGGCAGCTACCAGGTCCGACTATCTATGTCCATGACGGAGACACTGTTATTGTTGAAACTTATAACAAGGCCGAGTACAATGCCACTCTTCACTGGTATGTTGTCTCTGCAACCTTGATAATCAAATTTCAGAACATAATGATGCTGTTACGGACAAGTTTGATGATATTGATTATGAGAGTTACTGTTACATATTGTCAGGCATGGAGTGAAGCAGTTGCGTACTCCATGGGCTGATGGACCTGCATATGTTACACAATGCCCCATTCCACCAGGTGGTCGTTATACATACAGATTCAACATTACTGATCAAGAAGGAACCGTGTGGTGGCATGCCCATTACTCTTGGCTGCGAGCTACGGTGAATGGAGCTTTTGTAATCCTTCCTAAGGAAGGGAGCTCATATCCCTTTTCTAAACCCGATGCCGAAATTCCTATTGTGATAGGTGATGATCTACTCTATGATTCCAGGCAGAAAAGTTTGTATGGCTAATGGGTTTTAATAGTTAATAAATTTATTGAAAGAGATTATGTTATTGAACAGGTGAATGGTGGAACGCTAACCCCATCGCCGTCATAGACGAAGCGGTTCGCACAGGTGGTGCGCCTAATTTATCGGATGCCTTTACCATAAATGGACAGCCAGGAGATCTGTTTAACTGCTCTACCTCGGGTAACAAGTTGCTTCTTTTTCAAAGACTTCTGTCAACCTATATTGAATAACGATGAAGAAAGTGATTAAAGAATCGTGGATGCAGGAACATTTCGTCTCCCTGTAAAAAGCGGAGAAACGTACCTTTTGCGGATCGTGAATGCTGCACTCAATAGCGGCCACTTTTTCAAGATAGCAGGCCACGAGTTTACAGTCGTAGCTGTGGATGCTTGCTATACCAAACCATACAAAACAGATGTACTTGTCATTTCTGCCGGCCAGACTACAGATGTTCTTCTCACGGCCAACCAGTGTGTTGGCAAATACTATATGGCCGCAAGAGCATATAATAATCAGGCAGCAGGCGCTTTCGATAACACCACAGCTACTGCCATTGTAGAGTATATTGGAGCTGAAAATTCTACGAGCCCAATTTTTCCTAGCCTTGCCTCCTACAACGACAACGTCACCCTAGTTTATATTTAGCGAGCCTTTATGGCTTGGCTTCCCAGAACACCCGATGGATGTTCCGCAAACTATAGATGAAAGCCTCATCTCCACGGTTAGATGCAGGGTTGCTTCCCTGTGGCGAAACACTGTGAGGGGGCCAAACGGAACTAGGCTCAGTGCAAGCATGAACAACATGTCTTTTGTATTGCCCAGCGTCCCCCTGCTTCAAGCTTATTATTTCGGTATTAATGGTGTGTTTATGAGGGATTTTCCATCAAAACCTCCCTTTAGATTCAACTATACAGGGGACAATATTCCCAAAAGACTTTGGGCTCCTGAACTGGCAACAAAAGTGAGAGTTGTGACATACAACTCAACAGTACAACTTGTGTAACAACAAACATCTTCGTGGCAGAGAACCATCCGATGCATCTTCATGGTTACGATTTTTACGTTGTAGAGGAGATAGCCCGGGAACATAACCGGTTTCTTGACACTTCATTGTCTGGTTGATCCTCCACAGTATGACAACGCCAATCGCTCGGTGAGCGGGTGGGTTGCAATAAGATTGAGAGCAAACAATCCGGGTATATAAAAACTTATGCATCTTCTTCTTCTTGAATTCAATTCCATCATATTTAATTCATTAACATAATAATATATATGAGGAGGAAGCGTGTTGTTTTTGGACGGAATATAGTTTGCAATTTGCCATTTGGACGACCATTTCACGTGGGGATTGAATATGGTGTTTCTTGAATATTTATAATAGTGTTATTGATTATTTCCACTTAAGAGTTAAAGATAAAAAATACTTTCTCTTGAATTGTTAGTCTTTTACAAAACATTTCTTACACTACCAAAATATTTGTCACAGTATCAACTTTCTTGATTTGTTAAGTAAACAAAACTACAGTAAGCTAAGAACACTTATTTCCCTTATATTTTATCACAAAAATAATATATTAAAGAGCCCCAAATAATATTTTCCTCTCTTAAGATCTAATAGACCACATTGATCTTAATAAACATTAATTGTAACAATTACCAAAACTAAATTCTACCTAAAAATATGAGATGGAAAAAAAATTATTACTCCTTTGCCTATGGTGATATCCATATGTTGATTAACTTGTACATAGAGACTTTAGACTTATGATTCACCTACAAATAATTGTTTATATGTGATGAATCTATAGAAGAAACTATTGAACAAAGTTGAGGTTGGAAATACCATAGAAGGTGTTGAGAGCCTATAGTTCACATATGTTAATTCCATGCCATATATATAAACGTTGTTTGTAACATAGCAATATTTAAGCAACATGTACACATTACAGTTGCCTAGTACATTGGTTTATGTGTAGGTTTGACTAACATATTCTACACAATTATGTTCATACAAAATTTTGTAATGACACATTTCATTACTACCTGGAACTCTCTAGACTTCCTCCATTTGAGATGTTATGTATTGGCTCTGCATCCCACACACTTGAAAATTGGGCACAGCTTCACCATCCATGTTCTTGAGGATTTATCGAATGGTGGATGTTAGGAAGGATTGTTTGAGGTAATTGCTTCCTTGCTAGTCTCTCGTCGACACTGCCATTCTGGCTCCATAGTGTTGTTGCTCTACTCAGGTCCACCTCCAAACCCTACCTTGATCATAATATGCACCATCTTTTTCCTTCTTGACCCTCTGATTATGGTAACAACACTCAGAGTCTTTTCCTCTCACGGTTTGGCCAGGTTTGTTGCGCTAGAAATGAGATGCTGGAAAGAGGTTTCGACGCAAACATTAACATATAGTTTCTTTGTTTGATATAAAGCCTCATTTATGATGCATACTAAAGTTTAGGGATTGGTTTGGTTTGTTGGAGGATGTTGAGAGATTCTCTCAACCTCTCCCTCCAAGAGTGGAATAAGTTGGATCTCACTCCAACTATATATATTTGATGTATTTTTTTTTATTAAATGTATTATAGAAATTAATTGATTGCTATTTCCTCTCGTGCATCCCTGCTCTCATAATTTCTCATATGGTATCAGAGCCTAGTTGGGCTTAACCCCTCATGGGAGTGCCCAGGAAGATGAAATAGTTTGAGAGAGGTTCTCTGTACATATGTAGATTAGGAGTGTTGAATTTTTTTGTTTGTGAGAGTGTTGTGTGTGTCTCTCTGTGTGTTCATTGTTTATCTGCATAGTCTTTATCAGTCTAGTCTAATCGTATTGCAGATCATTGGTTGAGGAGTCAAGATTGATGTTTGAGGAGATTCGAAACCAAAGAAGATAATCAGATGTGTAGATCAACTCTATTATTGGTTGCTACTGTGTATTGAATTCGGTAGAAAATGTCTTGTTGCAGAGCGTCGTCATTGCTAGAGCTGTCATGGAAATTGCAGTCTTGAGATCAACAGTGCAAGAGATCTCAGAGAGGACGACGTTATCTAAGAGAGGACGACGTTTGAGATCTGCCTCCATGTAGATCAATCACATATTTCTGATCTTGAAAATTTTCCTTCTTGAAAAGCAGCTGCTTGGAAACAAGCAGAACTGGTGGGCCAAGGGTCATTATATTGGCCTTCAACACTATTGTCACCCATGATCGAATTTCCGTCGATTTGGGTGTTGGGGCCGATCACGTTGCACCTGCGGTCGACCATGTTATTGTTGCCGCTGAGTTTCACCGGATACTACTGCAAACAAAACACATTCAGTTCAACTCAATATGCTTAAGTTCATTATTACATAATGTGGACATGGACATTAATGAGTTACTGTGCATATATACATAACATGATGAGAAAATCATTGATAATTGTGCATCAATGAATAACGTGGACATAGAATTTGAGCAAATCATTTACATTCAATGAAACACACTGGCATTATAACTACAAATCATTTACATTTTGCAAAACGTTTTGTACTTGTCTAGTTTTGTTCAAATTCATTTGCAAAAGACGGAGGGTGCAATCGCTGGAGAATGAAATCGTCGAGAGGAAGGTGCTATAGAGCCCCCTATGGCATGCCTATATTGACAGAGAAATTGAAGCTACCTATGCATTTGTTAGATATATATTATGTCAAATTTTTTATTTTTATATTGTTTGAGATGTAAAGAAGAACCAAATTTTGAACATAGTGATGTAGTTCAAGCTTGTAGTTCTTGCATGTTCTTCGATGCCACAAGAGCATGTTACTAGTTTGATTATGTCCAGTATGTTATAAAGTTGTAGACTCTTGTTGTACTTCGGTTCTCCAAGATCGATAATTATAGGTTACCTTTACCTTGTGAGTTTGTAAGTGTGTAGAAAGGCCAGTTGTTTAACTGATTACTGAAAACATTTCGTATTTAGATCGCTGTCCTATATAACTGTCGAAATTTTCTCTTCGGGGGGGATTTCACAAATGGAAGTGTATCAATAAAATGGTTCAGTGTCGAGACTATCTTTCAGGAGGTTGAGAAGCGTCAGTTCTACAAAGAACGTCAAATATGGTCAGATGCTTTTGTAATTTAAATGTGTCAAATGGGAAGCTTGAATGTGTGGAGAAGAAAAGAGCGCAAGTCGGAAGATTCAGAGTGGGTGTAAGCACTGATGAAGACCAGTCAGACAAAGACAAATGACAAATTTTGTAATTGTGATTTCAGTATTGTAATTTTAAAAGTGTGGGCATTAAGGGGGGGTGTTTGAGATAATGCCTCATTTATGATGCATACTAAAGTTTAGGGATTGGTTTGGTTTGTTGGAGGATGTTGAGAGATTCTCTCAAACTCTCCGTCCAAGAGTGGAATAAGTTGGATCTCACTCCAACTATATATATTTGATGTATCTCTGTTTATTAAATGTAATATAGAAATTAATTATTGTGTGTTATTCCTGTGCATCCCTACTCTCATAATTTCTCATATTCTTTTCGTTTCACTCGGAATTTCTGATGCTTCATTGGCACCCCATGACTCTGATGAATGGTTTCTGTTGCTCTCCAGGGTTTGCTTCATGGTTTTTGCTGCTCATATTAAAAAAATTCCGATAGGTACATGGTTCCTTACCTTTTCTCTCATCGTTGCAAAGTTAGTTCATATTACATTAGCCTACAACTTCTACTTTCCTTTACTTTGTTTTATTTTCAGGTAATCTTGGTTTCATTTTCCTTTGCACAATCCATCCATGGCCGGCTTCGAGTTTTCATCTCCTTCTAACAATTGCTTTTTCTTCATCGAGTTTTTAGCCACTTCTCCCTTCCTTTGTCGATAGCGAAAACTGCGGTTTTCATTTATCCAATACATTTTTCCTTCCGACATGGTGAATTTCTTATTACATTTTTTCTAGTAATTTCTTTGGGGTTTTCCATCTGGTTGGAACATTAATGCCATGAGCATTCTATTTTAAGGTTTTTTCCATGTAGATGAACGTTTATATCACGTGTTTTCCCTACTCTGCTTGTAGCGCGATAGGGTTTTTTTTGAATAAATACACAGGGTTATGTATATTTGTTACTTTGAAGGGACTTTAATTCAACATGTGAATTGCATTGTGGTATTATATGGAAGAAAATATTTTGATTCGATATTCCTATAAAACATCTAAATGTTTCTTGTACGTTTATAATTATTTTTTTATTAAAATATGTAGTATCAATTCCTATTCTATTTTGTTTTCTTTTTTTTAAGTTCAGTATTTTCTTTCCAGATTAAATATCTACAGATGACCAGACCATCACTCAAAAAAATTTTGTTTCTCAAACCCTTAGTCCGTGCAAGATTTTCCTAAATATTTGCAGAACAGACTATCATGTATGGGGATTTTCCCCATGGATGGACTAACTATCTCAATCCATTCATTAATTTTCTACAATGTATAACTCCTATCCCACTACTGTTCAAGTTGTTAGTTAATGTTTATCTCGAAATTCTCCATGCATATAAATACATTCTCTTTTCCAAAAATTATACAGCCACCGTGAAGAGCAAATATCTCTCATACATAACTAGTCGTTCTAGCAATAATGTAGAAAAGGATAATTGCTAACTTACTGTAATCAATTTTGACAGTTCATAGAAATAGTATACATAAATTAACATCATTGTTAAATGCATAATAAGAACCTTTCCTTCCAACCTATCTTGGGTTTATAATACTTATCTCAAATAAGTAAAGCGGATGGCATCCTCCCAACAATTAGAGAGGAAATTACATCCTCAACTCCCCCTGTGCTCCGGAGCACCAGAGTAGGATTGAATAACAGTTCTTCTGGAGGTAGACCGTGCTCCTCAATAGAGTAGGATTGAATAACAATTCTTCTAGAAGTAGACATCAAGACCTCCATCTAGCCTCTTCTCTAGTGTAGGTTGCAGAGTTCCACTGGTTCATACCAGCTCTGGATACTCTCACCTTACAACCCTCTGGCTGTTCCTTTTTCTTTGTACAAAACTCTTTTTCCTCCATGCCATATGTTAATTCCATGCCATATATATAAACGTTGTTTGTAACATATATATGTTAATTCCGGGTTTGTTGCGCTAGAAATGAGATGCTGGAAAGAGGTTTCGACGCAAACATTAACATATAGTTTCTTTGTTTGATATAAAGCCTCATTTATGATGCATACTAAAGTTTATGGATTGGTTTGGTTTGTTGGAGGATGTTGAGAGATTCTCTCAACCTCTCCCTCCAAGAGTGGAATAAGTTGGATCTCACTCCAACTATATATATTTGATGTATTTTTTTATATTAAATGTATTATAGAAATTAATTATTGTCTGTTATTTCTGTGCATCCCTGCTCTCATAATTTCTCATATGGTATCAGAGCCTAGTTGGGCTTAACCCCTCATGGGAGTGCCCAGGAAGATGAAATAGTTTGAGAGAGGTTCTCTGTACATATGTAGATTAGGAGTGTTGAATTTTTTTGTTTGTGAGAGTGTTGCGTGTGTCTCTATGTGTGTTCATTGTTTATCTGCATAGTCTTTATCAGTCTAGTCTAATCGTATTGCAGATCGTTGGTTGAGGAGTCAAGATTGATGTTTGAGGAGATTCGAAACCAAAGAAGATAATCAGATGTGTAGATCAACTCTATTATTGGTTGCTACTGTGTATTGAATTCGGTAGAAAATGTCTTGTTGCAGAGCGTCGTCATTGCTAGAGCTGTCATGGAAATTGCAGTCTTGAGATCAACAGTGCAAGAGATCTCAGAGAGGACGACGTTATCTCAGAGAGGACGATGTTTGAGATCTGCCTCCATGTAGATCAATCACATCTTTCTGATCTTGAAAATTTTCCTTCTTGAAAAGCAGCTGCTTGGAAACAAGCAGAACTGGAGGGCCAAGGGTCATTATATTGGCCTTCAACACTATTGTCACCCATGATCGAATTTCCGTCGATTTGGGTGTTGGGGCCTATCACGTTGCACCTGCGGTCGACCATGTTATTATTGCCGCTGAGTTTCACCGGATACTACTGCAAACAAAACACATTCAGTTCAACTCAATATGCTTAAGTTCATTATTACATAATGTGGACATGGACATTAATGAGTTACTGTGCATATATACATAACATGATGAGAAAATCATTGATAATTGTGCATCAATGAATAACGTGGACATAGAATTTGAGCAAATCATTTACATTCAATGAAACGCACTGGCATTATAACTACAAATCATTTACATTTTGCAAAACGTTTTGTACTTGTCTAGTTTTGTTCAAATTCATTTGCAAAATACGGAGGGTGCAATCGCTGGAGAATGAAATCGTCGAGAGGAAGGTGCTATAGAGCCCCCTATGGCATGCCTATATTGACAGAGAAATTGAAGCTACCTATGCATTTGTTAGATATATATTATGTCAAATTTTTTATTTTTATATTGTTTAAGTTGTAAAGAAGAACCAAATTTTGAACATAGTGATGTAGTTCAAGCTTGTAGTTCTTGCATGTTCTTCGATGCCACAAGAGCATGTGACTAGTTTGATTATGTCCAGTATGTTATAAAGTTGTAGACTCTTGTTGTACTTCGGTTCTCCAAGATCAATAATTACAGGTTACCTTTACCTTGTGAGTTTGTAAGTGTGTAGAAAGGCCAGTTGTTTAACTGATTACTGAAAACATTTCGTATTTAGATCACTGTCCTATATAACTGTCGAAATTTTCTCTTCGGGGGGGATTTCACAGATGGAAGTGTATCAATAAAATGGTTCAGTGTCGAGACTATCTTTCAGGAGGTTGAGAAGCGTCAGTTCTACAAAGAATGTCAAATATGGTCAGATGATTTTGTAATTTAAATGTGTCAAATGGGAAGCTCGAATGTGTGGAGAAGAAAAGAGCGCAAGCCGGAAGATTCAGAGTGGGTGTAAGCACTGATGAAGACCAGTCAGACAAAGACAAATGACAAATTTTGTAATTGTGATTTCAGTATTGTAATTTTTCTATAGTGTAGGCATTAAGGGGGGGTGTTTGAGATAATGCCTCATTTATGATGCATACTAAAGTTTAGGGATTGGTTTGGTTTGTTGGAGGATGTTGAGAGATTCTCTCAACCTCTCCCTCCAAGAGTGGAATAAGTTGGATCTCACTCCAACTATATATATTTGATGTATTTTTTTTTATTAAATGTATTATAGAAATTAATTATTGTGTGTTATTCCTGTGCATCCCTACTCTCATAATTTCTCATATTCTTTTCATTTCACTCGGAATTTCTGATGCTTCATTGGCACCCCATGACTCTGATGAATGGTTTATGTTGCTCTCTAGGGTTTGCTTCGTGGTTTCTGCTGCTCATATTAAAAAAATTCCGATAGGTACATGGTTCCTTACTTTTTCTCGCATCGTTGCAAAGTTAGTTCATATTACATTAGCCTACAACTTCTACTTTCCTTAACTTTGTTTTCTTTTCAGGTAATCTTGGTTTCTTCTTACTTTGCACAATCCATCCATGGTCGGCTTCGAGTTTTCATATCCTTCTAACAATTTCTTTTTCTTCATCGAGTTTTTAGCCACTTCTCCCTTCCTTTGTCGATAGCGAAAATTACGGTTTTCATTTATCCAGTACATTTTTCCTTCCAACATGGTGAATTTCTTATTACATTTTTTCTAGTAATTTCTTTGGGGTTTTCCATCTGGTTGGAACATTAATGCCATGTGCATTCTATTTTGGGGTTTTTTCCATGTAGATGAACGTTTATGTCGCGTGTTTTCCCTACTCTGCTTCTAGCGCGATAGGGTTTTTTTTGAATAAATACACAGGGTTATGTATATTTGTTACTTTGAAGGGACTTTAATTCAACATGTGAATTGCATTGTGGTATTATATGGAAGAAACTCTTTTGATTCGATATTCCTATAAAACATCTAAATGTTTCCTGTACATTTATAATTATTTTTTTATTAAAATATGTAGTATGAATTCCTATTCTATTTTGTTTTCTTTTTTTTAAGTTCAGTATTTTCTTTCCAGATTAAATATCTACAGATGACCAGACCATCACTCAAAAAGGTTTTGTTTCTCAAACCCTTAGTCCGTGCAAGATTTTCCTAAATCTTTGCAAAACAGACTATCATGTATGGGGATTTCCCCCCTGGATGGACTAACTATCTCAATCCATTCATTAATTTTCTACAATGTATAACTCCTATCCCACTATTGTTCAAGTTGTTAGTTAATGTTTATCTCGAAATTCTCCATGCACATAAATACATTCTCTTTTCCAAAAATTATACAGCCATCGTGAAGAGCAAATATCTCTCATACATAACTAGTCGATCTAGCAATAATGTAGAAAAGGATAATTGCTAACTTACTGTAATCAATTTTGACAGTTCATAGAAATAGTATACATAAATTAACATCATTGTTAAATGCATAATAAGAACCTTTCCTTCCAACCTATCTTGGGTTTATAATACTTATCTCAAATAAGTAAAACTGATGGCATCCTCCCAACAATTAGAGAGGAAATTACCTCCTCAACTCCCCCCGTGCTCCGGAGCACCAGAGTAGGATTGAATAACAGTTCTTCTGGAGGTAGACCGTGCTCCTCAGTAGAGTAGGATTGAATAACAATTCTTCTAGAAGTAGACATCAAGACCTCCATCTAGCCTCTTCTCTAGTGTAGGTTGCAGAGTTCCACTGGTTCATACCAGCTCTGGATACTCTCACCTTACAACCCTCTGGCTGTTCCTTTTTCTTTGTACAAAACTCTTTTTCCTCCCTCGGACCCTTTTATCCTCAGAGGAAAGGTAATTGTGAATAATTGCTTTAGTCTAACTACTTTGGAATCTTGGAAACTTTTACGCATCAGTTTATGGAATCCACGCCATAAATTTTTTTTTTATTCAAGAGAAAATAAATGCGGTTCATAAATTGATTAACATTCTAGTTATTCCTGTTTTACTGAAAAACTCAAATGTATAATTTGAAACAACATAAATAAATTAATTGCCCATGTTATAGAAGCTCTCTTTATATTTCTCCATAATATACATATTGGATAAATGAATTGACACAAACCAATTCCAAAAAATGTCCATGAAAAGTTAAGATTAAAAAATTCAAATCAAATAGTAAAAATAAACATACTAATGAATAAAAGGGCATCATAAAAATATATCTTTCCAAAAAATCCCCTCTATACAACTTGACCAATTTGATTAAAATTATTGGCATTTAAAAAATGTAAACTTGCAAATTGTATAATTAAATCAAAATTTTGTTTTAAAATCAATATTTATTTTCATTTTATTTGTCAAATTAATTTAATTTGTGTTTATAAAATAAAAATAAAAATCATTTACATTTAAAAAATATAAACACACAAATTGTATGATTAAATCAAAATTGTGTCAAAATCAATATTTATTTTTCAATTTATTTGTCAAATTAATTTAATTTAATTTTAAAAATAAAAATAATTTCGCCATTCCAATGGAATCAATCCTTTTTATAGAACTTTATCCTTGTAATTAAAAACTATTTCAATAATATTAAAATTGTTCAAATGCAAATTATATCTTAAAAATAATTCTAAATCAATATCAACTTTTCGCCTTATTATTACTTTTTTAATTATTTAAATGGCGATCTAATGAAAAATTATTTACCCGAATTTTCTTTTTTAGTTATTTATATTTTTCTCTAATCATAAATCATTTACAATATTAAACATGTAAATAGTATATTAAAATCAAATTCATTCTATATAATTATTTACAATATTAAACATGTAAATAGTATATTAAAATCAAATTCACAATTTATGTAAATATGTAACTTGTGTGTATTAAAATAACGTTCATGGTGTATGCCAAAATCAAGATTCAATTTGTTATTTTATTAAAAACTATTTACATTATTAAACATGTAAATTGTATATTAAGAATACTAAACCTGCAATTTGTATATTAAAATTAAATTCATGATATATATCAAAATCAATCTTCTCTTTATTTTCTATATTTATAAAACATTTTTTTTTCAATTTATTTATCAAATTAAATTTTATTAATCATTCTAATTAAATTTTTTAAAAATGAAAAATAAAAAATTATTAACTTCATTTTTTTAAAATGAAAAAAAGATAGGGGATAGAGAAACCTCTAATTCAATTGACAATTATATAATTGTTTAACATTATAATATGTTAAAGTTTATAATTGTTACATTATAATTGTTTAACATTATAATATGTTAAAGTTTATAATTGTTACTTATAGTTTTATTCGAAAAAAAATCTATTTTATTTTATTAATAATACAATGGATATTAAGAATAAATTTGTTTAAATTTAATAAAAAATAGAAAATTTTGATATCTTTTAAATGAAATTATGATTTTTTTTTTCTTATTTAAAATGATATCTAATATCATGTACTACGGAAACCCTTCATGTTTAAATATAAAGAGTAAAGGGAGCTCTACTCGAATGGTTTATGAGGCACAATACTTACAAAGATTTTGCAAATGGGGTAGCAAGCTAAGTGGGCTTGATTGTGGGGAAAAAATCTACAATTAAGCGCTTGAGCCTAAGTTGAATCTAAAAAAATAATATCTTATTTAAAATGAAATTTAATTTTTTATTTTTAAAATATTTTTTTTAATATATAATAAATTCAACACCAATTTAAAATTTAAAAAAATATATCTATATTAAATTTAAATAAAATGTTTAATTTAAAAAAAAAAACAAACAAAACACTATTGAATCTCAATAAAATGCCCTATAAAAGGCCAAAAGGTCTATTACCTAGAGTACGGTAAAGCTTTTAGCGTGTTGTTGGAATGTCAAATTCCAACGTTGTCTCCCGTGCGACGAAACTAACAGTTTCGCCCAATAAAAATGCTTTTCAATGTAAAAGAGGTCATTCGGATTCAGTAATCACGTGCAGGACAATCCAGGTTAGCCATTACGTGGATGATTACTTGATCGTTATCCCAGAAAGTACACGTGCTTTACCAATCACGAGATATATCGCGTTAAAGGCTGGTCCTACCTTGCTTAACGAGTGGGTTACGTACGGTCAAGGAACAGGTGATTGATCGTTATCCCAGAGAGTACACGTGCTTTACCAATCACGAGATATATCGCGTTAAAGGCTGGTCCTACCTTGCTTAACGAGTGGGTTACGTACGGTCAACGAACAGGTGATTGCTGCGTAGGAGTAAGATCTTGTTTTCGTAGAGACTTGTCCTACTTATCATGTTGCTGTAGCTCTTGCTGGTTTGAGCTTGACAATCGGGTTCCAGGCAAGGAAAGGGGGGTGGGTTCAATTTGTTCTCATATTTTATTTTCAATATTTTGAAAATTCTCATAATAAAATAACCAGACTTTTTATATTTAAAAAACACTACACAATAGATATAATCTATTCAATTATTATTATTTTTCGGCAATTTTGGGTTGCTCCTTTTTTCTATTTGGAAACTCTTTTTGACGGTGGACATGAATTTTGTAAATGTCCACTGTGACAAAAAAAGTGGCATGAGAATGTTGTATTCTCAAAATCTAAAAGTTTTGTCCAATGAAAACTATTATGAATCAAGTGGACATGATGAGGTAATCCTTTACTAAGATCTACCTCTACACATATTCTGGAATAGGTAAAAATTACCTTGTCATCTCTATCTAAATCTGTCCAAAGTTTTTCCAATTCCCATGTGATTCCAATCTATTTCCAATTGCCATTAATACTTAGTGATGCCCAAAAGTAAGGGGAAGATTATGCATTATGACCCAAACTGGCATTTTTTAGACCACCAAAGTATTGGCATCAAAACATGGGAATCATGGAGTGATACAAATGTTTGCATTCTAGCTCTGTTTGTGTGTTGAATTGTACAATAAAAAATCATTTCAAAGACTACTGAATGTCGTCGTTGGGGGTCCAATTTGAGAAGACCCACAACTGAAGATCCTCTTGTTGTTGTAATCCTTCTGGGTCAGCTGTAATTAGTTGCATATAGTTATAGATTAGTTTCATATAGTTAAAGATTAGTTTATTTTCAGTTATGAAAACCAACTAAATTCTCCAAGTATAAATGTATCACCTTTGTTATTAATAATTGACAAAGTACACAACATTTTGATGTGTGGAGTTCTCTAGTCTTTCTCTCTAACAATGGTATCAGAGCGACGCTGGGAGGTGTTGTGGGAGATTCTTACTACGTGTGGCAGCAACGTGTTATCACCCTAGTAATTTCTCAAAGTTGTGGGCTTTTAGTTTTTAGTTTAAGAAAACTAGGGGTAACCTCAAACCTACTTCAAATCCTAGGATCTAGCCTTCCTAGAATTCAAAGAGGGCTCTCTCTTTAAGATTTATCTTTGTTTTGATTTTATGTTTTAGGCTAGTTATGATAGTTCAATTTGGTTTTATATTAAGATGTTTGGTGGGTAAAAATGACTTTGGGTTAAACTAGAGAGAGATCTACATAGGGCTATGGAGTCTAAGTCTAGATAGCAATACTAGAAAACAAGGCTAAAAGGGTGCAAATGTAGTAAGGGCAAGGTAGATAACCCTCAGAGTTTTGGGTAAAAGGTTTTTTTATGAAATTGTATAGTTAGGATAAAGGGCAATGAAGGATCCTTCGATCCGGGCAATGGAGGAAGGAGGTAGAGGTAGCAATGAAGGATTCCTAACACCGAAAATCAACAGAAAACATCTAAATGGTAACTTAATTAAAACAGGGAGTAATAACCTAATCTTGAAGTAATATTCCTAGATACTCATTAAGACAGATCAAACACATAATGAAATTGCATGGAACTCATAAATGAAACAATGACAAGAAAAGATGCACTTTACTCTTTTGCTTATCGCAAGAATCCTGAATTATGATGCCCAATTAGCTTTGTCCAGTCTGCTACTTCGAAATCAACACATGTAAGCCTCCAATGTATCAGCAAAAATTCTATAGCAATCTTAGCAATTTTATTCCACACTTAATACTTCAAAGAGTGAAGTATTTATACAAAATATTGTTTACAAATATCCTAGAGAGATGTAGGAATATCTTTAGGAAATACAAAATATCTTTACAAAATAAGAGGGACAGTTGCTTAACAAATTAACAAGTTGTCCTCTTATCCAAAATATATACAACTTAATCTAATCAAGGAGCCTTTATTGGCAAGCTGTCTTGCTCACTGGCTGCTTATGAAATATCTTTGTTTGGGCTGCCTTCACTTATACTCTTTCTTTTGATACACTTTAACGCTGCCCCTTTAACCTCTGATACACTTTGACTGTTGATTTCACCCTTTTACTGTTGTAAAAAGAAAACTTCCAGTAGTAAAAAATCAGTTAACTATTTTATTTATTTCATCTTCTGAATGATTGTTTCTAAAGTAGTTTTCTTCACTGTCCTGCCCTTTCACTGCTGCATTAAATCTGTAAAAACCTGCCATTGCTTTGCATTTGGTATTATCACATTTTTGAGCTTTCTAAAGTTTTCATCAGCATCTGTGTACTTGGAAAAATTAGGCTTAAAGACAAACAGATGTTGGATCTCATTTTGAAGAAAAAACAAGTCTTCAATATATTACAGAATGACCTTTCGTGTGGGAGAGCCCTGTGGCAGTGGCTTGTTGATTTGTTCTTTTGAAAAATCCCTTATCTTCTTGTCATAATATTTTTGGGCCATTATTTTGTCATTGCAGACATGAATATCTGGAAGACTAGTTTATCTCAGCATAGTGTATTTTTCTAAAAACTTGGTTATAGAAACATTCATTTCATTACACTTTTCCTCTAAATTGTTCATCAGATTTCTCTTTGTCAGAACCTTCTTGATCTATAAAATGGTCTCTATTCTATCCTGTACCTTTAATTCTTCTAACTCTGCTCTGTTTTTACTATTCAAGAAAGTGATGAGCTTCAAAGCTTGTGCTGGTTTATTTGCTAGCTCTTCTTTTGTATTTTGGATTTCCACTTGTGCTGCTAGGAGTAAGTCTCTCTGTTCATAGATAATTTGAATTGAAGGCCATTGGAGATGAATGTCATGAAGGTACTTTCTTATGTAATAAATTTGTTCAGTGAAATTCAAGTCTTTTTGTAGGCTTTTGATTTGCTCTTCAAGTCTCTTGGCCCTTTGCTCATAATTGTTGGCATTGATTAATGCTGCTTTGTTGGAGACTTCCATATTCTGAATCATTTTATTTAAACTATTAATTTCATTGTTTTTTAGTGACAATTCCTCCATAGTATTTACTATCTGCCATGCATCATCCGTGTGATGTACCTGTGTTGTTGAAGAATCAGTGGCTGATGTTGTAGATGAATGCACTGGCACTGCAGTTGCCAATGGCACATTAGGTGATAATTTTTCTCCCAATGTAGAGGCCACAGCTGTGGTAATTACTGGTATGACTAAGGGAATAATTGGAGTTTCAACTTCTTTGACAGTTTTTTTCTCTTTCACAAGTTGGTCCAATTGTGTTTCCATTTCTTTTATTTGAGCAGTTAGTTTGATAATCAACTGCATCATGTCTTCTTTTTCTGTTTGTTCTTGAAGAATTTCTTTAGTTTTAGGGTGTTCACTTTGAGGAAGCTTCAACTATTTCCTCAAAGATGCAATGTCTTCTTTTTTATTTTTAATTAATATCTCTGCTGCTGGAACATCAGAAGGATCAACTCCCACCTGCAAAACTAAGCCTTCTAAGGCATTAATCCTTAGATCTTTAGCATACAAAGAGCCTTTGTCCAACTTCATTTGATTCTGCATGTTAATAATGGTATTCTGCAACTTTGTAGCACACATAGCCTTTGTTACCACAGTAGAATATAACATCTCAGAGCTATGTCTGTGGAATTCTATTTGGTCTAATTCATGCACATTTTCTATGTCTACTTCAAACTCAACCTTCTTGTAGTTTGCCACTGTCTTAGGTGTTGAAGTAGTTGGTTGTAGATATGACATGATCAATTTATTTGTGGAATAGTCAAATGCTGTAAGTAAACCGTTCTGCTTCCCTGGCTTTTGTTTAAGAAATTGAGAGTAAATCTCACTTTATATCTCTTCATTCTTTTGTTTGATTTGTTTGTACCTTTCTTTGATGTCTAGTTCTTTTTCGTCCAATGTGTGTGAGGAAGAAGCCTCCATGTTTTTTTGTCTTTCAATCATCTGAGTATCTTATTCACCTGTTGTTTGATCTCTTTGTATATCTACAAGAGTCTCATTTATTATTACTGTAGCCTTATCATTTCCTACCTCATGCTCATTTGTATCCTCAACATCAATTACTTTTTCTTTCCCTATGGAACTGAATTTGAGCCTTTTATTGTAAATTAACTTAAATTTAGTATCTGTGGTGGTCTCTACTGTGTAGGTCCCCTCATCTCTGCCTCTTTTTGTAGAGGTTTCAGTCTTATTTGCAACTACGATAGTTTGTGTAACATCCATCTGTTCTGCTGGCTCTGCATTTACTGTTGTATATTTCAATGTATTATCTGTCCATTTTGTTTGATTTGCAAAATTTTCAATTTCTGGCTTGGGCTCATGTATAAAAGGAGGCAGTTTGCAATTGAACCTTATATTGTTGAGAATGCCTTGAGGATCATAATTCCAATGGAAGCTTTCCTGAAATTTGAATTCTGATAATTTCTTCTCTATTTCATTTCAGCATTTATGTTATTCACAATAAAAGGACCAATCTGATTTTTCAACTTAAAATGAGTTTTCTTTTTAGAAGCCATGAAATTAATAGAATCGGAGTTTAAAACATGTCTTAAGTATTCTAATGCAAAAACTCTAATTCTCAAATACTTAGGAAATTTGTAAGGCCGTAGATTTGATTCAAAAATCCTCAATTCTGTGTCCTTTCATACAAATACCAGTCTCCCATCTTGCACTGTTCTGATAACTGCAATATTCTCTTCATGTCCTCACTTATTCTAGGATGTTCTGCTTTATATAATATGCTCATTCCTGGTTGGAGGAATAGATCTGAAAAGTCTGTAAAACTGAAGTCACTGCTTTCTTTCCTCAGTAAAGTGGTCCACAAAACAATGGATAGAGGTTGGCCCTCTAAGTCCATTTTTTGAAATTCCACTCGAAACTTGTCAGATTGAAAATACAAGAGTAAGTGAAATAAGTATGATGATTATCTGAACACCCCTTCAGTGGGCAACTTGGTCAATTGATGATGGATAGAATTAGCTATAAACCTGGCATAGTTAAAAATCATAGCAGGAGGCTGACCAGGAGATAAAGTAGATAAAAAACCAAGGATGGATTCATCAGTGAATACATATGTGAAGTATCCTAGTATAAAAGAAAGCATTGATATCACATGTCTGGATCCTTCAGGAAATTTGCAAGTGGAGTAAGGAGGATTTAACTTTGGAATGTCCACATGAGATGACATAAAGTTCTGAAAGATCATAAATATTTTAGGAAAATCTAATCCCAAATATAACTGAGTTAATGCTTCAATGGATAGGGGGACTGCCTTAGGGTCAAATTGTAGTTGCAACATTTCATTTATAGACTCTGCAGTGATAGAAAATAGAATCTCCCTATCAGCATTTACAATTGCTCTTTGGTCTGGAACATAGTAATTTTGGCACAATCTTACCAGGTCTTCACTAGGGTGTGTTATTGGGACTACATATTTGGGTAGATTTGTCTCCCAAATAGGCATGTCATCTTTATCTAGGAACTTATCAAAACACCAATTGTGAATTTCCACTAGATTGAATTCTACCTTAGGGTCTGCAATTTTATAATCCACGTCAGTCAAGGGGATGATTTCTTCATTAGGTACTGGTGGCTGAAGGGGATTGACAGACACAATGGTTTTTGCAGTGACTGTAGGAGCGGATTTGATGGCTTTTGATGCTTCTGACTTAGGAGGCTTGAATCCCCTAGGTTTGATAGGTTTATATCCTCCAGCTTTAGGTGTCATTTGTTTCTTAGTCATTTTTAAACAACTAAAGAAAGTTTAAACAATTTGCAATAGTTGAATTTCCTTAACAGAGGGTAATTGAGCAATTTTATAGGCAAAGATGATGACAGTGGGTGCTTCAGTGCTCAATTAGGAATCTGGGATGGGTAAAACTGGCTTAAGATAGAAAACATGGGTTTTGCGAATGAATCAGACTGTAAAAATGATTTTTCAAGAGATCTGTGGGTTTAAAACCTTTTCTAGCTGTGGAATTGATCTTTTAGGGATCTTTAGCTGAGGAATTTGGCTTTAAAAGAGGATTTTATGAATACAGTGAATTCTGGAGAAAATTTGCAAGGGTTTTCCCTAGTTTTGAGCATTTTTGGGCAAATTATACAGATAATTTGCTTTTTTGAAGCTTAATTCATTCACAGAAGGCTTAAACTTTTGAAATTGTAGGCTAGATTTGGAAAAATACCTTATTTTGCAGGTATTTTGAAGGTCGGAAGGGTTTTCAAATGCTTCTGTGTTTGAATCTGAGCTTGTTTGAACTTTTTGGAGCTGAGAACGTCTTTGGTGATACACGAACAGGGAAGCTTGCAGTTAGAATGGGCTCCGAAAGGGAAAATTAGGCCTGAAATACAGTTGGGCGATTTTAACTGTCGGGATATGCAGAAACAGTCGGGCTATGTAGAAATAATGTTTAATAGATATTATAACGAAGATTTTAACCTTTGATATAAACCTTTAAAGATTCAATAAATGCGGGTCAAATCACTAGCGGGAAGTGGTTTTTAGATTTTCGAATGCGAAAAATGTTGGTGGGTTTCGCGTTAGTTTTGGGCAGTAAGAGGTATTTAGTGAAATGAACGTGATGCAATCAAATTCAGACACGTCATAGTAGGTGGAATTTTGAAAATTGCCTATTTCACGCAGATTTGAGCTTTGGGTCATTGTTTGGTTTATGAGCGCAAAATGCACCCTCCGCCGTTGGATCATTTGAAAAGAAGCGAATGGTTGAGATCTATTGGGAAGGTGCAAGGAAAAGTAGGGTGGGACCCGGGTACTTTACTATGCATCGAGAGATGGATTATAATAAAACCTTTGTGTATTTGCATTTTAACCAAAGTTTTATTTATAAAATGGGTATATATATAAGCAGAGTTAATATATGATTTTGAAAGGGTTTAAATGGTGGTGCTATATATATAAACATAGTTTATATATATGTTTAAAAGGCGCATGAGGCGGATTTATGGAGTCAACTGGGGTTAAGCTATGTATAGCATGAGGCTAATACATAGTTGGGAAAAGTCAATGTAAATCACGATATAAAACATTAGTTTCTTTTACAATAAACCTTGGGTTAAAATTTCTTTTTTAACGAGGGGATATACGAGCTCTTTGCAAAAGGCTACGGGGGTTTTAAAGTTTAGTTTAAATTAAATTTAGAATAAGCTCGGGAGTAGTTTTACTTTTCAAATACATGTCATACTTCTGAAAGCTTTTTATATTTTTATTATATAGTTTTAGTCTATTAAAGGCCTAAAACCATAGGGGGTGGGATATTTACATATTTTTAGTTTAATGCCAAAGGGGATATATTTTTGGATTTTTATTTGAGCATGTGGGTAATTACTTTGGCATAAAGGCTTATACTAGTGGGTTTTAGGGGGATATTATAAATAAAGGAGTTATATTAATAGGATAAGGTATTTTCTAGGGATTTAATAGCTAAGTTAGAAATTAATATGGTAGGGAAAATGGAATACTCAATAAATACATTTGTATGACTAAGTAGAGTGAAAATTTTTAAAGAAAAATTATCATTTTATGAATTCACCACTTTTACTTAGCATATAATGTTTTTTTTTAGGGTTTTTATCCTTTGTATAATGGAGGGAGTTAATAAAATGGGCTTTCATGTATCATTAAGTAAATATAGTTCTTTACTTAAGATTTTGAGCTGTGATGGATGAATGAAGGGTAAATAATGATAATTTAGGGATTAATATAGAAATTCAACATTTTTAACTAATAGTCATTGAGCCTTGGGTCCAGTCCCAACAGAAGTCAGAGAAATGCTCTGAGCCTCTTTGACTGGAAGTATAGAATGCAGAATAACTGTAGGGAAGGGGAAATTAGTGATTGTTGCCCGGTGATAAATATTTACATGCTTCTTCCCACTTCTTTCTATCTACCCAATTTTAATCTAGCATTTTTTCTTCCATTTTGCAGGTGCATTTGAGCTTTCTACCTTGAAACATTTTATTCTTTTGAAAGCATAAAAACTATCTAAATCTACCTTATATCATCTGAGGGCTCAAATTACACTGATGAGCTCCTCTTTATTCTATACCTATCTACTGATTAGTCGGGATTAAATTGTCTGACTAATCTTTATTCACTATCTAGAACTTGAAATTGACACATGACAAGTCAAGGTTAAATAATTTAACTCATTATGGATTATGGAATTTATTTACACTCTGCAATAATCATTTGAAAAAGTAAAAAGAAGTGGCATTTGGACTTGCTCACTTTTATGTTTTATTTCTTTTTCTTTTGGTGTCTATATTCTTTTAAGTCCTTTGATTTTTCTTTTAGGACTTTTACCCTCTTTTTTTATTTTCTATTTTTTTTTTTTTTTTACAAAATATGGGAAAGCAACTTGCAGAAATCAAGGTATGTACATATTTTACAAGACTATCATAAGTCAATTCCAAATTATGAATCCTATCATTATAGGACTCTAACAGTTGCTTCACATGGGGATGACATTTCCTGATGAAATGTCAAGAACTATAAGACTAGTAGCCTTCAACTTTGACCTTGATGATCCAGTAATTCTCTTTTGTTTTCTACAAAAACTAATATTTATGACATTTTACTCTTCAAAGCTTAGGGCCTTCTCTTCGGGCTTCAACTTTGGAAAAAAAACATCCAATCCAATCTAAAAACTTCAATGGATATTTACAATGGTGTAAAAAGTAACGGGGACTAACTATTGGTTAACTCAGAAGAATAGTAATGTTTAAGCATTCTACCATTAATTGGTCCATCTTGAGTATTTGTTCCATCCAAATTTTTGATGAAGAAAGCATTGTTACCCCTATATCCATAAATGACATAAGGCCCTTTCCATAGAAAGTCAAAATTTCCATGCTTCCCTTTTTCTTCTCTCTTGGAATCCCATTTTAACACTTTATCTCCAATGGCAAAGTCATCTTCTTTACTTCCTTTATAAAAAAATTTCTTGATTTTCTCTTGAATGACTTGAGATTTTTCATAGACTTCTTCCCTTGTTTGTTGTAAATGAATAGTCTGATTTATCCTTCTTTGTATATCATTTAACTCTACTTGTGATTCTTGAATGATTTTCATTACTGGAACACCTAAACATGATGAGAAAACTGCATCCATCCCATAAACAATTTGGTATGGAGAAGTTCCAATTGACTTTTTGGTGGTAAGTCTATCTGCCCATAAGGCATAGACTAACCTTTTATTTCAGGTTTTCTTGTTATCTTCAAGTAGTTTTTTAATGATATTCACAAGGATTTTATTTGAAGATTCAGCTAGGCCATTACCCTGAGGGTAATAAGCAGTAGAGTGGCCTCGGGTAATATGGTACTTGTGACAAAAGGAAATCATTTTCTTAGATTTCAATGCTGTTGCATTATCAGTAATTATTTTCTATGGGCATCCAAATCTAGATAAAAGGTTATTTTCTATGAAATAGATAATGACTGAATCAGTGGCTTGTCTGGTAGGAATGGCTTCAATCCACTTAGTGAAGTAATCTGTGGCAGTCAATATCCACTTGTGTTGGACAGAGGATGGAGGGTGAATTTCTCCAATGAAGTCTAAACCCCATTGTTGAAATGGCATCTTAGTAGAAATTAGCTCTAGGGGTAAAGGTAAAAACTTCATTTTTCCTTCAAAAATTTGACATTTGTGACATGAAGTAACAAATTTCTTAACATCAGCAAATAAGGTAGGCCAATAAAAACTAGCTCTAAGAATCTTATCTACAGTAATTTTCCAATATAAGTGTCCCCCACAATCACCTACATGAAATTCTTCAAGAATTTTGTCAGCTTCTGATTTTAGTAAATAGTTCAATAATATCCCACTTTTTTCTTTCCAATAAAGCACATTATTCATAATACAAAATCTCATTGCTTTAAGTTTAAAAAATCTATCTTTAGTCCTTGTTAATCCAAGAGGAGCTTCTAAATGTGTAAGTACAAAGATAATATCTGAGTACCATGGTGAGTCTATAAAGGATTCACTGATCAATGGAGTCGCCATCTCTTCTTGGTTATCAACCTGAGAAATAAAATTTATATCTAATGCATTGAAATTGGATTCAGCCATGAATCTGACTAATCCCCGTCCTTTAATGAGTTTAGTTGGTTTAATCTCTATGTCATATTCTAGGATAGTGGCAATCCACTTTCCTCTTCTGCCATCAGGGCCATCCTGAGTGAGAATGTCCTTTACTAAAGAATTAGGGACATAGGCAATAATGTGGGAGTAAAGAATGTAAACTTTGAAATCTTTTATGGATTTAACCAAGGCTAAAGCATGTTTCTCCATTATGTTATATTTCAGAGGTGCATATCTAAGAGTTTTACTGAAAAAGGCTATAGGTTGTTCAAAACATTGATCATTCTTCTGCATTAGAACTGCAGCAATGGTATGTTCTGAGGCAAATGAAAAAATTATAAAGTCTTTTTTGAAATCAATTTTGATTAAAACTGGTGTTTTAGTTAAATATTTTTTAATAGAGTCAAATGATTGTTTTGTTTCAACCGTCCATTTTAAAACCGAGTCTTTTTTAAGCATATTATTCAATTCTTTGACGATTTATGCTAAGTTAGAAATAAATCTTCTCAAAACATTGATTTTACCCAAAAATTCATTTAATTATTTGCTATTTCTAGGTGGATGAATGTTTAGAATGGCCTCTATTCTTGCAGGATCTATCCTAATACCTTCCTTTGAAATTATGTGTCCTAGTAATTTTCCTTCCTTTAATCCAAAAAGAGTCTTCTTAGGGTTTAAAGATATATCAAATTTTCTTCATTTAATAAAAACTTGTCTCAAATGATCCAAGTGTTCATTATCTGACTTAGAAAAAATATTAATATCATCTAAATAAATAACCAAGAAGTCATTTATTTCCTTAGCAAAGACTATGTCCATAGCCCTCTGAAAGTTAGCTCTAGCATTCATCAAACCAAAAGGCATTTTCACATACATGAAAGTGCCCCAAGGAGTGGTAAAAGTTGTTTTAGCTTGGTCTTCCTTTTGAACAAGGATCTGGTTATATCCTGAAAAACCATCCAATAAGGATATCCTGGAAGAACCAACTACCCTTTGTAAAATATGATCCATCTTGGGTAAAGGGTAATTATCTTTCAATGGTACTTTATTGAGATTCCTAAATTCTACACATAATCTTATTTCACATGTTTTCTTTCTGGTAGGTACTAAGTTTGATACCCAATCGAACTATCTGATTGGTGAAATGATTTGGGCATCATACATGCGTTTAACCTCCTTTTCTATCAAAGGTAATAAGACAGTATTAATCCTCCTCAATTTTTGTTTAAATGGTTTCTGATCATCTTTTATAGGAATCTTTTGTTGAATTATGTTTGTATCATAGGATTTTAGATCTTCATAACTCCATGTGAACACATCTTGATACTCCTTTAAAAGTTCAATGCATTTTTCTTTTTCTTGTGAGGGTAAAGATTTTGACAATTTGATCATTTTTGGTTTCACTTCTGTCCCAATGTTAATTTCTTCAATGTCAGACCTGATTGGTTCGATTTTCGGCTTTTTAGGCACATCATTAGAATCAAAATGGTCCTCCAAAGGAGTTAAACCTTTAGGTAAAAAAATATCTTTTAGATCTAACATGTCAATTTCTTCTTCCATAACTTCCTCTATATCTACTTTATCTAAGTTATCTATGTCAGATTGAATAAATACAGTGGGTTTGTTAAATTTATGTACATCTATGTTATCTATTTTACAATTAAAATCTGAATCTATATTACAGTCTGAATCTATATTACAATTTTGAAATTGTTCCTCATTATTCAGAAAATGGTAAATCTGTTCATCTTCAGAGAAAATCTGCTAGTATTTGACATTGTCTGGGAAAATGGGTCTATATTTAACTTCATTATTATACCTATGTGTAGGTTGAAAAGGTAAGTTACATGTGCTAGCAAAGGTTGCTAGGCAATGAGCTTGAATGTTCTGTTTTCTAGGTATATTAGCAAACTTACATTCCAATAAATCTTCACATAAATCAATTGCTGCATCTCTATATCTGGCTAATCTAGGATTATGAACAGAATAATGTCCATTTACTTTCTTAATGATCAATTCTGAATCTCCCATAATTAAAATTCTTTTACATCCTAATTTTCTAATGATTTGGAGGCCTAAGATAAGTGCCTCATACTCTGCCATGTTATTAGTACATTTAAAGTTGAGTGGGGTACTCTCTAAACAACAGCAACAGCCTAAGATAAGTGCCTCATACTGCAGCAACAACAAAGTCTAAGGAGGCATGGGGTACTCTCAAAACAGCCTATCAAGACATGGAGAATGTGAAGATAGCAAATCTACAAATGCTGAGGAGAGATTTTGAAACTCTCTGTATGATAGAGTCTGTCACTATAGACCCATTATTCACTCATTTTATTGGGTTGGTTACCTATATAGGGTCTCATGGAGAGACACTTGAAGAAAGAAGAATAGTGGAGAAAACCTTGAGAAGTCTACCCTCATGATTTGATGCCATGGTAGTGGAAACATAAGAGACAAAGAAACTCTCACTATTTATAGTGGATGAGCTTAGTGCATCCCTGACGTCTCATGAACACAGGGTGAACATAGGAACAAATTCCTAATTGGAACAAGCTTTCAAGACTCAAATGACTTTTGGCCGGAGCAGAGGCCAAGGAAGATCAAACAACCAAGGAAGAGGAAGAAGCCTATGGAGAGGTGGAAGAAACAGCCTTGCAAGCACGAGTGGAAGGGGCGGCAATTAGAACCAGAATGAAGGCTCAAGCCAAAATCAAGCACACGGAAAAAGGTATGATAAACCCCAAGTCCAATGTCATTATTACAAGAAATATGGGCACTATGCCATGAATGTAGGAAAAATAAAAATGACATGAATACTAGGGAGAATGTTAATTTTAAAAAAGAAGAAAAGAACCAGAATAATGTGTTGATAACATATAATGTAGCACAAGGTAAACAAGATGATGTATGGTTCTTAGACTCAGGTTGTAGTAACCACATGACTGGAAACATAGCAATGTTTTCCAATCTAGATGAAAATGCTAAATCTGAAGTAACAATAGGGACTAACAGTAAGGTCTTTGTCATGGGAAAATGAAGACTAAGTATCCTAACAAGAAAAGGAGAACAGAAGTTTGTGCCAGATTTATGTTATGTACCTAGCTTGAAATGTAATATTTTGAGCATTGGACATCTCATAAACAAGGGCTAAAATGTATTCTTTAAAGATGATGTGTGCCCAATCATGGACATACCTCCAAGCAATAAATTCATTTCAGAAGTGCAGATGACAAGAAATAGGATGTTTCCTCTCAAGCTCAGAATATACTTACAGGAAAGAAGAAATGTAGCAGCTGTAACACAAGAGGTCTTTCAAGAGGAAGTGAAAGATGAAAACTGGTTATGGCACTTGAGATTTGGACATCTCAATTTCGGAGGTCTGAATTTGTTGCATAGGAAAGGAATGGTAAAGACATTACCACTGATTGAGAAACTTGATAGCCTTTGTGAAGGCTGCATCTTGGGCAAACAACATAGAGAAAGCTTTGGAGCAGGGAAGAGTATAAGGGCAAAGACACCCTTAGAGATTGTCCACTCAGATTTTTGTGGATTAATGCAAATGCCATCTTTAGCTAGCAACACATATATTTTGACATTCATAGATGACTACACCAGAAAGACATGGGTGTATTTATTGAAACAGAAGAGCGAAGTGTTTGAACAAATTTGCCACATCAAATCTCTTGTTGAGAAGCAGAGTGGGCACTACATCAAAGTGCTAATAACTGATAGAGGTGGAGAATACATCTCCAAATATTTCCTACGTTTCTGTAGGGAGAATGGAATACATAAGCATTTTACCACAAGGTAAACACCACAGCAAATCGACGTTGCAGAAAGGAAGAATAGGACCATCATGGACATGGTCAGAAGTATGTTGAAGGCAAAACATTTTCCAAATGATTATTGGGTTGAAGCTGTCAATTGTGCAGCGTATATATTAAATAGATGCCCAACCAAAGTTGTCATGAATAGAGTTCCGGAAGAAGCATGGAGTGGAACAAAGAAGTTTGTCACTCACATGAAAGTTTTTGGATGTGTGGCTTATACACATGTCCCATATCAATTGAGAAAGAAGCTTGACAGCAAGGGGGAGAAGTGCATCTTTGTTGGATATAGTGATGAGTCCAAGGCATAAAAACTCTACAATCCATCCAACAAGAAAGTAATAATAAGCAGAGACGTGCAGTTTATTGAAGAAGAAGCTTGGGATGGAAGCTTAGAAAAAATAGTGAATGTGAAGACATGTGTATATCACAAATAACAAGAGGGAGGGTCGACGACAAATAATCCCTTTTTGGTGGCTCCTCATCCACCACCACAAGAAAAACAAACCACACCACATGCTCGAAATAGAACAGCCTTGAGAAATCAAGGAAGTGCTTCTTCGAGCACACCACAGGGAACTGAAACTCCCTCGAGTTCAAGTGCAACTCCAAGTACACCAAGAAGACCGAGATTCAGAAATCTATGTGAGATTTATGAACATGGAGAGGTAAATGATAATGCTGGTCTGAACTCTTTATTTTCTTTATGTTGTCATGTTGATGACCCAATTCATTTTGAAGAAGCTATAAGAGAAGAAAAATGGATTGAAGCAATGAACGAAGATATTGGTGCAATAGAAAAGAGTAATACATGGGAGTTAGTGGACCTCCATAAAGGTAAAGAAGTCATTGAAGTAAAATGGGTCTATAGAACCATGAGTAATGATGAAGGCAAGATTGAAAGGCACAAAGCAAGACTTGTTGTCAAAGGCTACAAGCAGCAACAAGGAAGAGATTATAAAGAAACCTTTGCACCGGTTGCAAGGATGGAAACAGTGAGAACAATGTTATCCATAGCAGCACAACATAAATGAAAGGTTTACCAAATGGATTTTAAATCTGAATTCCTGAATGGAGTGTTGAAAAAAGAGGTATATGTTGAACAACCTCTAGCCTATGATATTGAAGGCCAAGAGAAAAAATTATGCAAGTTGAAGAAAGCTTTTTATGGGCTGAAGCAAGCACTGAGAGGATGGTATAGTAGGATAAATTCTTATCTGACTAAAAATGGATTTGAGAAATGTGATGGAGAACCAACACTCTACATAAAATAAAATGATGGTAATATTATTATTATTGTTTTATATTTAGATGATTTAATATTTACTCGCAATGAAGTTTCTCTCATTGCTGATTTTAAAACAGTCATGAAGAGTGAATTTGAAATGACTGATTTTGGTTTTTTGAAATTTTTTCTTGGAATATAAGTAGAGAAAAATAAAAATGGGAATTTTATTTCCCAAGGAAAATATGTTGAATAAGTGTTGAAAAGATTCAACAGACAGAATAGTAAGGCAACTGTAACTCCAACTGTCATGGGGTTAAAATTGAGCAAAGAAGACAACAACAAAGATTTTGATCCAAGTTTGTACAAGAGCATAGTTGGCAGCCTCATGTATTTGACTGCAACTAGGCTGGATATTATGCATGCTATAAGTTTAATTTCCAGATTCATGGAAACACCAAAAGAGGCACATTGGCAAGCATCAAAAAGAATTCTGAGGTATGTGAAAGGAACAAAAAGGTATGGAATTTTATATATCACTTCAATTTTTTTTGAATTGATTGGATATACTAACAATGATTAGGCTGGAAGTATATATGACAAGAAAAGCACCTCTAGATATGTCTTCCATATGGGATTAGGAGCCATTTCATGGGCTTCTAAGAAACAACCAATTGTGGCTTTATCAATAGCAAAGGCAGAGTATCTGGCAGCTACAACAACAACATGTCAAGTAGTATGGATGAGAAGAACGTTGAGGAGTTTGTGTCATGAACAGGTAAAAAGCACAACAATTTATTGTGATAATAGATCAGCAATAACATTGTCAAAGAATTCAGTGTTTCACAAGAGGACGAAACACATTGATGCAAAGTATCACTACATCAAAGAGTTAGTGAGCAATGGAGAAATTGTTCTGAAGCATTGCAGAACAGAAGAGCAATTTGCTGATATTTTGACAAAACCATTGAGGTAGAAATTTTTTAATTATCTCAGAGAATGTATGGGAATTCAAGATAGTAGAAGTTGTAATTAAGGGGGAGAGTTTGAAATTAATTCCAACTGCAAAAACCTGAGTAGCAGGACATCAAGTTTCAAATTTTTTATTTGACAGGAGCAACAAAAGTCTTGATCTATTTTTACACTCAACCACGCATTAAATTTATGGGTTTGACTCCCTGCATCAGCAGCATAGCCGCAACCATCTTCTGATTCATCAAATTGTGGTCTGCACCACGTTATCTCCCGCTGTAACATCATTCACCTAACTACATTAAAAAGGTGCGATATGCAAAAATTTGAATTTTGAATTTAAAAGTTTTATGTCATAGAGTTTTATAATATATGTAATAGAAAGAAGTATTGTTAGTGTGCAGAGTGTTGTTGAAACTGCATGTATGCAGAGCAGAGACTGTGTGAAAAATAGTAAAGATAGAGAGAGAGACAAAACAGAGAAAGCTTGAAGTGTTGTGTTTTGTAGTAGCAAAGAAAACTCTGTGTGTTGCCGCAACTGATACTGTGTGTTGCCACAACTGAATGTGTGTGTTTTCGCAACAAAATGTTGTGTGTGTAGCAGCAGTTGACCCTGTGTGTGTAGCAACAACTAAGACTAGCTTTTTCCGCAAAGGAAACTGTGTGTAGCAGCAATAGAAGACTGTGTCTTGCCACAACAGAGACTGGGTGTAGCAGCAACAGAAAACTGTGTGAAGGCAGCAAATGAAAAACACAGTGAGAGGTATTTTTGATTGAATCTAGAATTGTAGTTATGATGAAATATTTTATTTTGTAATAGTCAGTTTTATGCTTAATGAAGTAGAGTTTTACTCCATCTCTCTATCCACAATATTTTTATTTAAATCTGTGTTTAGTTGAGGAAATTTTTTTCCTCTGTGTGTTCGGAATAATCAGAAATTCCAACAGTTTGGCATTTTCCCCACTCTGCGTGTAGCGCAAGAGGGTATTTTTTGAATCAATACACGGGGTTATGTGTATTTGTTACTTTGAAAGGACTTTAATTCAACATGTGAATTTCATTGTGGTATTATATGGAATCTCTTTTGATATGATGTTCCTTTTCATCATGTAAGTTATTGTAGAGAGTTACTATTTAATTCTGATAAAACTATAGTAACGCACGTATCGTTGTGTTCTCGATTAAAGGGTCGATTATTTATAAATATTGTTATTTATCATGATCTTGATAATTGTTCTTTATATCAATATGAAATTACACTTACTACTAATATGAACTGTTTATATCTCTTGTTCTGTTTGTGTTGCGTTAATTTACTTTAGTTGAGTAGAAGGGTACCACCACGACACAATCCAGTTTCTGGAATTGTCTGGACGCTTCAGGTACATTGTCCTTCCGACATAAAAACATATTACTCTTCCTTGTGGCTTCATCCTAGGTGAGTTAACCGTCTTCCAAGACTCTACCTATTCTGAGTTGCATTTTTTACCATTACCGATGTCTTGGTTCTGTTTTTTTTTAATAACCATAGTTGAGGGTTTCATAACACATTGTCCTTCTACAAATATTTATTTGCACAGGTCTAGTTATTCATGCACTTTCTTTTATTTAAATTGCAAAGTGAGGGTTTGGACTAGGGTTTTAAATTTTCACTACTATTCCTCTGTTATGGTTCCCCTATAAATATTTAATTAACAAAAAGTTTAGTTGTTTCTTACTATTTTTTTTCTCAAGAGTCACTACAAAACATCTAATGTGCATTTCCAGGACATTTTTTGTACTCTCGTTTATACCTTGCATGTCCATGACAAGGGTAAGATTTCCCTTCACATGTTTCTTTAGGAAACCGGTTTGTCCTTTCCACATAGCATTCCATTACACATGCAGTCATTTTCCCCTAAACGATAATACTATCGATAAACCTCGTTAACTTTCTCAATTCTTACAAGAATAAGTTCCTTTTTAAGCACATTCATGACACAATTATTGTAAGGAGAATTATATGCTAATCCAAAACAAATGCTATTAAAAAAATGTGAATTCTCTGATTATCTAAAGGAAGGCAAAGAATATATTCAAAAATTAACACTTATTTGTTACTCTAGCTTAGTTACGAAGTCTATTCAGGAGATGAATTGTTGAGTATCCAAACAATGAGTCTCGAAATCACATCCAGGACTCCACCCGAACCTCCTAGATTCTAGAGTAGTTCATGACTTTGTCATTCTAGGACCTCAAGAAATTTTTTCCAGTCTAAAAAATTTAGATATACAAGGTTTCCAATGGTCATTACTAGATCAAGATAACATTTTCAACAACGTCCCACTCTCTCTTTTTACGTGACAATGCCCTATCCCAAATTTCTCTTTCTTCCTTTCTTAATCCCTTCCAGAAAAGGAATAATTGTTTTCCATAACTGCGTGGAAGCCAAGATTCTTTTTCTCAAGCCATTCTTGTCACTTATTAACTAAAGAAAAATTAACAAATATATTTCAAAAACTATCACACATTAATTCCATATTCCTCTCGACATGTTTATCAGGTTTAACCACTAACTTGTCTTTACTAAATAAAGTAAAAGTAAACTAAAATGGAAAGATTCCTTTTAGTGAAAGTAAATTCCAATTGTCCTATGCTCACGAATATTACATCTTACCCCCCTTGAGAGAAACATCGTCCTCTGTGTTTGTTCATGCTTTTGTGAACATGTAAGGATATGTTTCCCGCATCCAACCTTTTTCCTCCCAGGTAGCCTCTTCTCGACTAAAGTGCTTCCATTGCACCTTAACCTATATGATGGCTCGCTTCAATGGTGTTATTTCTCTTCGAACGAGAAGGAGGGGATCTTCCATGAACTATCCATCTAGTTCCACCTATTTCTAGATAATACATTATCATTAATGATGAATTTTAAAAATAGATACAGTATTAGTACATGTTTAATTTAAATCCTTACTCACACTTCCTTCCAATTAATGGTGTGTCTAGAATCATAGATATATTTTTTAATAAGGATACAGGAAACATATTATGAACTTGTATATTGTTGGGTAACTCCAATTGGTATGCTAATGGTCTAGTCCTTTCGAGTACTTGGAAGGTTCCACAGAATCCAGGAGCTAACTTTGTGCAAAGTTTCCAGTGCATATTTCTTTTTGGGCTCTTACTCGGATATATACATGATCCCCTATGTGAAACTCCATGTAAGTCCTTTTTCGATATGCATATATGATTTTTTCCTATCTTGCACAACCTTCAAATTATGTTGTATTTTCTTCACGGTGCTTGCCATTTCTTCTAACATATTGAGGCCCGACATTATTCTGTCCTCTGGGTTGTTTCAATTAGTAGGTGTCTTACATCTCGTCCAATAAAGGACTTCAAAAGGACTTAATTTCAGTAATTTGTGATAACTATTGTTATATGAAAATTCCATTAAGTTAAGATACTCCTCCCACTTGCTAGGTTGTTGCATAACATACATGCATAACATGTCCTCCAAGACTTGGTTTACTCATTCAGTTTGTCCATCCGTCTATGGATGGTAAGCAATGTTCTATTGAACCTGAGTACTCAGTCCTATAAAAAGAGTTTTCGAAAATGCGGATGTGAATTTTACATCTAAGTCAGAAATCATAACTTTAGTAATCTCGTGTAGCCTAAAGATATCTTGCATGAATATATATACAATTTGTCCAATTTTATAGGTAGAATGAACAAGAATAAAGTGGGATTCCTTACCTAACTTATCGACTACTACCATTATCGAAACATTTTTTCCTAGTTTTAGGTAGTCTTGTGATAAAGTCCAAGGTAATTAATTTCCACATCCACTCTGGAATGGGTAGTGTATTAAGTAATGCAGCTGGATGTTGGTGTCAAGGCTTAACTTACTGACACTCCATGCACTTGGCCAAATATTATTTAATGCATCTTCTCATTTCGGGCCAAATTGAATGCTTCTTAATGTCAGAGAATATTTGTTGATATCCAAGATGGGAAGCATAAGGTCTCTTATTGAATTCATCCAAAATAAAAATTCTAACAACTTGTTTATTAGGAACATATATTCCACCTTTATATGTCAAATATTTATCCTCATTTATGTTATAATCAACTTGTTGTTCTTAACTATTTGATTAAGTGGTTTGTTGCCACAAAAAAAAAAATTATTTAGTGTCTCTAGTAGCAACTTCCCTAATCAGATCTAAGAAATGAAATTCTACTTGATTGTATGAAATTTGATATAAATGATGTGATTTTCTGCCCAGCGCATCTGCCATCCAGTTTTATTTCCCTTTAATATGTTTCATATCAAAATCAAATTCCCCCAAAAAGGTTGTCCACCTTGCTTGACGTGCATTTAGACTAGGTTTCTTAAAGAAAATGGTTAAGCTATTATGATCTATCATTAATATAAATTTCTTACCCAGTAAGTAATGCCTCAAAAATTTTAAGGCGTGCACTACTGCCATTAACTCCAGATCATAAGCAGAATATCTTTGCTCTTGTTATTTCAAATTATGAGATAAATACACAATTACCTTACCTTATTGCATTAAAACTCCACCTACTCCTTCCTAACAAGCATTAGTATAGACCAAAAACTCCTTTTCTGGATCTTCATTTTGTAATACTGGGGCAGTGGTTAATAAATGCTTTAAAAGTTAAAAGTTGTGTTGAAATTCAACATTCCATCTGAAGGTTTTTCCCTTTTTCAGTACGATTGTTATAGGATAAGCTATCTTGGAAAAGCCATGAATGAAGTTTCGATAATATCCTGCTAAGCCCATGAAATATCGGATATCAACAACATTATTAGGAACAAGCCATTCCTTGAGGGTTTAATTTTTTTTAGGATCTATAAAGATCCCTTCTGAAGAAATAATATGGCCTAACTGTTGTATCTAGTCTTTGTAAAAATCACATTTACTGAATTTGGCATACAAGTCCTGATTTCTTAATGTTTTCAACACAATTCACAATTGTTCCCTATGTTCTTCTAGAATTTTAGAGTATATAAAAATAACATCAATGAATATTAGGACAAATTTTTCCAACTATGGGTGAAATACACCATTCATAAGGCTCATAAAAGTAGTTGGTGAATTATAAAGACCAAAGGGGAAAAACATAAACTCATAGTGACTGCAGTGGGTCCTATTTCATGTTTTATTTTTCCATACCCATAGCTTAGTGAGAACAAAGACCTCTGCAAATAGCTAATGTATAGTAGATCCATGCTATTTTTTCTTAATGCCTGTAAAAATTGAAGCAAAGACAGTTACCAGGCTATGCAAGGAGAATACAATAATCACCGTGAATGGGCAGGTACCAGGTCCGACTATCTATGTCCATGACAGAGACACTGTTATTGTTGAAACTTATACAAAGGTCGAGTACAATGCCACTCTTCACTAGTATGTCTCTGCAACCTTGATAATCATATTTCAGAACATGAGTACATGTCTTACTGTTACTAAGGGGTTTGATGATATAGGTTATAAGAGGAGTTGTTACATATGTCAGGCATGGAGTGGAGCAGTTGCGTACACCATTGGTTGATGGACCTGCATATGTTACACAATGCCCCATTCCACCAGGTGGTTGCTATACATACAGATTCAATATCTCTGGAAAAGAAGGAACCATGTGGTGGCATGTCCATTACTCTTGGCTCCGAGCTACGATGCATGGAGCTTTTGTAATCCTTCCCAAATAAGGGAGTTCATATCCCTTTTATAAACCCTATGCCAAGATTCCTATTGTAATAAGTGATGATCTACTAGATATGATTCAATGTACAAAATTTTGTATGGCTAATGGGTTTTAATAGTTAATAAATTTATTGAAAGGGATTATGTTATTGAATAGGTGAATGGTGGAACGCTGACCACATCAGTGTCATAGACGAAGCGGATTGCACTGGTGGTGTGCCTAATTTATCAAATGCCTTCACCATAAATGGACAACCAGGAGATCTGTTTAACTGTTCTAGCTAGGGTAACAAGTTTCTTCTTTCTCAAATCCTTGTGTCAACTTATACTGAATAATGATGAAGAAAATGATTAAACAATTGTGGATGTAGCAACATTTCACGTCCATGTAAAAATAGGAGAAATGTACCTTTTGCAGATCGTGAATGCTGAACTCAACAGCGGGCACTTTTTCAAGATAGAAGGCCACGAGTTTACAGTCATAGCTGTGGATGCTTGCTACACCAAACCATACAAAGGAGATGTACTTGTAATCTTTGTCAGGCACACTACAGATGTTCTTCTCACGGCGAACCAGTCTGTGGGAAAATACTATATGGCCGCCAGAGCATATAATAATCAGGCAGCAGGTGCTTTCGATAACACCACAACTACTGCCATTGTAGAGTATATAGGAGCTGAAAATTCTACCAGTCCAATTTTTCCTAGCCTTCCAGCCTACAACAACACTAATACATTCACTATATTTAGCAGAGAACTGAGAATCCTAGCTTCCCAAGAACACCCAGTGGATGTTCCGCAAATTATAAGTGAAATACTCATCTCCACAATTAGACTGGAGTTGCTTCCCTGTGAAACTGGAAACACCTGTGAAGGCCTTGACGGAACGAGGCTGAGTGCAAGTATGAACAACATATTGTATGTACATCCCACGATCTCCCTGCTTCAAGATTATTATTACAACAACAATACCGATGTCTATACGATGGATTTTCCATAAAAACCTGTAGTTGGATTCAACTATACGGGTGACAATATACCCTAAATATTTTGGACTCCTGACCCTGCAACAAAATTGAAAGTACTAGAATATGACTCCACCGTGCATCTGGTTTCTCAAGCAATGAACATCTTCATGGAAGAAAACCATCCAATTCATTTTCATGGATACAACTTTTACGTGATGGGAGATGGCTTCGGGAACTATAACCCAGACACCGACCCGCTTAAATTTAATCTAGTTTATCCTCCACATTGCAACATAGTAATCGCTCTAGTGAGCGGGTGGGTTGCCATAAGATTTAGAGCAAACAATCCAGGTATATAAAAAATTATGCATCTCCTTCTTTTTGAATTCAATTCCATCAGATTTAATTCATTAACATAATAATATATATGGGGAGCAAATTGTTGTTTTTTGGACAGGAATGTGGTTTTTGCACTGAAATTTGGACGACCATTTCACGTGGGGATTGAATATGGTGTTTCTTGTGAAGAATGGTAGCACTCCTTCCTCAACAATAGAGCCCCCTCCTGCAAACCTCTCCGCGTGCTAGTGATTGAAGAAAATTCACAAGGCCAAAAGGCATCCTATGGCTGTCATTAGTGCTTTCCACTAAATATGATTTCAGTGAAAAGTATTGTGTGTAGGCGTTCCTTAGTAATTAAATAAATGACATTTATTATTCTAAATAAGCTAGCAATTATTGGGCAAAATTTACCGTTGTGTTCATGCCCTTGCATTGATTGATTTTATTTGATATATTTATGAAATAATATGTATGATCAATCTAATTAATAATTTTATTATTAAATTATAATCTTACAAGATATACTGTTTTAAATAACTAGTCTACATTCATCTTAACTCTGGATCTATTAAGGGCCGAGAGGGATCAAATCTCTCAAGGTGCAAATCTCTTTTCAAAGTGAAAAAACTTAAATAAAGGTTTGCATGAGAGGGATCAAATCTCTCAAGGTTCAAACCTCTTTACAAAGTGAAAAACTTAAAGAAAGGTTCGCATAGCCAGAAATTTGATACTTTTGAGAGCTTGATAAATCCAAAGTTAAGATCTATGATGATTTAATTATTAAATTTATTTTTTTTAATTTATATTTTTGCTTTTATATAATTTCAGTGAAAATGTTTTAATTAATAATTTTATTTTTTTATTTTTATGTAATTTGGCTAGGCCAAAATATTTTGCTAACATAATATAAGTGAACATTACAACTCTTCCATACTGGGATGACTAATAAAATTAAATTACAAAATAATATTTATAAAATATTTTTATTGTGAAATGAGAGATGAATTTTGAGCATGTGGTATTGATGAGTAACGGGATGGTATGATTAATAATATCCATGGTAAAGCGGGGTGAGTATCCATGGTTAAGTCATGTTAATTGTAAGAATTATTTTGATGGTGAAATGAGAGATGATTTTTGGGCATGCGGTATTGATTAGCCATCGAATTTTCCCATGGTATTGTAAAGAGTGTACAACTTAATTTGTAATCCAACAAATTCCTATCAAAATATAATAAATTAGAAGTGAAAATATATCCAAAATCTCCTGAACTTATAAAATATAGTCTAGAATTATATAAATATATCTCATTTTATAGTAAATTGTGTTTATGTCCATGTGTATTTATATATTTTATTTTATAGTAGATTGTTTTTTGGTTCATCTACATTTATATATGTTACTTTATACCTCAATGATTTTTTTGGTGAAAATACTATATGTTGGAAATTCCATGGGCACAAATCCAATTATGAGTATGAATTGATGTGGCCAAAGTTGGTGTGGCTAGTCTAGATCCATCTTAACTTCGGATCTATAAAGAGCCTAGTGGGATCAAATCTCTCAAGGTGAAAACCTCTTTTAGTGAAAAACTTGAAGAAATGTTTGCACTAAGAGCTTGATAAATCTGAAGTTAAGAGGGATTTATGCTGATTTAATTATTAATTTATTTTTTTCTTTTATATAATTTTACTAAGTCAAAATGTTTTAATTAATAATTTTATTTTTTATTTTGATCTAATTTGACTAGGTCAAAATATTTTGTTAACATAATATAAGTGAACATTACAATTCTTCCATACTGGGATGCCTAATAAAATTAAATTACAAAATAATATTTATAAAATATTTTGATTGTGAAATGAGAGATGAATTTTGAGCATGTGGTATTGATGAGTAACAGGATGGTATGATTAATAATGTCCATGGTAAAGTGGAGTGAGTATCCATGGTTAAGTCTTGCTAATTGTAAGAATTATTTTGATTGTGAAATGAGAGATGGTTTGTGGGCATGTGGTATTGATTAGCCATCGTATTGGCCCATGGTATTTTATGGTTAATAATATCTAGGGTAAAGTGATGGTGAATATCCATTATTAAAAATCTTGTTATAGTGTAAGTACTATTTTTTTTTGTGCTTATTAATAAATTTAAATATGACGACAAAATTATTATTTTGATTTATATGGTGAAATATATCTTAATTTATAGATACTTTTATATCTTATATATTTTCATGTGAATATATGTAGATATATCTCAAAAGTAATTATAATAATTTTTCTTTCAAATTTAATAAAAAATGTTATAAAAGTAAATTCAAATAAAATATTTATTAAATATTTTGAGTGTGAAATGAGAGATGGTTTTTGGGCATGTGGTATTGATGAGCCATGGTATTGGCCCATAGTATTATAAGAAATCATGTTTACAAGCTAAAATACATGTGGATGATTAAACATATTGTTATGTATTGTAAGTTTATATGCTTATTAATTAAATTTAAATATGGTTACATAATCATTATTCTATTTTAATAGGTAAAATGGATCTTAACTTATTTTTGCTACTTATATATCCTATTTACAAGTATATTTAATGTATCATGTATATTATGATTTTTTTAATCTAAAATGTTATTCTTAAATTTATTAATAAAAAAAAAATTACAATGTAACAAATTCTAATTTTATTATTTTTAGTACTTTTAAATTTTTATGAACACTACAACATCTTTAGTGGGCTCTGTATTAATTTTAACCGACATGTAAATGTTTACCAATTGACATATTATAAATGGTACATATTAATATAAATTCAACATATTAAGCCGACATGTAAATGTTTACCAATTTACATATTATAAATTTGACATATCAATATAAATTCATCATCTTAAGCCGACATGTTAATGTTTACCAATTTACATATTATAAATTTGACATATTAATATAAATTCAACATCTTAAGAGACATGTAAAAATGTTTACAAATTTTCTTACATTACATCTACACATTACCCCTGGATTTTTTTAAAATTATTATATTTATAAAAATTTGTTTTTAATTTGTAATCAATATTAATAAAAATGGAGTGTTTTATAATTTATTTTTAATTTTTAATTAAATTTTATTAATTTTTAATTTTTAATCATTAATGTATTTATAATTATAATATGTATTATATTATATTAACTGTTTTTTATAGATAATTATTATTTATAAATATATTAACTATTTTTTTATAGATAATTATTATTTATAAATAAAGATTATAACATCAAATTATAAAGTTAATATATTATTCTCATATTTTTTATATAAACATATTAAATATTTTTATAATAGGATTATTGATTACTTTTTCCATATTAATTTTATATAAACATATTAAATATATTTATAATAGGATTATTGATTACCTTTTCCATACTAAGAGAGTTGAAGATAAAACATATTTTCTTTTGGATTGCTAGGCTTTTACAAAACATTTCTCACACTATCAAAACATTTGTCACAGTACCAACCTTCTTTAATTGTTAAGTAAAAAAAACTATAATAAGTTAGGAACACTTATTTTCCTTATTTTTTATCACAAAAATAATATATTAAAGAGCCCCAAGTAATATTTTCCTTTCTTAAAATCTCATAAACCACATTGATCTTAATAAACATTGATCTTAATAGTTACGAAGACTAAATTCTATGTCAAAATATGAAATAAGAAAAACTATTACTCCTTTGCTTATGGTGATATCCACATGTTGATTAACTTGTACATATAGACTTCAGACTTATCATTCACCTACAAATAATTGTTTATATGTGATAACTCTATAGAAAAAACTACTAAACAAAGTTGAGATTGGAAATACCATGCAAGGTCTTGAGAGCGTATAGTTCACATATGTTAATTACATACCATATATATAAACGTTGTTTGTACCATAGGAATATTTATGCAATTCCTAGAAAATTGGTTTATATGTAGGTTTGGTCAACATATTGAACACATTTATGCTCATACAAACTTTAGTAATGGCACATTTAATTATTGCATGGGACTATCAAGACTTCCTCCATTTGAGTTGTCATGCATTAGCTCTATATCCAACACACTCGACAATTGGACACATCTTCTCCGTCCACATTCCTAAGGGTTTATCGTGGTGGATGTTACAAAGGATCGTTTGAGATAACTGCATCCTCTCTAGTCCGTCGTCGACGCTGCCATTCTCCCTCCATAGTGTTGTCGCTCCGCTCAGGTCCAACTCCAAAACCTACCTCGATCTTTGAGAGTATGCACCATATTTTTCCTTTTTGCTCTTATATTATGGTAATAGCACTCGAAGTCTCGTCCTCTCATGGTTCGTCGTGGTTTGTTGCGCTAGAAGTCAAATTCCTAACTATAAAGAGAATACACTAAAGAGCCGCTTATCAGTACCTGGAAGGGTATGGACACATGGAAGAATTCAAGCATCATGTGTTGAGATAATGCCTCATTTATGATACATACTACAGATTAGGGATTGGTTTGGTTTGTTGGAGGATGTTGAGAGATTCTCTCAACTACTCCCTCCAAGAGTGGAATTAGTTGGATCTCAGTAGCACTATAAATATTGTAATGTATTAGTGTGATTTAATAGAGAAATAATTATTTGTGTGTATTTCTGCTCTCTCCAATTTTTAATATGGTATCGAAGCCAGTTCTGGCTTAATTCCCTCACGGGAAGGCCAGGAAAATGTGAGAGTTTATGTTGTTGATTCTCTGTACATAAGCGTTTGAGTGAAATGTTTTATGTGTTTTATATAGCTGTTATTTGATTTCGATTTCCAGTGGTATTTTTTTGTGTTTTCACCAATTTTAAATAGTCCGAAGGTTTCACAAGATTCTCACCGAGGAGGCCACGCAAAGGATGCCAAAATGCCAGTGACCAAGCAGCCCAAAAGACAAGAGATTCGACAGGTCGTCTTCGTATGAACCCTTATGCGTGCTCTGTTCAGGACTCAAAAGCAGGAAATTCGAGAATGTGGAAATTGTGCCCGGGGCATCCATGAGCATCGTGAGAGAGAGCCCCACTGCCGCTCTTGTGAAATTCAAGGCGGGAAGCATCGAGCCGGCCCATCACCATAGCCATGGCCATGATCTTTATGTGGTGTCTGGTTCGAAGAAGGTGTGGAACCTCAACAAGAACAAGACCTTCAATTTGGGCCCCGGGGATTAAATGAAGTAGCAGAATCGATCCTGAGATCAATTGACCAAAAGCCGTTGAAATTGTGGGAATTGCGCTTCAGCGGATCAAGAAGATCTTTATAAAAGCTGTCGCTGTTCCAGTTCTAGAAGCGTTCTTCTCAATGGATGCGTTCTGAGATATGCCAATTTCATCTCACAATTATTGAATACACCGCCTGCAGTGAAATGCGTAAATATTCCGAACAGAACAAATGAAAATTCAGAGGGTTTGGATTGGTCGATTTCCAATCTTTTGACCACGGTTGTGGATGATGCTGAATGGATATTAACGAGAAGCTGCAGCCGTACATAGAGAGTGGGAAGCTGAAACCTGTGCTGGATTAGAAGGGCTCGTATTCATTTGCTGACGTGAAAGAAGCTTTCAAACATCAGGAAAGCGGATGGTTAAACAATAGTGTAAGGGTTAATGTGTGTTTGTGATCTGGATGATAGGATTTTAAATAGGAACCTGACTATTTGGATTCTAATGTAAATGTATTTTTGAGTAAAATATTATCTCGTGGAGTGGAGTTTTGGATTAGGGATTTTATCTGCGGGTGTGAGATTTGTGTAGTGCAGAACCAATTATTGAACAAATTAGCATTATTTAAATTAGTCGTTCTCTACGTTCTACAGGGACGAGAGAACAATTGGCTAATTTGATTGTGTGAATTTGTTATATGCTGATCTGTTGTGCTACAGGCCAAGGGCATCAGTTATAGGTTACAGTATGAGATCCATTTGTGTGAAGCAGGTCAAGTTGTTAGATTAGCTCTTGAACACATTCAGTATTTAGACCATTTGCCTAGCCACTGATGGATAGCCAAAAGCGAAATATCCGACATATGGTGATTGCTCCATAGGATGGTTCATCACTTGTCAGCTCTTATCGCGGAAGCCCCGACGAGCCGAGTTGTCAATACTGTTGATCTTGCAAAGTTCATTATTGCTGGTCAGAAACAAATGTATTTTAAATTGGTTGAATGGTAGCTCGAAAATGCTGGAGAAAAGAGCGTTGTCTATGAGATCTCAGAGTGGGTACAAATTTTAATGCAGACCAGGGCAGACAAATGTTTGTATTAATTTAGTGTGTTCTCCATTTCTGTAATGTAGGCATTAAGGAGGGGTGTTGAGATAATGCCTCATTTATGATACATACTACAGATTAGGGATTGGTTTGGTTTGTTGGAGGATGTTGAGAGATTCTCTCAACTACTCCCTCCAAGAGTGGAATTAGTTGGATCTCAGTAGCACTATAAATAGTTTAATGTATTAGTGTGATTTAATAGAGAAATAATTATTTGTGTGTATTTCTGCTCTCTCCATTTTTTAATAGCACAAGAGAAAACCCTCATCCACCCTCATCCATATTGGCTGGAAGAGAACCTGAAAACCATAGTAGCCAAATTGGGTATTAAGGCTTGTCACCGAAATGGTACTGAGTCAGTGGTAGCCAATTCTCGATCAATAGGGCTATAAACTCTACCAGAGAGGGTAAACATGGGAGGTAGCTATGACCCTAACACCTTCTAGAAACGATAATACAACAACTTAGCTAGGTTTATAAACTATGTTTCAAATTGGCCAAGATAGAGGTAAAACTTGTCAAACTTGTCGAACAAACTTACCCTCATAAAATTGGAGCTTTAGTTGATCGAGTAACTGGAACAAAGATGATCTATAAGGTAATCAACGGTCTATAATCCAAATCACTTATTTAAAAAAAGGTGTAGAAGAACGTCATCCATGGAAAAGGAATCAGATAAAGAGTCTCGAAAGCATAACATACCACAAATAGGTAAACACCGAAAAGGGTAATTTGGAACACGCTAAATGTTTTGTTTCTTTCCACTTGAAAATCCACAAAACAAAACACAAAGCTCCAAATGAGTTTCCTGGGTGTCGTGGCGAGAGTGTGATTATTCCCATATAACCACCCCCCGCTAATCGTCATCGTCGAAACAAACCCTAGAAATCCATGACAGTCTGAAATATAGTGAATTTCAATAAAATTCAATTCCAAACCGTTGATTGTTTACAAGTGTGTGTCTCTAAAAACTTTGAATTGAGATGGATGTCAATCGTTTTATCGGAGGGTTATATGCATGTGGACCATTTTATAACCATAATCGAGAACTATGATAGTATCTCATTGAACTATGATAGAGACTTAAGTTGTATCAAACCTTCCCATAATGTGTTTATACCATAAAATAAAGGATGGTAAAATAAATAGGATCCATGCTAACATTAAGTTTAGGCAAGAAGTAGGTCTCATCAACACTTAACATCTTTGTCATAAATTTGTTAAATAAAACTTTAGGGAGGAAGCTCTAACTATACCAGAATAAGATATATAAAAAATATTATTTTACATGGAATTAAGTAAGAATAAGTAAAAGACTTAAGCTGTATTAAACCTTCCCATAATGTGTTTATACCATAAAATAACGGATGGTGAAATAAATAGGATCCATGCTAACATTAATTTTAGGCAAGAAGTATGTCTCATTAACACTTAACATCTTTGTCATAAATTTTTTAAATAAAACTTTAGGGAGGAAGCTCTAACTATACTAGAATAAAATATATAAAAAATATTATTTTACATAGAATTAAGTAAGAATAAGTAAAAGACTTAAGTTGTATTAAACCTTCCCATCATGTCTTTATACCATAAAATAACAGATGGTGAAATAAATAGGATCCATGCTAATATTAAGTTCAGGCAAGAAGTACGTCTCATTAACACTTAACATCTTTGTCATAAATTTGTTAAATAAAACTTTAGAGAGGAAGCTCTAACTATACCAGAGTAAAATATATAAAAAAATATTATTTTACATGGAATTAAGTAAGAATAAGTAAAAAGATCTTTTTATAATGTGCATATATTCTAGTGAAGGTAAAGTTGTTTAGAAAAAAAAAAAAAAAAAAATCGTTACATATATAATTTTTTTTAATATAGAATTTTAATATTATTCCCACGGCTACGAGGTGTAACGCATTCACTAATGCGTTGACTTTTAATTAAACATCTTTTGAGTAAAAAGTTAAATAAAAATGTATAATATAAATATTAAAAAACAAAATCAAATTAACGCATTCACTAATGCGTTCACTTTTAATTAAACATCTTTTGTGTAAAAAGTTAAATAACAATGTATAATATAAATATTAAAAAAAATCAAATTATTATTTTTATAAATTTTAATTTTATTTATGTCAATGCGATTGATTCAATTCATTTTGGTCTTATAATTTGACGGCCGGTTCTATAAAGTAAACCTTTATATATTAAGATACGGTAAAACGATTCTATGGCCATAAATAAATAAGCGAGCCTATATAGTGCAAGACAATGTACGACCTTAGCTGGTATAGTCATCATCCTTCTTCTTTATGCTGACGATATTGTTCTTCTCACAAGGTGCCCATATGATCTTGATAAGAAACTTAGACTTCTTAAGGATTTCTTCTCTACCATGGGTCTATCTGTTAACACTGACAAAACAAAAGCTATGATTATCAAATCCAAGAAGGACACTTACGCTAATTTTATGTATGGCAATAGTAACTTGGAGGAACTGTCTTCTTACAAGTACCTAGGAATTGATATTCATCTCAAGCTCAACTGGAACTATAGCATTCATAAAAGGATTAATGGGGGGTGGAAAGCTTATTTTGGTCTTGAAAATAATTGTAAAATGCAAAACCTTGTAATGTGGGATAGAAAGAAGTTCCTCTTTGAAACTTAAGTCACTCATTTTATCTTATATTGATGTGAGGTTTGGGGTTGCAACATCTCTAGAGAATCCTGGAAAACTATTGAGCAAGTCTAGAAGTGTTTTATAACGTATAACCTTAAAATTAAAAGAAATACACCCTATCCTATTCTCCTGATAGAAGTGGGTCTTTCCCCTATCGAGAGCCTAGCTATGACTAGGCTTATGTTGTACAAGCACAAGCTCAATAGCATAGGAGACCATATACTTCCTAAGATATTTAAATTCCAGCCAAAACCACCTAAAGCTTAAATGAGGTTGGTATAAAGACACCAGGGCCTGGTTAAACCATTGGGAGATCAATGAGAATGTTGCATTGCAAAACATTAATAACATAAAAAAAATTGTTACTTCTATGTTCAAAGAAAAAATGTGGTGTGAGAAAGATCTAACAGCTAAAAGAAAATTAAGATATTATAAGGAGGTCATCAACCCCACCCTAGAATATCAAAAGTATCTCTCTGTTTTAACTAACTCAAAGAAGAAAATTAATATAGCCAAGATTAGAACAAACTCTTATGAGCTCCATAGTGAAACATGTCATTGGACAGTTCCTAAAACAACATGGATGGAAAGGATCTGCCATCTCTGTGAGAATATGAACATCGAGGATGAAAATAATTTCCTCTTAGAGTGCCCCGCGTACAACCACATTAGAGCTCAATTTAATAATCTTTGTTGCAATACTGACCTTCCTAGCCTTTTAAGGTGTCAAAATTATAGTGAGCTCGTGAGGCTTCTCTCCAAGATTTTTGAGCATAGGAATAAAATCTTAAATCAAGCTAAATAACTATTTTCTTTAGGTCTGATAGACTAAAAATTGGTCTCAATGGACATTAACCATCATCATCATCATCATCATCATATACATATATATATATATATGATGCAGAGCATCTGAAATAAATCAAATACTTACACACTCATAGATATACGTGTTCCATTTACATAAAATATTCAATCTAAATCTCTAGATTAGTCTACTTAGATTCAACTCAAAATACATATGAAGAGAGAGCCAAACAATAAACAAAATACTTGCTTATAATAATAACAAGAAAATTCAGATTCAAATCATTTTGCCTGAATATTACATTTGTGGGCCTCTCGGCTCTCGCCCTTTATATCAACTCTCACACCATTTCTCTCTAAATCTCTCTGTCCTCCATCCTCACACAAACTTCATATTTATACATAATTGTGGATTAATTTCAGTCCATGATTTCCTCCACCAATAACTCAACCAAATTCTAAAATAGCTTTATTCCTCCTTTGACTCAACTAAATTCCATTTAAGGAGTTCTTAATCCCCAAAATATCTATCCAACCCAACTCCACTCATATTCTCAATTAATTAAGAGAATATTTACAATAATCCTCACACTCATATTTTTCTCTCAATTTATTTTTTAAAATGTACATAATTTATAAAATAATTACAAAAAACATCACCCCCTAAATCACGCAAATGAATAATGAAAATTAGGCACGATGCTCCTGCATCAGACTCCCCATGTAGAGAAGTTTCCATAGACTCCTGTCTATGAGGTCTGTCACCTTTTTGTAATAATGTGACAACCACAGGTCTTAATAACTTGCTCCCTCCACGATTCCAAACTCAGTTTTTCCGCTGGTCTTTTAAAGTACCAACTCCATTTTGTAAATTTGCAAATAATTTCCAGAATAGTATTTTCAGAATACTATTGAATGTAACTCTCGCTTCACTATACCACATAATCATTATTTCGGGAATTACAGACTTGTGTGGAATCACTGATACCCATTCTTCTGGTCCCCAAACTCTGAAAGAATCTCGAACTGGTTGTACATCAGCATCAGTCATTCTATCAACCGGATTCCATCGGCCTCTCCAACAATTTCTTTCGCCAAAACCTCAGAGTAATTTCTCTTTGTCTAATGCTTTCGTCTCCAATTGCGCTGAACACTCAACTTCCTGAAATGAAGAATAATCAAGAATTTCTCCTTGATCACAACTATAGTCATTGATGGCCCCTATAGTAACAAATCTCTCATCCGCTGTTGTACCTGCATTCATCAACAAATTATTAGTTTTAAAAATACAAGACCTTTCGGCCTCTTTTGATGCTTCAAGCACCAATATTCCATCATAGACTTTCTAGATTTCAGCAAATCCTGTTTTGAATTGCTGGCTACTTTCATCTTTATCATGCTGGCTCAATACTTCTGTTTCCTTTATGTCTCTAAGGACATAACCTTCTTGCTGCTCATGATCTTTCATCTCATCTCCAAATACTTTCTGCTCAATTTCTCTGATTTCAACATTATATTTATTAATGTTGCCTTTTGTAACCACATTATTATTTGAAGAGTCAAAGCATTCACTTAACTCTATAAAATTTAGAAACATTTCCTTCTTATCATGCACAGTAACTGCAATTTCTTTTGTATCAGGTTCTGCAAGCTTCACTTCTCCCTCAGGTTCCTTGAGCCATCTTTCCAAGAACTCTATTTCCACGTGAAATCTTTCGAGAATTTCATCACAACCTTAATTCCCAATTTCATTCTTCTTCTGGAAATCCTCTTGAGTCATCCTGTTTTCTGTACCATCACATCGCAAACTTTTGTCATCAATTTCATTAAAAAAATTCATTTGTTTACCCCCTAGAAATATCACTTCAGCATTTTCATTATGCCTCTGCTCCACAACAGATTCAACTAGAGTCTTACACCAAACAAGAATTCATCTATGAATTCGTTTTGCTGCAAGAAATCAATACCTTATTCCTCTGAAAGGAATTCTCCATCATACTTCACCTCAAGAGCTTTATTTATCTCTATGACAGTTTCACCAGACTGTCCATCATCTTTTGCACATCCTACAAACATACACAAACTATGAGTTTTAAAAAAACAAGGCTTCATAGCCTCATCTGCTTCTCTTATCAACATATCTTCAAATTATTCTGAACTATTCCAATAGTCCATGAGATCCTTCTCATTAATATATTCACCCATAATTTCACCCTGTTCTGGGTCACAAATGGAAACTTCCATTTCCAACTCAGTTTCTCTGAGTTCTTCACATCTCAATTGCACACTCATCATCTGCTCGAGCTTCCTCAACTCTTCCTTTAACTATATGTTTACCTGTTGATCCCTGTTTTCTTATAGCCTCTGCCATTTCACTTTTTTCCTCATGGTCCAACCATGTCTCTGGTCTTTCTTATATCTCTACAACAATTTCATCAATAACTCATGGTGAACTACTATCTCAGCCTTCTTGTGCTCATATTCTTCATCAGTGAACTTCTCCCATATGCCATTTGCCTTGGCATCTTCCTTCTTCTTTCTTCTGTTGTGGTCTTTCTCAGAACCTCTAAAATGACTATCAACAGTCATCTTCTCCTCCTTTGCGAACTTCATCTGTTCACTTATGGATTTCGTTCAAATCCCCTTTTTCAGCAAGCTTTCATACTTGCTATCCAACAATGCAAGATCTCTTTCGATGCTTGGTATCTTTCGGTTCTCTGTCTTGGAATCATTTCTGGAAACTCTCTTGCTCCTCTTTGCTGCAAACAACAACTGCAGTAATTCTTGCATTACAATGACCAACTCTTTGGCTGTCGGGCTCCACCGATCATGCACCCAATTACAATCAAACCTTTGACTTGACTTAAGACTTTTTGAATCTAGACTTGACATCAACTCTTCATCTTGGATGAAAAATACACCCTCTTGTACAATAACTCAATGATTTAACTCGACTCAAAATATCCAAATTTTTCATTTGACCTTAACATCTTATATGACTTCAAAGCTTGACCCAATAATTACAATAGTGTATATTTTGATTCTAATTAAAGTTATACGATATACCAATGAACATCCACCCTTAATACATTTTCATGATGTAAAATATTCACTCTCTCTCATACTCCATTCTTATGATAATATCATAAGTCACTAATTATATCATATTCCATTATCACTTTCTTTCAAGCCTTTAAATCAAAATGAAATCCATTTTTCCCAAGATTGATTTTAGGGTGAAAATAAATAAACCATTTAATTTTCAATGTTTAAAATACCTCTTTGAAATGAATTTTTATGCCTTATGCTCCCTTCAAGGTTATTTAATAAACCTTTTCTTTGCAATTTCAACTCTCTAGATTTCATTCTTCTGTGTCGTTCTTATCACTGTGAATATTCGCATTCCCTTCATACCATAACCTCTTCAACATGCTCATCATCTTAGCACGGATAGTTTTCCTGCACTTCCATGTAGCTCCTTCTTTGCAGGGACGGTTCTCATGTATCACCATCTCTCTCCAGTGCACAAAAACAATTCCTTCATAGGAATTTTCCAAAACTTCATTTTAACATGGTGGCATTAACATATTCTCCGGCAGCAACAAACACAAATTGTACTATCTTCTGAACGGAACAATGTGAACTTTGTCACATGTGCTACAAGCAATGATTAATCATGATCTCTAGATCATGTGTTCTCATATGTTGATAGATGATGCAGTCTCAGTCGCATCTACCCACATTAATATTAGCATGTCTCAATATTTCAATACACTTTATCAAGGTGAAAATCCACATTACTTAATCAAAACATTTCGTCCTTCTATCTTTACGAGGTAGCATTTTCCTTTCGGATTTTACTCTTATAACAAAATTTGACATTCCCGCATTAATAAAAATTCACACAAGCTTTAGTGGAATTTCATTAACACCAACACTTATATTCATACCTTGGTGGTATGATAGTACACTTATGATAATGAGTATTAATGATGGTAACAAGTAATTAAATGTACTTTATCCTTGAACAAAATATTAAAGGTTATGATATTTTAATCTAAATAGGCCATTTATGTTAAATTCCTGTATGAAAACAATTATTTGAAGTGTTGAATTCCCATAAATATCTCAAAATATATATTTGTTACAAGGTTAATTGAAGCTACAACATTGAGAAGAGAATGACTAGAGGGTGGAAAGTTTATAATGGACTTTAAATAAGTGTAAATTATCAACATAGCTTTGGTTATGGAATTTAAAATAAGTGTAAATTATCAACATAGCTTTGGTTATAGGATAAGAAAAAACTCTTTTTTAAACTTCTTGTTACTCTTATTATCTTATATGGTTGTGAAGTTTGGGGCTATAATATCTCTAGAGAATTGTGGTAAAAAAAGAGTAAATCCAAGTGTCTTTTATAACTCATAATATTAAATTAAAGGCAATTAACCTTATTCTATCTTGCTCATAAAATTAAGTATTTCCCTATTGAAAACTCTAGTGAAAATCACTTGTGGCTTAATCAAGGTTGGCATAAAGATGATAAGTCTTAGCTAAATCGTTAGGGATAGAAGATGTCACTTAGAAAAATAATGATAATGTTAAAAACATTATTACATATAAATTTGAAAATAACTTGTGGTGGGCTAAAGAATTAGAGTTTAAAAGAAAATTAACATATTACAAGGTGATCAACCCTAATATAAAATATCAAAAGTATCTATATGCTTCACTACATAAAGAAGAAAATCAACATTGATAAAATAAAAACAATCTCTCTCATAATCTTCACAGTAAACAAAGTGTTGGATAATTCCTAAAACATCTTAGGTTTAAAAAATTCATCATCTATATGAAACTAAAAAGGTTGATGATAAAATCACTCTCTTAAAATGCCTTGCATGTAGTCACAGTAGAAACAATTTATGAAATCTATTACAATATTATTCTTCCTAAATTTATACATCATTAGAAGAAATAAACTAGTTTCACCATTGTATAATGTACGGTGATAAGACAATAGGTTAAATTGCAATTGGAAATGGTATTTGGTTTTATATATGGAATTAAGGTTATTTCTTCTTAGAAAAAAAAACCCATAAACAATAATCACTAGGGACATTGTTTTTCTTATATCATATATCATGTTAACAAGGATGATAATGATGATGGTTAAATTTTGTATAGATTAAATTTATTTTATCCCTTTGTCAAGGAACTTGATTTTTTTCAAATTCTATTTCTATATTTAAAAAACCATGTTCTTAGATCATCCTTATTTGATGAGAAAAACAAAATTAGAAGGGTTGGAAAAACTAAAATTCAATAGGTGTACATAAAAAAATGGAAGAGAAAATGCTATAAAACTTGCAAAAATAAATAAAACGCCACCATACAAAAAATTATGAAAAGACAAAAGACTCACATTGTACATACAATTTCCCAATACTACCCATAAAAAGCAGGACCAATTGACCCGATAAATAACACATCAAACAAAAAAAAACACTGACACTGTTATACAACATCTTCTAAAATAAACAATATTACATTTAGCTAAAACTAATCACATCATAGCAATACAAAGTAAATTAATAGCTTACTTAATCTAACAAGAAAACTAACTACGTTTCTTTGTTTAAAATATATTTTAAATAAATTAATAATTTCAAAGTTTTAAAAATAACTTTAACTTAAAACATTCAAATTTTGCCTAACACAAAAATTAAATTTGTTATTTTAAAATATTTCCATGAAATTTTAATCAAAATCCAATTTGCAAAATATTCAAAAGGATGCAGTAGTTAACTGCAGCTTCTAAAAATATTTCTTTCTCATTTCTTGTAGCTTTGTGTGGGTTTCAGAGGAATCGGCCAAGGTAGGAATATCAAATCATACCGCCCTCCAAATTGAAGGGTTTCACGGCTCTGATGTCTGTTTCGGCAGTTTTTCTTGAAACATGAACAGGCTTAAAATATTTATAGCTGTACTTGACAGATAAATTAACGTGACCTTTAAATCACCATCAAATTCGATACTTCATTCCTGGTTTCTATTGATGGTCGGTGTGCACAACATGATTAAAACACAAAAAAATAGTAGAAAGCACGTTATGTACCCGAGCAGTGCGCTTACATGAAATTAAAACATTTTATAGAGAAAAAACGATCACTAGGATACCATCACAAAAACATTTTGCTCGTTCAAAAGAAAAAGAAAAAAAGAAGAGGATATCTGAACTTCGGCACAACATGACAAAATTGTACTGAACCAGAAGAAGAACAATAATAATCTTGAGAGGCAAACATCTCTATGGTGAGAAATAATGTGTTAATGTTGTACTGACTGCGTGGATATGCCAGCTTTTGTGCTGCCACAATTTCCGCCGCGTCGGCTGGAGAATTTAGAAAGTCGAAAGTCTTACTCTTCCCCTTATTCCTCTCACAAATTTTAGGGTTATATATATGCGGTCCCGTTAGCAGAAATATACACTCCTCGTTCCTTCAATATTTATATAGTGAACGATATTCATTAGATACATATACGCATTTAGGATATCTCTAGTTTACTGCAACAATGTCATTGCGATTGCTATGCCCATTTTCAGCCTGGATTGTTTTTCTATTCAATTTGATTGCGTATTTGGCTGCCATCACAAATGCAGCAATCGTCAATTATACCTTCACTGTAAGTTTTCTTATTCGCTATTTCAAGTTTTATTTTTGCATACCCATAACTTTGGAAAAACAAAGCCCTCTGCATATATGCTGATGTATAGTATATCCATGATATTTGTTCTTAATGCCTGTAGAGATTGAAGCAAAGACAGTTACCAGGCTATGCAAGGAGAATACAATAATCACCGTCAATGGGCAGCTACCAGGTCCGAATATCTATGTCCATGACGGAGACACTTTTATTGTTGAAACTTATAACAAGGCCGAGTACAATGCCACTCTTCACTGGTATATTGTCTCTGCAACCTTGATAATCAAATTTCAGAACATAATGATGTTGTTATGGACAAGTTTGATGATATTGATTATGAGAGTTACTGTTACATATTGTCAGGCATGGAGTGGAGCAGTTGCGTACACCATGGGCTAATGGACCTGCATATGTTACACAATGCCCCATTCCACCAGGTGGTCGTTATACATACAGATTCAACATTACTGATCAAGAAGGAACCGTGTGGTGGCATGCCCATTACTCTTGGCTCCGAGCTACGGTGCATGGAGCGTTTGTAATCCTTCCTAAGGAAGGGAGCTCATATCCCTTTTCTAAACCCGATGCCGAAATTCCTATTGTGATAGGTGATGATCTACTCTATGATTCAATGCAGAAAATTTTGTATGGCTAATGGATTTTAATAGTTAATAAATTTATTGAAAGAGATTATGTTATTGAACAGGTGAATGGTGGAACGCTAACCCCATCGCCGTCATAGACGAAGCGGTTCGCACAGATGGTGTGCCTAATTTATCCGATGCATTTACCATAAATGGACAGCCAGGAGATATGTTTAACTGCTCTACCTCGGGTAACAAGTTTCTTCTTTCTCAAAGACTTGTGTCAATTTATATTGAATAACGATGAAGAAACTGATGAAAGAATCGTGGATGCAGGAACATTTCGTCTCCCTTTAAAAAGCGGAGAAACGTACCTTTTGTGGATCGTGAATGTTGCACTCAATAGCGGCCACTTTTTCAAGATAGCAGGCCACGAGTTTATAGTCGTAGCTATGGATGCTTGCTATACCAAACCATACAAAACAGATGTACTTGTCATTTTTGACGGCCAGACAACAGATGTTCTTCTCATGGCCAACCAATCTGTTGGCAAATACTATATGGCCGCCAGAGCATATAATAATCAGGCAGCAGGCGCTTTCGATAACACCACAGCTACTGCCATTGTAGAGTATATTGGAGCTGAAAATTCTACGAGCCCAATTTTTCCTAGCCTTCCAGCCTACAATGACACTGATACAGTAACTATATTTAGCAGAGCATTGAGAAGCCTGGCTTCCAAATAACACCCAGTGGATGTTCCGCAAACTATAGATGAAAGCCTCATCTCCACAGTTGGACTGGGGTTGCTTCCCTGTGAAATTGGAAACACCTGTGAGGGCCCAAACGGAACACGGCTAAGTGCAAGTATGAACAACATATCGTTCGTACATCCCACGATCTCGCTGCTTCAAGCTTATTATTACAACATCAGTGATGTCTATAAGACGAATTTTCCATCAAAACATGCAGTTACGTTCAACTACATGGGGGACGATATACCCCGAAACTTTTGGACTCCTGATCCCGCAGCAAAAGTGAAAGTACTGGAATACAACTCCACCGTCCAGCTCGTTTTTCAGGCAACAAACATTTTCGTGGCAGAAAACCATCCAATGTATCTTCATGGTTACAACTTTTACGTTGTGGGAGATGGCTTCGGGAACTATAACCCAGACACTGACCCGCTTAAATTTAATCTGGTTGATCCTCCACAGCGCAACACTGTAATCGCTCCAGTGAGCGGGTGGGTTGCAATAAGATTCAGAGCAAACAATCCAGGTATATAAAAACTTATGCATCTTCTTCTTCTTGAATTCAATTCCATCATATTTAATTCATTAACATAATAATATATATGAGGAGGAAACTATTGTTTTTTGGACAGGAATGTGGTTTCTACACTGCCATTTGGACGACCATTTCATGTGGGGATTGAATATGGTGTTTCTTGTGAAGAACGGTAGCACTCCTTCCTCAACCATAGAGCCCCCTCCTGCAGACCTCCCCGCGTGCTAGAGATTGAAGAAAAGTCATAAGGTCAAAAGGCATCCTCTGGTTGTCATTAGTGCTTTCCACTAAATATGATTTCACTCAATATGAAATGGTTGTGTCTAGGCATTCCCTTAGAGTAATCAAATAAATCCGATGTGTCATTCTAAATAAGCTTTCAATTATTGGGCAAAAATTACCCTTTTTTTTTTTTTTTGTAAATTCGGTAGGACCTTACTATTTACTATTTATATTTGAAGGACAGGCTACAAAATATAATATTGTGTCTTTGGTCTCAACCTGCTCGAAGGAAACCAGGTCTGTTGGCCATCTAAAAGCATAAACAGCATCCCAAAATTGAAATTGTTTTCTGCGTCTAAAAGTCTCTTGTGCTAGCTGCCTTACTACTGCATTTTGTACATTCATAACACATAAAGAGAGTTCATAGGTAACTATATAATGCATCCATAATCAAAAAATAAAATAAGAAACACCTATCCATCTGAAGAAGAGACTGGTGCAGGGTCTTTGATATTAGTCCCAGGCATTTCAACTTGTTGAAGCTGCTGGAGGATCTTCAGCAAGGTCTTCTCCATGCGGCCCACTTTATCATCTAGTCTACTAACTCGGTCTACCGCCTGATATTGTGTGATCTTGATATGCTGTTGTTGGTCTTGAATGTCCAGAAGAAGAGCTTGAGTGCTGGGGTCTGACTTAGCAGGGGTTGTCTTGGCTGGAACATGCTGAATACTCTGAATTGCTTTTGCTATTAAACATTTTACTATCCAGTAGGTGTGGATAGTCTGGTTAAATAGAGTGAGACGACCTCTGGTATTGCCCGGATCTGTAATAAAATCCAGGATCTCTGCCTCTACCTCATTGTCTTCCGAGTCTAGCTGGATTTCTTTCTCCCACCCCCGAATTTCTTGACGAACTTCAGAAGAATTTCCTAACACATAACTTGCTGCCAGAGTCTCCAAATGTTCTTGATTGGTTTTGCGCCCCCATCTCTTGGGGACATTCTCTAACTCAATTTTCTGTTTTCCTCTGGCGCTGTCTGCCCGTTGACGTCTTTTCCCCATTGCAGAAAGAAGTTTATGAAGAAACTCTGACAAACAGAAGTGCACAGCAAAGATGTGAGAGGTTTGGATTATAGATCTCGTGCGCCTCTTATGGATAGGGATATCATGACTCTCATGCGAACACAGGTAACCCGCCCTCCTGGTCCTACTATACATTCTAAACAGAGAATCGTATCCATGATTGTCCCAACTTTTTACTATATGCATAAAGTAAAAACTGACATGATCATACATAAAAACCTTATGAATGGTATCCCCCCGACAAGCTTGGGCAACCTTGCTGTCAGGCTTTTCATGAACACTATACATGATTGGGAGAGTATTATTAAGAGTCGGATTAAGATGGCTAAGATGCAGGGCCATGTGGTTGGCTAGGAAACAGAGACTCCATAGCGACTTCTTTAATCTTCTCTGTAGACCTTCAGGGTTGGGCGAAATGACCTGAATTACATGTGGCGTGAGAATGGAAACTTTTCTCTTAAGTCTAAACCAGATAACAGGAAACTTATCGTGAGTGCAAATATGAAAGGTGACTAACTGAGTCGACACTATCTTGGGGTTACAGTGCCGAGACTGGTCATAAAAAAAGTACCCACTTCGGGACTTAATCAGATAATTTAAGAGCCTAGCCCCTAAAAACCTGTGGATATAGTGGTCCGTTAGCAAGATAGAATGATAGATACAGACAGTCAAGCTAGTCAAGCTACCTAGATTAGTGACTTGGGGAACCAGCATGCAGGGGTCATGAAAACATGGAGAGACGGGTTGTTGTTCAGGGTTAACCCAGCGACAACTCTCTATCAAGCCCATGAAAGGTTGAATATACTAAAAAATAAAGAGAACGACAGTCTTAGACATTAGAAAAGCTGAGAGAATGACAGATACATGCCCCGATAGGATCAAGAAATTGCTGGAATGAAAATCGTTGAGCCTCCTCCTCTGCCGCCTCCAGACTATTGCATGCAGGAACCCGTGCATGAATGAATGGAGGGGGAGTGGAGCATCACATACCTTAATCAAACCTTACCGCTTTCGGCCTGACTTACCACTCTGCGTCATTATTTCCATCTACAGGTTCCCGCACTTCGCCCAACTGGAATGATGGTCTGACATAAATGATGGTAATTGCATGTAGCTGGAGTGCATGCCAAGTCAACAGCTCCGTGCTTTTATTCTGACATCTGTACACCCCGATCGGGGGGTTGGAGATCTTTTTCCACAATCAATTGGAGGGATTGAAGTTCCACATTCCAAATCAGATCAGTTGGTCGACCATCAATGTAGCGTTCGACATTTTGGCATCCCCAGTTAGCTAAGTAATCGGCTGCAGCGTTACCTTTTCTTTTGACGTGCCGGGGGATGAATTACTGTATACGATTCACCAGTTTATTCATTTCTTCTATCAAGGTTGCTGTTCGCCAGCTTTGTGAGATTTTCTCCCAGGGCGTGCCTTGTTGCAGTTTTTGGAGTACTCCTGTTACCATTGCTGAGTCTCCCTCCACAATGATCCGTTGGTACTGTTCTCTGATTGCTATTAGAAGGCCTTGTTTGACTGCCATGAGTTCTGCTTCGTTATTGGTTGCATGGCCTAAGTCGAGAGCATAGAATCTGTATACAGTCCCCTATGAGTTTCTATATATCCCGCCTGCCCCTGCTTGCCCCGGATTACCTTTCGACGCCCCATCATAGTTGAGTTTAAGGAAACCTGGTTGGGGGGGAGACCAATGCTCGTCGCTTGAATGGATAGGGGATCTGAATTTCCATAGGCTTTTACAGAGCATCTGAGGTTTGAGATTTAGATTTTCTAAAATTGAAGCTTCAGTACCTGTTGTTTTCCAATCTTCATCTGACCAACTTTCAGTTAAGATGGTTTCACGAATGTTATCTTTTGAGCGCTGCCAAATCTGATTCATTGGTTGTTCCTTATCTTAGAAAACTCTCTGGTTTCGCTCCTTCCAAATATTCCAGAGTAGGAATCCACATGAAAGGGTCCATGCTCTGTTAAGTACCTGGCACTGAAATCCTCCTTTTCGCCAGTTGACAATAGTTTCTATTATGCTTTCATTGTTTTTTCCCGTCTGTTGAAATAGGGAGGCAAGGTTTTCCCATTGAGGCATTACCTTGGTGCATGAGTTGAGCAGATGCTCAGTTGTTTCGACTTCAGTTGTGCAAAAGGGGCATCGGGAAGGACCTATCATGCCTTTTTTTTGCAGGTTCTCCCATGTTAGGATTCGTCGGTGGCTGACTAACCATAAAAAATACGTGACCTTTGGTCAATGTTTTAATTCCCAAATTCGTTTCCATTTTGGGCGAATATTATGCAACTGTGGATGAGTGCGGATAGAGTAGCCTTCTTTAATGGTGAACAGTCCTCTTGTTAGATGTCCCCATCTTAGGATGTCTGGACCTGAGTTTATTCTAAGTTTGCGAGTGCTGAGCTCTTTAGCGAAATTTTTCCATTGTTCTGTTGCTGGAGCATCTGGCCAACTAATTTTGTCTTTCCATTTCCGCCACATTCCATTTTGGCTATTGCACCAGTATTGCTGCACGAGCCTATTATTGGGGGTATTTGTAAATAGGAAAATTTCTCCCAAGTCCAATCTGGAGAACAATTTTTCTCGCTGTTGCCATGAGTCTTCCCAAAAAAGCGTTGTATTTCCATCTCTAATTTCCCAAAAACTATTTGCTCGGATGAGATTTCTGTTCGTTGCTGCTAGATTCAATATTGCGGAGCCTTTTGGTGTCCTGTCAACTTTCATTTGGCCTAAGATTGTTAGTGCATGTCGTACTTTGTTTGCCATATTTGCTTCCAAAGATCTTGCCCTCCCATTAGCCAGCGCCACCAGAGTTTTTCTCCCAGCACATTATTTAGAATGAAAGGGTCCCGTAATCCTAATCCACCTGCAACCTTAGAGTTAATTAATTTATCCCAAGAGAGGACTGCCCACTTTCTGTTGGTTTGGGCTCCCTGCCATAGAAATTTTTTGAAGATATTTACCAACTGAAGACATATTCCTTTCGGACAGGCTCTCCTTGACAGCTGATATATAGGTAGGGCTTGAAGAACTGATTTTAGCATTATGAGGCGTCCAGGGGCGTTCAGGGTTCTGAAGGCCCAATTTTGAATTCTTTTCTCCACTCTAACAATGATATCTTTCCAATCTGCTATTCGTGTGGGGCAAGGATTTAGAAACATACCAAGGTATTTTATGGGAAAGGACCCGCGTTGAAATCCAAGGATTCTGGCAAGATGATTCTGCATCATTACAGGACAGTTAAAGAAATAAACATTAGATTTATCATTATTGATTTCAGTACCTGAAGCTTCCTTGAAGACCTTCAGAATTTTGAGAATAGTTTGACATTCTTTGAGTGATGCCATGCAGAATAATAGGGTGTCATCAAAAAATTGCTGGTGGGTCAGCGGCAGCTGGGGCCCCCACAATTTCAGGCCTTGAAGCTTTCCTGCTGCTATGTGTGCTTTAATCAGTCTTCCTAAACCCTCTGCTGCTATGATGAAGAGGAATGGAGATAAGGGATCGCCTTGTCTGAGGCCGCGCGAGCTATTAAAAGGAGCGGAAGGACTACCATTCAAGAGTATTGAAAAATTCGGGGATGATATGAATGAACGTAGCCATTGAAGCCACCTGTCGTCGAACCCGAAGGCTCACATCACTTCTATCAAGTATTGCCAACTTATACGATCGTATGCTTTGGAGAGATCCAATTTGATTAATAATCCTTTCTTTTTGTCTTTCTTGAGGGTATGGAGCACTTCCTGGGCCACCACTATTCCGTCCAAGATTTGTCTTCCTTTGACAAAGCCAGTTTGCTCAGGGGAGATCATCATAGGTAGCAGGGGTTTTAGACGGTTTACCATAATAGTGGAGAGAATTTTGTAGATGACATTACAAAGGGCTATCGGTCGGAAGCCAACAGGAGTATCTGAATTTTGTTGCTTTGGGATAAGAGTCAGGAAGGTAGCATTCAATGCTGGGTACACCTTTTTGTTTCTCTAGGATTCTTCTACAACCTCCAAGATATCTGGACCTATGAACGGCCAAGCAGCTTTGAAAAATTCACTGGTGAACCCGTCTGGCCCTGGTGCTTTGTTCTTAGGTAGCTGCAAGACTACCTCTTCGACTTCTTCTATTGTTACTGCCCACAGAAGTGCAAGGTTTTGTTCTCTAGTAATCACTCGAGGTATGTGAGTAGTAATCTTCTGAATGGATGCTTGACGATTTGGGAGCGGTTCAGTTAAAATGTCTTGAAAATAATTAGTCAGCTCTCATTCCATATCTTCATGTTTGGTTACTCTCTCTCCATTTGCTGCTTTTAGAGAGAAAATTATATTGTGCTGACACCTTTGTAACATCGCTCTATGAAATAATTTTGTGTTGCGATCCCCTTCTTTGAGCCAGTTGATCCGAGATTTCTGTTTCCATAATATCTCCTCCTGTTTGAGTTTCTCTTCTTGTTCACTAAGAGTGCTACCCTCGTCCAGTGCTAGCTCCGTTGTTCGACCATGAAGGATGATTTGCTGCTGAATTTCTTTCATTTTTTCTCTCAGCCGAATTTGTTCCTGATGGATGTTTCCAAATTCTTGAATGTTCCACCGCTTGATTTCTGTTTTTAGCTGTTTCAGACGCAGCAGAAAGGAATGCATTTTATTCTGACCCCTAATTGGATTTGAGTGCCACCAGTATTCATGCACTTGCATTGATTGATTTTCTTTGATATATTTATGAAATAATATCGTACGATATATATTGAGTTTGGTCAAAATGTGAAAAGTATTTCCTGGATTTTTTTTTTTAAATTTTAAAGCAATAAAAAGTACAATCTAATCAATAATTTTATTATTAATTATAAGATATAATAATTTAAATAATAAGTGGATTTTTTTTTTAATTATTATATTTATGAAAATTTATTTCTAATTTTTAAATTAATATATCATCATAATTTGTATTATATTATATTAGCTATTTTTTACGGATAAATATTAGTTATAAATAAAGATAATAACATCAAATTATAAAATTAATTTATTATTCTCATATTTTTTATATAGATATATTAAATATATTTATAATAGTGTTATTGATTATTTTTCCATACTAAGAGAGTTGAAGATAAAAAACACTTTCTCTTGAATTGTTAGTCTTTTACAAAACATTTCCTACACTACCAAAATATTTGTCACACTATCAACTTTCTTGATTTGTTAAGTAAACAAAACTACAGTAAGCTAAGAACACTTATTTCCCTTATATTTTATCACAAAAATAATATATTAAAGAGCCCTAAATAATATTTTCCTCTCTTAAGATCTAATAGACCACATTGATCTTAATAAACATTAATTGTAACAATTACCAAAACTAAATTCTACCTAAAAATATGAGATGGAAAAAAAATTATTACTCCTTTGCCTATGGTGATATCCACATGTTGATTAACTTGTACATAGAGACTTTAGACTTATGATTCACCTATAAATAATTTTTTATATGTGATGAATCTATAGAAGAAACTATTGAACAAAGTTGAGATTCGAAATACCATAGAAGGTGTTGAGAGCCTATAGTTCACATATGTTAATTCTATGCCATATATATAAACGTTGTTTGTAACATAGCAATATTTATGCACCATGTACACATTACAGTTGCCTAGTACATTGGTTTATGTGTAGATTTGACCAACATATTCTACACAGTTATGTTCATAGAAAATTTTGTAATGACACATTTCATTACTGCCTTGAACTCTCTAGACTTCCTCCATTTGAGATGTTATGTATTGGCTCTGCATCCCACACACTTGAAAATTGGGCACAGCTTCACCATCCACGTTCTTGAGGATTTATCGAATGGTGGATGTTAGGAAGGATTGTTTGAGGTAATTGCTTCCTTGCTAGTCTCTCGTCGACACTGCCATTCTAGCTCCATAGTGTTGTTGCTCTACTCAAGTCCACCTCCAAACCCTACCTTGATCATAATATGCACCATATTTTTCCTTGTTGACCCTCTGATTATGGTAACAACACTCAGAGTCTTTTCCTCTCAGGGTTTGGTCGGGTTTTTTGCGCTAGAAATGAGATGCTGGAAAGAGGTTTCGATGCAAACATTAACATATAGTTTCTTTGTTTGATATAAAGCCTCATTTATGATGCATACTAAAATTTAGGGATTGGTTTGGTTTGTTGGAGGATGTTGAGAGATTCTCTCAACCTCTCCCTCCAAGAGTGGAATAAGTTGGATCTCACTCCAACTATATATATTTGATGTATTTTTTTTTATTAAATGTATTATAGAAATTAATTATTGTGTGTTATTACTGTGCATCCCTTCTCTCATAATTTCTCATATGGTATCAGAGCCTAGCTGGGCTTAACCCCTCATGGGAGTGCCCAGGAAGATGAAATAGTTTGAGAGAGGTTCTCTGTACATATGTAGATTAGGAGTGTTGAATTTTTTTGTTTGTGAGAGTGTTCTGTGTGTCTCTCTGTGTGTTCATTGTTTATTTGCATAGTCGTTGTCAGTCTAGTCTAATCGTATTGCAGATCATTGGTTGAGGAATCAAGATTGATGTTTGAGGTGATTCGAAACCAAAGAAGATAATCAGATGTGTAGATCAACTCTATTATTGGTTGCTACTATGTATTGAATTTGGTAGAAAATGTCTTGTTGCAGAGCGTCGTCATTGCTAGAGCTGTCATGGAAATTGCATTCTTGAGATCAACAGTGCAAGAGATCTCAGAGAGGACGATGTTATCTCAGAGAGGAAAACGTTTGAGATCTGCCTCCATGTAGATCAATCACATCTTTCCGATCTTGAAAAGCAGCTGCTCGGAAACTAGCAGAACTGGAGGGCCGAGGGTCATTATATTGGCCTTCAACACTATTGTCACCCATGATCAGATTTCCGTCGATTTGGGTGTTGGGGCTGATCACGTTGCACCTGCAGTCGACCATGTTATTGTTGTCGACAAAGTTCATGTTGTTGCCACTGAGTTTCACCGAATACTATTGTAAACAAAACACATTTAGTTCAACTCAATATGCTTAAGTTCATTATTACATAACGTGGACATGGACATTAATGAGTTAATGTGAAAAAATACATAACATGATCAGAAAATCATTGATAATTGTGCATCAATGAATAAGGTGGACATAGAATTTGAGAAAATCATTTACATTTAGTGAAATGCACTGGCACTATAACTACAAATCATTTACATTTTGCAAAACGTTCTGTAGTTGTCTAGTTTTGTTCAAATTCATTTTCAAAAGACGGAGGCTGCAATCGCTGGAGAATCAAATCACCGGGAGGAAGGTGCTATAGAGCCCCCTATGGCATGCCTATACTGACAGAGAAATTGAAGCTGCCTATGCATTTTTTAGATATATATTATGTCAAATTTGTTATTTTTATATTGTTTAAGTTGTAAAGAAGAACCAAATTTTGAACATAGTAATGTAGTTCAAGCTTGTAGTTCTTGCATGCTCTTCGATGCCACAAGAGCATGTTACTAGTTTGATTATGTCCAGTATGTTATAAAGTTGTAGACTCTTGTTGTACTTTGGTTCTCCAAGATCGATAATTACAGGTTACCTTTACCTTGTGAGTTTGTAAGTGCATAGAAAGGTCAGTTGTTTAACTGATTGCTGAAAACATTTCGTACTTAGATCGTTGTCCTATATAATTGTCGAAATTTTCTCTTCAGCGGAATTTCACAGATGGAAGTGTATCAATAAAATGGTTCAGTTTCAAGACTATCCTTCGGGAGGTTGAGAAGCGTCAGTTCTACAATGAATTTCAAATATGGTCAGATTATTTTGTACTTTAAATGTGTCAAATGGGAAGCTCGAATGTGTGGAGAAGAAAAGAGCGGAAGCCGAAAGATTCAGAGTGGGTGTAAGCGCTGATGAAGACCAGTTAGAAAAAGACAAATGACAAATTTTGTAATTGTGATTTCAGTATTGTAATTTTTCTGTAATGTAGGCATTAAGGGGGGGTGTTTGAGATAATGCCTCATTTATGATGCATACTAAAGTTTAGTGATTGGTTTGGTTTGTTGGAGGATGTTGAGATATTCTCTCAACCTCTCCCTCCAAGAGTGGAATAAGTTGGATCTCACTCCAACTATATATATTTGATGTATCTCTGTTTATTAAATGTAATATAGAAATTAATTATTGTGTGTTATTCCTGTGCATCCCTACTCTCATAATTTCTCATATTCTTTTCGTTACACTCGAAATTTTTGATGCTTCATTGGCACTCCATGACTCTGATGAATGGTTTCTGTTGCTCTCTAGAGTTTTCTTCATGGTTTCTGCCACTCATATTAAAAAAATTCCGATAGGTACATGGTTCCTTACTTTTTTTCTCATCCTTGCAAAGTTAGTTCATATTACATTAGCCTACAACTTCTACTTTCCTTACTTTGTTTTCTTTTCAGGTAATCTGGGTTTCATCTTACTTTGCACAATCCATCCATGGTCGACTTCGAGTTTTCATCTCCTTCTAACCATTACTTTGTCTGCATCGAGTTTTTAGCCACTTCTCCCTTCCTTTGTCGATAGCTAAAATTGCGGTTTTCATTTATCCAGTACATTTTTCCTTCCGACATGGTGAATTTCTTATTAAATTTTTTCTATTAATTTCTTTGGGGTTTTCCATCTGGTTGGAACAATAATGCCATGAGCATTCTATTTTGGGGTTTTTTCCATGTAGATGAATGTTTATGTCGCGTGTTTTCCCTACTCTGCGTGTAGCACGATAGGGTTTGTTTTGAATAAATACACAGGGTTATGTATATTTGTTACTTTGAAGGGAATTTAATTCAACATGTGAATTGCATTGTCGTATTATATGAAAGAAACTCTTTTGATTCGATATTCCTATAAAACATCGAGTGCTATAAAACATCTAAATTTTTCCTGTACGTTTATAAATATTTTTTTATTAAAATATGTAGTATGAATTCCTATTCTGTTTTGTTTTCTTTTGTTTAAGTTCAGTATTTTATTTCCAGATTAAATATCTATAGATGACCAGACCATCACTCAAAAAGGTTTTTGTTTCTCAAACCCTTAGTCCGTGCAAGATTTTCTTAAATCTTTGCAAAACAGACTATCATGTATGGGGATTTTTCCCCTGGATGGACTAACTATCTCAATCCATTCATTAATTTTCTACAATGTATAACTGTTATCCACTACTGTTCAAGTTGTTAGTTAATTTTTATCTCGAAATTCTCCATGCATATAAATACATTCTCTTTTCCAAAAATTATACAGCCACCGTGAAGAGAAAATATCTCTCAGACATAACTAGTCGATCTAGCAATAATGTAGAAAAGGATAATTGCTAACTTACTGTAATCTCTCATTCATCAGTGCAAGAGGGAGCTCGATGTTGAGTTCGAGATGAAGGACCTAGGACTGATGCACTACTTCCTAGGCCCAGAGGTTTGGCAGAGACTTGTCGAGATTTTCCTTTCTCAAGGAAAATACGTTGTGAAGCTTCTGGTAAGATTTGGTATGGTGGACTGCAAGTCTGGTTCAACACCAATGGAGCTCAACTTCAAGAAGCTGACTGGCAGAGCTGCTAGGCCCGTATTGTCTAATCCTACTGAGTATCGTCAACTCGTAGCGGCCCTGATGTTCTTAGTGAACACCTATCCAGATATATGTTTTGCAGTGAACACTTTCAGTCAACAGATGGTTGAGCCTCATCACTTTCACTGGGTTGGTGCCAAGAATCTTCTGAGATATCTTCGAGGCATAATAAACCATGGGCTAAGATACACTGCTGGGAGCATGAAACTCCTTGGATATACTAATGTCGATTGGGCTGGCAGTGTGGTGGATTGTAAGAGCACATTGGGATGTTGCTTCAATCTTGGTTCTGCTTTGATCTCGTGGATGAGCAGGAAGCAGAAGTCGGTGGCTTTGAGCACTACATAGGCTAAATACATTACAGCGAGTATGGCCTGTTGTGAAGCAGTTTGGTTGTGAAATCTCTTCAGTGAGTTGTTCAGACATGTGCTAGATACCACCGTGATACTCTTTGATAACCAGAGTGGGATTCGCTTGTCCGAGAATCCAGTGTTCCATGATCGATCCAAGCATATTGATATCAGGTACCATTTCATCCGGGATATGGTATAGTGAGGCGCCATAAGGCTTGATCATATAGGAACTGATGAGCAGGTCGCGGATATTCTCACTAATCCCCTGGGGAAGGTCAAGTTCTTAACCTTCCGTGAGATTCTTGGTATCGTGGAACGACCCTATGATGTGGGTCTTGTTGTATGATGAGCTCTGGGAGCTCTGGGGGGCTTTGGGGACAGCTTCTGGGAGCTATGAGCAACCACAAGGCTAGGCTTGCCAAACCTTGTTGGTGTGCTTGGACCCCACCATTGTGATTATTGAGTTGGTTCACCTCTCATTATCTGTGCCCCGTATGCATCCTACCCACTGAGTTCAGGGCTCATGGGAAGTACCTCTCATTTGGCCAATGAGGTGGGAAAATCTAGAGACTAGTAGCAAAGACTGATGGATGCATCAGAGATTGCCATACTCTCTATCTAGGATGGCATGGTCCAACCACTTGATCTGGGATCAAGTCTTGTGAGGTCTCGGACCTTCGCCTGACTTCAGGTCAAATGAACCAACTTCGGGTTGGTTGGAGACTCTTTGTGTGTCCGTTAGAGGTTTTGACCTCTGGGCTGAATCTGTCAGCTGGGAATGATGTCTTTGTGACTAACCCACTTATGTTCTGAAATAAAGAGGCTAGCAAAGCAAGTTACGGCGGGATGGCGCACGATGTTTGGATTGCACTTGTGGACGGAGTTCTCCCTAGTTGTGAGGGAGTGTTAAAATTGGAAAACTACGTCAAAACTCTGGGATGTGCTGCTCAGATGATGATCCCAATATTTCTATTGGATTCCTCTTTCGGAGAGGTGTAAGATTGATCTAAAGATCATCTTGATCGGATGAGAAGAACATATACTTTGAATTTATTCCACTTATGTGCTAGGTCGGCCTAGAGTAAAATATAGACTTAAATGTCTTAAAGGACATGTCACACACCCCCAAATATTCCTATATATTGGAGAGACTTAGAGTTCATTTCACACACATTTTCGTGGATAAATTCTCTCTCTCTAGATAGCATTGGTGCTGTGATATATATGGACTATTCTTTGTTTGGGTTGTTCTGGGTTATACGTGACACGCTTGGCTGAATGACCTATTGGAGACTTTGCTGGTAGAAGCATCTTGCTGATCGGCGTAACGCCACTATTTATTATCTCTGTTTTGGCTTGTCTTCTATCAATATATTAGTATGTTCTATCTTCTTCAGTATTGTGCCCTAATCTGAAATGGCATAGAAAATAAGCTGAAATTAACAAGTGGCAATTTGGACGTCTTCTTGGGTAAATTCAGGGCAAATTTCCACTTCATGCCCTATAATTTTGGCAACTGATTTCACTGTTTATTTCATTTTTTTTTTATTTACACAATTCTGTAAAGTGAAAATTAAAAAAAGAGAGCAAAACTCAGCGAGAATAAATCAGGACATGTAAAAACATGGAAAATTAGGAGAAATTGGAGAGTTGTTCACCACCGATATAATTTTCATTTAATGTAAAAACGTGGAAAACTAGGAGAAATCGGAGAATTGTTCACCACCGATATAATTTGCATTGTTTTATGGGTGTTGTTTTACATATTAAACCTCTCTGATTCTATCTATGACACTGCTTAACGTATCATATTTCAGTGCATTTTTGCATCACAAATATGAAAATTCAAACATGACCGTGCTATTCCAATCTTCAAGGGACTTGATCTCTTATTCTGGTAATAGCTTTCTGAAGGCCATTATCTGCTAGCAGATGACAGAAGGCTAGCATTGTTTATCTGTAACTTTTCTTCCCTTTTCAGTAAATGGAGTTACAACCATAGGACTGATTTGATTGGTTTTTCAGGTATTCTATTTTCTTAAACATCTATGGTAATGACAACCTCAAACAAACGCATTGTTACATGAAAGTGAAAATAAAACAGATATATAAGATTTATGGGATGTTGAGAGTACATTACATGTTGATACTGAATCTGAATTACCGTTCTAACTTTTGAAAGGCTGATGCAAAATCACATAAAAAAATAATAATAAATCTATCTCATGATTCATCAAAATGACTCAACTTGATGCTACAGTGATAAATATATAATGAAATCGTTAATTCCCTCTACCCTTTTTATGGGCAAAGGTGGTTCTCTTCCTTGGAAGTAGTAGGTGTTAGTGATGAGGTGAAAGGCAGGGGAATTGAAATGTCCTCTATTAGCTACATGTCTTTGATTCCTTCTCATCTTTCTTCTTTCCAATATCAAAAATTGATTGAATGGAAATTTGGACGTCTTCTGGGGTAAATGCAGGGAAAATTTCCACTTCATGCCCTATAATTTTGGCAACTGATTTCACTATTTATTTCATTTTGTTTTTATTTACACAATTCTGTAAAGTGCGAATTAAAAAAAAAGAGAAAAACTCAGCGAGAATAAATCAGGACATGTAAAAGTGTAGAAAATTAGGAGAAATCAGAGAGTTGTTCACCACCGATATAATTTGCATAATGTAAAAATGTGGAAAACTAGGAGAAATCGGAGAATTGTTCACCACTGATATAATTTGCATTGTTTTATGGGTGTTGTTTGACATATTAAACCTCTCTGATACTATCTATGACACTACTTAACGTATCATATTTCAGTGCATTTTTGCATCACGTCTATGAAAATTCAAACATGACCGTGCTATTCCAATATTCAAGGGACTTGATCTCTTATTCCAGTAATAGATTTCTGAAGACCATTATCTGCTGGTAGATGACAGAAGGCTAGCATTTTTTATTTGTAATTTTTCTTCCCTTTTCAGTAAATGGAGTTACAACCGTAGGACTGATTTGATTGGTTTTTCAGGTCTGTAGTTCTTTCACGGAATTTAACAAGTTTGCAATAAAGGTATTTTCGTATAGCATTGATGAGTTTCTGTCTTGCTTATGGACAAGGGAAAGGGGTGGGCATTTGAGCTAATGATTCTCGCTATTAATTATCAGTAGATCTGGATAATCCACTTCCCAATTTGAAGCATGATGCATGTGCTTATCAATAAATATTAAATCGCTGCATTTTTCAATTGTGCTGCCCATTGGAGTGGCTCTTTCTTAGCCCCTGAAGATCAAATATTCCTGTGCAAAGTCTAATCACCACCTCTGCAGTTATCTTGAGCTGTTCTTGACGTGTAGCCTCTTAACGCATTATCCTTGGAAAATTCCTGTTGTCTTCTTTGATTTCCGATGCCTAAAAGGGTTCATTATTATTAGATTCAAATGAAGTTCGAGGTGATGTTCATAAATTCCCTGGCTATAAGGCTGGAGGACCGCTTGGTGCCGGTCCAGTAACTGTTAATGTTGTGAAGAAATGTTATTAATGAAATTTTAACTCTGAGAATGTCTATCAGCGAGGGTCAAATTTCAATCATATGCATTAGTGACTCAATTCAAGCAAGATCCTTTTGCTGGGAATGTTAATTATTTTAGAAAAATTAAATACTAGGTTATTTTTTAAACCCTTCTGTTGAAGGGTTGATCCTTTTTAGTCAGGTTAACCCTTTGTATGCATTGATGATTGCAGTAGATACTCATCCCGTCTGTCGCTAATTGAATTTGTGACCTCGCTCTCCCATTTGAATAATAATCCAAGCACAGAGATTCTTGCCCTAATAAGCATGTTTGACTTTGTGCCAAGTTTGGTTGTGATTTGTGTGGACTTGACAGTCTGTTATTTGCGGTGAACAGTGATCGGATAAATGCTGAATTTCCACATGTCAACGATTGCTACGTGTTAGGTTTGAAAATAAGAAAGTGGGTCCACACGTTTTAAATGTTTACATTGGCATTTTATTTGTCGGTTTTTTTGGTAGTGTAGATTCTTTATATTTAAAAGTCTATTATAGAAATGTATGTAAAATTTTCTCATAGAAAGGGTATTTATGAGTTGAGTTTACTTGAAATGGTTAGGTAATCAATTCATTTGAAATGGTTCGGTAAAATGGTTGTAATAGTATAAATGAATGATATTTTATTGTTTACGACACAAAAAATAGTTTATGGGACTATCAGCTTCTTTGTTTTTTGTTTTTGGTATAGTTTTATAATTTAATATGTTTAAATTTTGAAAGAGTATATATATATGTGTTACATTAGGATTCTAGGGAGGTTGTATAATCTAAGTTATAGTTGTTTTCAAGGACTTTATAATCTTCTCCATTTCCAACCCCAGAAAGGATTAGCTCCTACCTTTACTCTTTCTCCATTAACAACTTCCCACAGTAGGCAATTCCGCACAAGATGGAAGGCTTGGACAATGGCCTTCCAACATATCAACAAATTATATTATGAGTAATCTTGGAAGGTCTTCTAATGAATTAGGTTCAATGTATTTTTAGAGGATAGCTTAGCTTCATAGGCCCTTATTTGATATGATCCTTCACATGCATCTAGCTACCGAAGCCTTTCGAAAATGATGCATATTCTTAAGCTCCAACTCATTCACCAACTTAAAACTCAACTTCTTCATCAAGGCTTGGACAATTCCATTCCAACATATCAACAAATTATATTATGAGTATTTTTGGAAGGTCTTCTAATGAATTAGGCTCATTGTACTTTTAGAGGATAACTTAGCTTCATAGACCCTTATTTGATATGAGCCTCCATATGCATACTATAGCTACCAAAGCCTTCCCAAAATGATGCATATTCTTAAACTCCAACTCCTTCACCACCTTAAAACTCAACTTACTCTATACTACTATTTCCTTTATTCTTTGCTTTCTGACGTTTCCTTTGCAACATATGTTGCAATTGCTAGTAATAGTGTAAAATGGATCTTAACTTATTGTTACTACTTATATATCCTATTTACAAGTATATTTAATGTAACATGTATATCATGATTTTTTAATCTAAAATGTTATTCTTAAATTTATTAATAAAAACAAAATTACAATGTAACAAATTCTAATTTTATTATTTTTAGTACTTTTAACTTTTTATGGACACTACGAAACATCTTTAGTGGGCTGCTTATATTAATTTTAACCTGACATGTAAATGTTTACCAATTGAAACATATTATAAATGGTACATATTAATATAAATTCAACATATTAAGCCGACATGTAAATGTTTACCAATTTACATATTATAAATTTGACATATTAATATAAATTCAACATCTCAAGCCGACATGTTAATGTTTACCAATTTACATATTATAAATTTGACATATTAATATAAATTTAACATCTTAAGAGACATATAAAAATGTTTACAAAATTTCTTACATTACATCTACACATTACCCCTGGATTTTTTTTAAATTATTATATTTATAAAAATTTGTTTTTAATTTATAATCAATATTAATAAAAATGGAGTTTTTAATTTTTAATTAAATTTAATTAATTTTTAATTTTTAATCATTAATGTATTTATAATTATAATCCGTAATTATATTATATTAACTATTTTTTATAGATAATTATTAGTTATAAATATATTAACTATTTTTTAAAGATAATTATTATTTATAAATAAAGATAATAACATCAAATTATAAAGTTAATATATTATTCTCATATTTTTTATATAAACATATTAAATATATTTATAATAGGATTATTGATTACTTTTTCCATACTAAGAGAGTTGAAGATAAAACATATTTTCTCTTGGATTGCTAGGCTTTTACAAAACATTTCCCACACTATCAAAACATTTGTCACTACTAATAACCTTCTTTAATTGTTAAGTAAACAAAATCTATAGTAAGTTAGGAACACTTATTTTCCCTTATTTTTTTATTACAAAAAGTAATATATTAAAGAGCCCCAAAGTAATACTTTTCCTTTCTTAAAATCTCATCAACCACATTGATCTTAATAAACATTGATCTTAATAGTTACGAAGACTAAATTTTATGTCAAAATATGTGAGATAAAAAAAACTATTACTCCTTTTCTTATGGTGATATCCACATGTTGATTAACTTGTACATATAGACTTCGGACTTATCATTCACCTACTAAATAATTGTTTATATGTGATAACTCTATAGAAGAAACTACTAAACAAAGTTGAGATTGGAAATACCATCTGAGTCTTGAGAGTGTATAGTTCATATGTTAATTACAAACCATATATGTAAACGTTGTTCGTACCATAGGAATATTTATGAAATTCACTAGAAAATTGGTTTATATGTAGGTTTGGTCAACATATTGAACACATTTATGCATTCATACAGAAGCTTTAGTAATGGAACATTTAATTATTGCATGGGACTATCTAGACTTCCTCCATTTGGGTTGTCATGCATTAGCTCTATATCCAACACACTCGACAATTGGACACATCTATCGTCCGTCCACATTCACGAGGAGTTTATCGAATTGTGGATGTTACGAAGAGGGTCGATTTGAGATAACTGCATCCTCAGCTGAGTCGAGTCATCCATCGGCTATGATCTCTCCCTCCCATAGTGTTGTCGCTCCGCTCATGGGATCCAACTCCAAAAACCTACACCTCGATCTTTGAGTATGCACCATATTTTTCCTTTTTTTCTCTTATATTATGGTAAAAACACTCGAAGTCTTGTCCTCTCGGGGGTTCAGCGTGGTTTTTTGTGCTAGAAGTCAAATTCCCTAACTATAAAGAGAATACACTAAAGATGCCACTTATAAGTACACGGAAGGTATATGGACACACGTGGAAGAATTCAAGCATCACGAGCATAAGAGAAAACCCTCATCCACCCTCATCCATATTGGCCAGGAAGGAACACCGAAAACCATAGTAGCCAAATTGGGTATTAAGGCTTGTCATCGAAATGGTATTGAGTCAGGTTGTAGCAATTCTCGATCAATGGGGCTATAAACGTCTACTGTGAGAGGGTAAACATGAGAGGTAGTTATGACACTAACTACCTTCTAGAAATGATAATACAACAACCTAGCTAGGTTTATAATCGTGTTTCAAATTGACCAAGATAGAGGTAAAAACTTGTCAAACTTGTCGAACAAACTTACCCTCATAAAATTGGAGCTTTAGTTGATCGAGATACTTGGAGACAAGATGATCTATAAGGTAATCGACTGGTCTATAATCCAAATCACTTATTTAAAACAAGGTCGTAGGAGAGAACGTCATCCATGGAAAAGGGAATCGAGATAAAGAGTCTCGAAAACCATAACATACCACAAATAGAGTAAACACCGATAGGTAATTTGGAACACGCTAAATGTTTTGTTTCCTTCCACTTGAAAATCCACAAAACAAAACACAAAGCTCCAAATGAGTTTCACGAGTGTCGTGGCGAGAGTGTGATTATTCCCATATAACCACCCCCTCTAATCGTCATCGTCGAAACAAACCCTAGAAATCCATGATAGTGTCGAAAATATAGTGAATTTCAATAAAATTCAATTCGACCGTTGATTGTTTACAAGTGTGCGTCTCTAAAAAACTTTGAATTGAGATGGATGTCAATCGTTTTATCGGAGGGTTATATGCATGTGGTACCATTTTTATAACCATAGTCGAGAACTATGATAGTATCTCATTGAGACTATGATCGAGACTTAAGTTGTATTCAACCTTCCCATAATGTGTTTATACCATAAAATAACGGATGGTGAAAATAAATAGGATCCATGCTAACATTAAGTTTAGGCAAGAAGTATGTCTCATCAACACTTAACATCTTTGTCATAAATTTGTTAAATAAAACTTTAGGGAGAAGCTCTAACTATACTGGGAATAAGATATATAAAAAATATTATTTTACATGGAATTAAGTAAGAATAAGTAAAAGACTTAAATTTGTATTAAACCTCCCCATATGTGTTTATACACATAAAATAACAAATGGATTGAAATAAATAGGATCCATGCTAACATTAAGTTTAGGCAAGAAGTATGTCTCATTAACACTTAACATCTTTGTCATAAATTTGTTACATAAAACTTTAGAGGAAGCTCTAACTATACCGGAATATAATATATAAAAAATATTATTTTACATGGAATTAAGTAAGAATAAGTAAAAGACTTAAGTTGTATTAAAAGCTTCCCATCATGTGTTTTATACCATAAAAGATAACGAATGGTGAAATAAATAGGGATCCATGCTAATATTAAGTTTAGGCAAGAAGTAAAGTCTTATTAACACTTAACATCTTTGTCATAAATTTGTTAAATAAAACTTTAGGGAGGAAGCTACTAACTATACGAGAATAGAATATATAAAAATTATATACATGGAATTAAGTAAGAATAAGTAAAAATATTTTTTTTATAATGTGCAAATATTGTAGTGAAGGTAAAGTTGTTTAGAAAAAAAGATAGTTACAAATATTTTTTTTAATATACAATTTTAATATTATTCCCACGGCTACAAGGTATAACGCATTCACTAATGCGTTGACTTTTAATTAAACATCTTTTTGAGTAAAAAGTTAAATAAAAATGTATAATATAAATATTAAAAAACAAAATCAAATTAACGCATTCAGTAATGCGTTCACATTTGATTAAAAACATCTTTTTGTAGTAAAAAGTTAAATAACAATGTATAATATAAATATTAAAAAAAATCAAATTATTATTTTTATATATTTTAATTTTATTTATTTAAATGCGATTGATTCAATTCATTTTGGTCTTATAATTTGACGGCTGGTTCTATAAAGTAATCCTCTATATATTAGAGATACAGTAAAAACGATTCTATGGCTATAAATAAATAAGCAGAGTCTATATAGTGCAAGACAATGTACGACCGCAAGAAGTGCTGAGATCCCAAGGAAATGTTGTAGATATTACAGCGAAATAATTCACAAATCTTGCAAGTTACAATGGGTGACAAATATTGGTTCTTGTGAAATGCAATTATCGATGAAAATATTTTTGTTTTACTCAGTTTTAAAAGAACTTGAGATGAAATACAAGAATTTATTTAAGATTTTATTATTTAAATCTTTTTTCTTATTTTTATTTATAAATAATTATATGTACATTATATTATATCTATATATATAAACATTTTGAATAAGAAAAATATTATGACTTTTATTAGTGCTTTGTTTTTTAAAACATCAATTCAGGAATATTATTTTAAATAGTTTATTTAACAAAATTTATGATTTGCATTGGAATTTGGTTAAAATATTATTGTGTTAATTTTTCATTGAATTTGTATTTTTTCAAAAAATAAATTCAATACTATATAAAAAACTTATTGATATTTTCGTTATTTTGATAAATTTTATTATAATCAATTTTCTAAAATCTACTTAAATTTTATATACAAATTATTGGAAATTTTTTGAAAATCCAAATAATAACATTATTAAGGAGATAAAAGATAAACATACTCCAATTTTAAATTATGTATGTAAATTTTTATTTTAAACTCAAATCTATTTATTAATTAATTTTTTTTTAATATTACATATAAATATTATATTAAATTATATATTACATCAAGATTTTTTTTACACTTTATTGTTTAGTTTCTCCCTCTCTCTCTCTCTCTCTCTCTCTCTATATATATATATATATATATATATATATATATATATGGGTAGTTGATACGCTTGGAAAATGGGAAATCTAAAGACATTGAAGGTTACCAGGCGGAAATCTTAAAAATTGGGAAGTCTTGACCTCATCCCCACATCCACAAGCTTTTCCCAGCCAGCGGTCAAGCAAGGGTTCCTAAACCTTAGACTCGAGCCTCATTATCCCTATTTTTAAAAGTCGGGGATACAAATAACTCCCTCTAATTATCGGACAAGTATAGTCAGCCCTCTCTTGGCCAAGTTATATGGTATTTTTTTGGAAAAAAAGTTAAACATTTGGCTTTAAAGTGAAGGAAAGCAAGGCTAAAGGAAACCCAGCGGATTTTTCAGTCGGCCTCACGCAAATGGACCACCTCATTACCCTTAGGATCATTGTGGAGAGAATGCCCAATGATACATCCAATCTCTTTTGTTTCTTTGTGGACTTTAGAAAAGGCTTTCGATATGGTTCCGATAACCCTATGGAATATATTAGAAGAGCTAAATTTTCAAACTTTCGAACTAGGGCGGCGCTATAAGGTTATACGAGAATGTAATTGCCAAGTTAAAAGAGCAACGATGGGTGGTTGAAAAGGTATATTAAAGTGTAATATGTCAGAGTTAATCAAGGTTTCCCCCTCTCCCCTACCCTATTGGCATTTACATCGACAAGCTAGAAGGTTGTTTAGAGGAAGCGAGATGTGATGTGGCACGATATTAGGCCGGTATAGTCATCATCCTTCTTCTACTATGTCGACGATATTGTTCTTCTCCTGCAAAGTGCCCATATATGATCTTGATAAGAAACTTAGACTTCTTAAGGATTTCTACTCTCTACCATGGGTCTATCTGTTAACACTGACAAAACAAAAAGCTATGATTATCAAATCCAAGAGAAGGACACTTACACTGAAAGTTATGTATGGCAATAGTAACTTGGAGGAAAGCTGTCCTCTTACTAGTACCTAGGAATTGATATTCATCTCCAGACTCAGTGGAACTATAGCATTCATAAAAGGATTAATCGATTGGAAAGCTTATTTTGCTCTTGAAAATAATTGTAAAATGGCAAAACCTTGTAATGTGGGATAGAAAGAAGTTCCTCTTTGAAACTTAAGTCACTCATTTTATCTTATATTGATGTGAGGTTTGGGGGTTGCAACATCTCTAGAGAATCTGTGAAGAAACTATTGAGCAAGTCTACGAAGTGTTTTATAACGTATAACCTTAAAATTAAAAGAAATACACCCTATCCTATTCTCCTTATAGAAGTGGGTCTTTCCTATCGAGAGCCTAGCTATGACTAGGGCTTATGTTGTACTAAAGCACAAGCTCAATAGCATATAGGAGACCATATACTTCCTAGATAGCTTTAATATTCCAGCTCAAAACCACACAAGGCTTAAATGAGGTTGGTATAAAGACACCGGGGCACTGGTTAAAACCATTGGGAGATCGATGAGAGTGTTGCATTGCAAAACATTAATAATATTTAAAAAAATTGTTGCTTCATAAGTTCAAAGAAAAAATGTGGTGTAGAAAGATCTAACATTAAAAGAGAAAATTAAGATATTATAAGGAGGTCATCAACCCCACCCTAGAAGATCAAAAGTATCTCTACTGTTTTAACTAGCTCAAAGAAGATTATTAATATAGCCAAAGATTAAACGAAAGCTCTCATGAGCTCCATAGTGAAATAGGTCATTGGGACGAGTTCCTAAAACAACATGGATGGAAAGGATCCGCCATACTCTGTGAGAATATGAACATCGGGGATGAAAATCACTTCCTCTTAGAGTTCATGCGTGCAAACACGGTGAGAGCTCAATTTAATAATCTTTGTGTGCAATCACCGACCTTCCCTAGCCTTTTAAGGTGTCAAAAATTATAGTGAGCTCGGAGGCTTCTCTCAAGCTTTTTGAGAATAGGAATGAACTCTTAAATCAAACTAAATAACTCTTTTCTTTAGGTACGAGTAGACTAAAAAATCGGGTCTCGATGGATGTTAACCATCATCTGATCATCATCATCATCATATATATATATATATATATATATATGTGATGCGAACATCTAAAATAAATCAAATACTTGCACACTCACGGATATACATGTTCCATTTACATAAAATCTTCAATCTAAATATCTAGATTAGTCTACTTAGATTCAACTCAAAATACATATGAAGAGAGGCAAACAATAAACACAGTACTTGCTTATAATAATAACAAGAAAAATTCAGATTCAAATCATTTGTCTGAATATTACATTTGTGGAGCCTCTCCTCTCTACCTATATATGAACTCTCACATACATTTCTCTAAATCTCTACATCCCCTCCATCCTCACACAAACTTCATATTTATACATAATTGTGGATTAATTTCAATCCATGATTTCCTCCACCAGATAACTCAACCAAATTTTAAAAATAGCTTTATTCTCCTTTGACTCAACTAAATTCCATTTAAGGAGTTCTTAATCCCTAAAATATCTATCCAACCCAACTCCACTCATATTCTCAATGAATTAAGAGAATATTTACAATAATCCTCACACTCATGGATTTTTCTCTTTCGAATTTATTTTTTTAAATGTACATAATTTATAAAATAATTACAAAAACATCACCCCCTAGATCACGCAAATGAATAATAGAAAATTAGGCACGATGCTCCTGCATCGGACTCCCCCATGTAGAGAAGTTTCCATAGACTCCTACGTTGTCTATGAGGTACGTCACTTTTTTTGTAATAATGTGACAACCACAAGTCTCGATAACTTGCTCCCTCCGAGGATTCCAAAGTCGGTTTTTCATCTGGTCTTTTAAAGTACCAACTCCATTTTATGTAAATTTGCAAATAATTTCCCGGAATAGTATTTTCGGAAATACTATTGAATGTAACTCTCGCTTCGCCATACCACATCATCATTATTTCGAGAATTATAGACTTGTGTAGAATCAACGATACCCATTCTTCGATCCCCAAACTACCGAAAGAATCTCGGGCGGTCGTACATCGACGCATCGGAATCTTTCTATCAAGCTGGATTCCATCGACCTTTCCAACAATTTCTTTCACCAAAACCTCGAAGTAATTCCTCTTTTGTCTAATGTTCTCGTCTCCAATTGCGCCCGAGACACTCCAACTTCCTGAAAATGAAGAATAATCAAGAGTTTCTCCTTGATCACAACTATAGTCATTGATTGCCCCTATAGTAACAAATTTCTCATACGGTGTTGACTTACGCATTCATCAACAAATTATTAGTTTTAAAAATATAAGACCTTTCGGCCTCTTTTGATGCTTCAAGCACCAATCTTCCATCATAGACTTTTACGGATTTCAGCAAAAATCCTATTTTGAATTGTTGGTATGCTTTCATCTTTATCATGTTGGTTCAATACTTTTGTTTCCTTTATGTGCTCTAAGGACATAACTTTCTTGTTGCTCATGATCTTTCATCTCATATCCAAATACTTTTCCGCTCAATTTCTCACGATTTCAACATTATATTTATGTAATGTTGCTCCCTACCATGCATCCATTATTTGAAGAGTCAAATCATTCACTTAACTCTATAAAATTTAGAAACATTTTCCTCCTTATCATACACGGTGGTCCCAGATCTCTTCGTATCGGGTTCTAAAGCTTCACTTCTCCTTAGGTTCCTTGAGCCATCTTTCCAAGAGCTCTAGTTCCACGTGAAATCTTTCAAGACATTTCATCACAACCTTAATTCAGTTTTCAGTTCATAGTCACGGAAATCCTCTTGAGTCATCATGTTTTACGTACCTGCATCACATCACAAACTTTTGTCATCAATTTCATTAAACTCAAATTCATTTGTCTACCCCCTAGGAATATCACTTAGGCATTTTCATTATGCCTACTGTCCCTAACAAACTTTTTGTCATCAATTTCATTAACAAATTCATTTGTCTACCCCCTAGGAATATCACTTAGGCATTTTTCGTATGCCTCTGCTCTAACCGGCTAATAAGTCTTAGACTAAACAGAATTCATCTATGAATTCTTTACTGGCTACGAAAATCAATACCTTTTTCCTCCGAAAGGGCATTCTCCATCATACTTCACCTCAAGAGCTTTATTCATCTCATGTGATAGTTTCACGAGACTATCCATCATCTTTTGCACATCCTACAAACATACATAAACTATGAGTTTTTAAAAAATACAAGGCTTCATATCCTCATACTTCTTCTCTTATCAACATATCTTCAAATTATTCCGAACTATTCCAATCAGTCCATCGGATCCTTCTCATTAATATCTTCATGAGAATTTCACCTTTGTTACTGGGCCACACAAATGGAAAGCTTCCATTTCCAGCACGACTTCTCTGAAAGTTCTTCACATCTCAATTGCAAACTCATCATCTGCATCAGAAGCTTCCTCAAACTCTTCTTTTAACTATATGTTTACCCGATGATCCCATTTTTTCTTGTAGCCTCTTGCCATTTCACTTTCTTCCTCATGGTCCAACCATGTCTACTGGTCTTTCTTATATCTCTGCAAGTAATTTCATCAATAACTCACGGTGGAACTTGCTATCTCGACCTTCTCGCTCTCATATTCTTCATCGGTGAATCGCTTCCATATGCCATTTGCCTTGGCATCTTCTTTCTTCTTTCTTCGCATTTGTGGTCTTTCTCGGAACCTGCGAAATGACTATCAACGATCATCTTCTCCCCTCTTTGCAAACTTCATCTATTCACTTATGGATTTCATTCAAATCCCCTTTTCGATCAAACTTTCATACTTGTCTATCCAACGATACGACAGATCTCTTTCGACGCTTGGTATCTTTTCGGTTCTCTGTCTTGGAATCATTTAAGGAAACTCTCTTGCTACTCTTTGCTTGCAAACAACATCTTGACGGTAATTCTTGCGTCACAATGACCAACTCTTTGGGTGTCGGGCTCCACCGATCATGCACCCAATTACAATCAAACCTTTGACTTGACTTAAGACTTTTTGACTCAGACTTGACATCAACTCTTCATCTTGGATGAAAAATACACCCTCTTGTAAAATAACTCAATGATTTAACTTGACTCAAAATATCCAAATTTTTCATTTGACCTTAACATCTTATATGACTTCAAAGCTTGACCCAATAATTACAATAGTGGATATTTTGACTCTAATTCAGAGTTATACAATATACCAGATGAGCATCCACCCTTAATACATTTTCATGATGTAAAATCTCCACTCTCTTTCATACTCCATTCTTATGATAATATCACTTAAGTCACTAATTATATCATATTCCATTATCACTTTCTTTTAAGCCTTTAAATCAAAATGAAGTCCATTTTTTCCCAAGATTTATTTTATCGTGAAAATAAATAAAGCCATTTAATTTTCAACATTTAAAATACCTCTTTGAAATGAATTTTGATACCTTATGCTCCCTTCAAGGTTATTTAATAAACCTTTTCTTTGCAATTTCAACTCTCTAGATTTCATTCTTCTATGTCATTCTTATCCTTTTGTGAATATTCGCATGCCCACTTCATACCATAACCTTTTAAACATGCTCATCATCTTAGCGTGAGCCAGGTTTTCCACCGCACTTCCATGCAGCTCCTTCTTAACTGTAGGGGATGGTTCTCATGCAACACAATCTCTCTCAGGTGCACAAAATCAATTCCTTCATAGAAATTTTCCAAAACTTCCTTTTAACATGGTGGCATCAACATATTTCTTCGGCAACAACAAACACAAACCATACTATCTTTTGAATGGAACAATGTTAACTTTGTCACATGCGCTACAAGCAATGATCAATCATGATCACCAGATCATGTGTTCATCATATGTTGATAGATGATGCCGATCTTCCCATTCGCATCTACCCACATTAATATTAGCATGTCTCAATATTTCAATACACTTTAGCATGGTGAAAATTGACATTACTTAATCAAAACATTCCATCCTTCTATCTTTATGCGATAGCATTTTCCATTTCGGATTTTACTACTTATAACAAAATTTAGAAGCATTCACGCATTAATAAAAATTCACACAAGCTTTAGTGGAATTTCATTAACACCAACATTGTGTTATCCCCCATGAAATAATAATAAACATTATGATTTACCTTACGCACCCATAACACATTTACCGTTTGCTCCTTTATTTAGCTTCAAATCTCCACCATCTTCGGACCTTTCAAAAATGAAGCCCTTCTTCTCGAAAGACACGGATATAACTTCTCCAATCAATCGCACGTTGCACCATGTGTGGACTTGATCATGATGAAAGTCTACTTCATAATAGATATTTCGTGAGTTAAAACAACGGAAATCAAATGCTAGGTTCCTCGGCATCGACATGAGGATACTGGTTCTATACTAACACGTATTTCTAATTTCCATTTCCATTCACATCCCCTGGAGACTCTTGTAATTTACCAATCCCGATTAAAGACCCAAAACCATCGAATGAAAACACGACAGCTCGCAAATCTCTTCTATTTTGGGCTTATTTATGCTTCATGATGGACATCAACATATTCCTCTCAATACGTTCGAACTTGATATCACCACCATCATTTTCATTTTCGGTAAAACACGACCATCATCCATGTGGAAGGCTAGCAAATATTGCACGTGAATATTGGCATTACATAGGTTGGAATACTATAGGTACGACTCAACATTATGGAACTCGCATCTCTACCCTGAGAATTACAAGGCTCTTAATGGGCCTGTATCGCGTAGATGCGAAGTGATTTTATCCACAACTGCAGACAGGTCATCGATGATCACCGATCCTTTAGCCTTCCAAGACAAGCAGCGAATGTGCACTGACTGATATAAGGTCCACACCTTTCTGTTTTTGGAAAATGTGCTAGACCTCCCACTGCGGTTACTCACGATCGGAAGGGGAATATTTCCACGATGGATTCATGCCTCCGAAAATAGTTCCAATCTATCTCACTTACAACAACAAACACATCAATATCACTTATTCGCACTTAATATTCTCTCCCGAAAAAAATCGGTTCTCGGCATTCAACATTTGCACACAACGATTAAAAACAAAAGAAAATGATTGTGAGCAAAAGGAAAGTGGATTCTTTCACAAAACATGCCCTTTAAGAGAGGAAAAAACGTAATTCATGATGGGAAAAAAGATCTTCGAAGTAGGTATTTTTCCGGAAGAAAAGCTACAAAGTCAATGCTCGGAGACAAATCTTAACTCTTCACTCAGCTCATGTCTCAAAGTCTTGGGCTCTACGTACCAAATGATGCGGAGCATTTAAAATAAATCAAATACTTGCACACTCACGGATATGCGTGTTCCCCTTTACATAAAATCTTCAATCTAAATCTCCATATTCAGTCTACTTAGATTCAACTCAAAATACATATGAAGAAGAGCCAAACAATAAACAAAATACTTGCTTATAGTAATAACAAGAAAATTGATTCAAATCATTTTGCTCGAATATTACATTTCCCAGCTGGGCCTCTACGGGCTCTGCGCCCTTTACATGAACTCTCACACTGCATTTCTCATCTGAAAATCTCTCTATCCTCCACATCCTTGCACAGAAAAGCGTCTTATTTATACATAATTGTGGATTAATTTCAATCCATGATTTCCTCCCACCAATAACTCAACGAAATTATTAAATAGCTTTATTCCTCCTTTGACTCAACTAAAATTCCATTTTAAGGAGTTCTTAATCCCTAAAATATCTATCAGCCCAGCTCCACTCCTTATTCTCAATTAATTGAAATGTTTACAATAATCCCTCACACTCAATTTTTCTTTCCAGTTTATTTTTTTAGAATGTACATAATTATAAAATAATTACAAAAAACATCACCCCTGAGTCACTTTTGAGTAGTAATGAAAATTAGGCACAGTATCACCATCAGATACTGTATGTATGATTTTTTTAATTATTAATATATTTGATTCGAGGATCTAATAACCAATTTTATTTTTTTAGCATAAATATATTTACTTACACATGTCATGCATGTATATACCTACATATATATATATATATATATATATATATATATATATATATATATATATATATATTGGTTTATATATGTAGTTTTTATAAATGTAATTATATATTATAAAGAATAAGTTGTTTCTATTCAATATTAATGATTTTTCTTTGCATAAATAGTATCTGATTATGATAATAGTATTTATGATGGTAACTTGAGCGATTAGTAACCTTTATCCTTGAACAAAATATTAAAGGTTATGATATTTTTACCCCAATCTAAAAAGGCCATTTATGTTAAATTCTGACAACAAACAAGTGGCAAGTGTTGAATTCCCATAAATATCTCAAAATCTATAACTATTCAGAAGTTATTGACACAACATTGAGAGAGAATGACTAGAGGGTGGAAAGTTTATAATGAACTTTAAAAATAAGTGTAAGTCAACATAGCTTTGGTTATGGACTTTAAAATAAGTGTAAATTATCAACATAACTTTGGTTATAGGATAAGAACAAACTCCTTTTTTAAACTTCTTGTTTATGTATTATCTTATATAGTTGTAAGTTTGGGGCTATAACATGCGTGAAAATTGTGGTAAAAATGCATCTGAAGTTTTTTATAACTCATAATATTAAATTAAAGGCAATTAACCTTATCTATCTTGCTCATAAAATTAATGATTTCCTATTTAAAACTCTAGTGAAATCATGTGTGGCTTAAGCAAGGTTAGCATAAAGATGTCAAGTCTTAGCTAAATCGTTAGGGATAGAAGATGTCACTTAGAAAAATAATGATAATGTTAAAAACATTATTACATATAAATTGAAAAAGAACTTGTGGTGGGATAAAGAATTAGAGTTTAAAGAAAATTAACATATTACGAAATTGATCAACCCTATTATAAAATATCAAAAGTATCTATATGCTTCACTACATAAAGAAGAAAAATCAACATTGATAAAATAAAAACAAACTGCATAATCTTCTGATAAACAAAGTGTTGGATAATTCCTAAAACATCATAGGTTTAAAAAATTCATCATCTATGAGCCCCAAAAAGGTTGATGATAAAATCTATCTCTTAAAGTGCCTTGCACATGTAGTCACAGTATAACCAATTTATGAAATCTATTACAATATCGGTCTTCCTAAATTTATACATCATTAGAAGAAATAAACTAGTTTCCTCATTTATTATATACAGTGATAAGACAATAAGTTAAATTGCAATTGGAAATGGTATTTGGTTTTATATATGGAATTAAAGGTTATTTCTTATTAGAAAAAAACCATAAACAATAATCACTAGGGACATTGTTTCTTGTATCATATATCATATTACTTGAGGATGATAATGATGATGGTTAAATTTTTATTATAGATTAGATTTATTAAATATCCCTTTGTCAAGGAACTTGATTTTTTTCCATTCTATTTCTGTATTTGAAAAACCATGTTCTTAGATCATCCTTATTTGATGAGAAAAACATAATTAGAAGGGTTGGAAAAATTAAAATTCAATAAGAGTGTTCATAAAATCGAAGAGGAAAATGCTATAAAACTTGCAAAAATAAATACTTGACACCATACAAAAAATTATGAAAAGACAAAGACTCACATTATACATACAATTTCCCAAATACTACCCATGAAAAGCAAGACCAATTGACCCGATAAATAAACAACATTATATAGCATCTTCTAAAATAAAAAATATTACATTTAGCATCTTTTATTTTTGCATACCCGTAACTTTGAAAAAACAAAGCCCTCTGCATATATGCTGATGTATAGTATATCCATGATATTTGTTCTCAATGCCTGTACAGATTGAAGCAAAGACAGCTACTGTGCTATGTACAGAATACAATAATCACCCTCACAATGGGTACATGTTCGATTATCTATGTCCATGAAGACCTTCATTCATTGTTGAAACTTATAACAGGAGCCGAGTCGTGCCACTCTCTTCACGGTATGTTGTCTCTTAACCTTGATAATCAAATTTCGGAACATGGTAATCTTATTACGGACAAGTTTGATGATATTGATTATGAGGTTATGCTTTGTTGCATATTATCGAACATAAATTAATGATTGCGTACTCCATGGGCTGATAGACACATATGTTACACAATGCCCATTCCACAGTGGTCGATTATACATCTGATTCAGCATTCTTTAGATCAAGAAGGAACCGTGTGGGTAGCATGCCCATTACTCTTGGCTGCGAGCTTCCCAGTGAATGGAACTTTGTAATCCTTCTAAGAACGGAGCTCATATCCTTTTCAGCCCGATGCGAAATTCCTATTGTGATAGGTGATGATCCTCTGTGATTCCGGTTGTATAGCTAATGGATTTCTATCGTCTCAATTGTAGAAAAAATTATATTAGACAGTGAATGGTGGAGACATGCCCATCGTAAATGTAGACGAGAGCGGTTCGCACGAAGTGGTGCGCCTAGCCTCCGGATGCCTTTACCATAAATGGACGGCCGGAGATCATTGTACTCTACCTCGGAGTAACAAGTTGCTTCTTTTTCAGACCTATCAGCTATATTGATAACGATGAAGAAAGTGATTAAAGAATCGTGGATCACAGGCTATTTAAATCTCCTGTAAAAGCGGAGAAACTTACCTTTGCGGATGCGTGAATGCGCACTCAATAGCGGCCACTTTTTCAAGATAACGGGCCACGGATTCCCGTCGTAATTTGTGGATACTTACTATACCATGCAAACGAATCTGCAACTCCTTCTACCGACGAACTACGAGATGTTCTTCTCACGGCTGACCGGTGTGTTGGCAAATACTGTATATGTACATAAGAAACATATAATAATCGAGCGTAGCGCTTTCGATAACACCACGTCTGCCATTGTAGAGTATATTGAGCTGAAAATTCTCTATTGTTACCCGGCCTTCCATTCACGACAACGTCTGATAACTATATTTAGAAACCTTGGCTTGGCTTCCCAGAACACCAGGTGGATGTTCCCCGCAGAACTACGGATGAAGCCTCATCACGGTTGGGTAGGGTTGCTCTGTGAAGCTGAAACACTGTGAGGCCCAAGCAGACACGGCTAAGTGCAAATTATGAACAACATATCGTTAAGCCAAATCCCACGATCTCGGCATACAGCTGTATTACAACATGATGATGTCTATAACACAGTTTTCCATCAAAACACACGGTGCTTCAACTACAGGACGATACACAGCTTTTGGACTCGATCATGGCAAAAGTAGAAAATGCGGTCCCCAACTCCCTTAAATGCAGCTACGTTTTTGAGCCTTAAAACATCTGTCATGAAAAACCATCCAATGCATCTTCATGGTTACAACTTTACGTTGTGGAGATGGCTTGGGGAACTATAGCCGGACCTTGTCCCTTAAATTCATCCCAGTTGATCCTCCAAGCGCAACCTTTGTAATCGCTCCGGTGAAGTAGGTGGAGTTCTAATAAGATTCAGAGCAAATATCCAGTATATAAAAACTTATGCATCTTCTTCTTCTTGAATTCAATTCCATCATATTTAATTCATTAACATAATAATATATGAAAGCATTGTTTTTTGGACGAGGGGAATGTAGTTTACGCGCCATTTGGACGACCATTTCACGTGGGGATTGCATATGGTGTTTCTTGTGAAGAACGGTAGCACTCCTTCCTCAACAATGAGCCCCCTCCTGAGACCTCCGCGTGCTAGGAGTAGAAGAAAAAGTCACAAGGTCAAAGGCATCCTGGGTTGTCGTGGATACTTTCCACTAAATATGATTTCACTCAATATGAAATGGTTGTGTCTAGGCGTTCCCTCGGAAGTAGTCAAATAAATCCGATGTGTCATTCTAAATGGCTAGGTATTGAAACCAGTACCGTTGTATTCATGCACTTGCATTGGGGATTGATTTTCTTTGTTATATTTGTGAAATAATATCGTACGATATATATTGAGTTTGGTCAAAATGTGAAAAGTATTTCCTGGATTTTTATTTTATTTTTTAATTTTAAAGCAATAAAAAGTACAATCTAATTAATAATTTTATTATTAATTATAAGATATAATATTTTAAATAATAAGAAGATTTTTTTTTTAATTATTATATTTATGAAAATTTATTTCTAATTTCTAAATTAATATATCGTCATAATTTGTATTATATTATATTAGCTATTTTTTACGGATAATGTTAGTTATAAATAAAGATAATAATATCAATTATAAAATTAATTATTAATTATATTTTTTATATGGGGTATATTAAATACATTTATAATAGTGTTATTGATTAAGCATTTTCCTGTACTACAAGAGGTTGAAGATAAAAACAACACTTTCTCTTGAATTGTTAATCTTTTACAAAACATTTGCTACCTTGCCAAAATATTTATCACACTATCAACATTCTTTGATTTGTTAAGTAAATAAAACTACGGTAAGCTAAGAACACTTGTTTCCTTATATTTTATCACAAAAATAATATGTTAAAGAGCCCCAAATAATATTTTCCTCTTGGATCTATTGAATTACATTGATCTTAATAAACATTAATTGTAACAATTACCAAAACTAAATTCTGCCTAAAAATATGAGATGGATTATTATACGCACTGTGATTATCACATGTTGATTAACTTGTACATAGAGACTTTAGACTTATGATTCACCTGCAAATAATTGTTTATATGTGATGAATCTATAGAAAAGCTATTGAACAAAGTTGAAGTTGAGTACCATAGAAGGTGTTGAGAGCCTATAGTTCACATATGTTGATTTCACATGCCATATATATAAACGTTATTTGTAACATGGCAACTTTATACAACATGTACACATTACGGTTGCTGGTACATTAGTTTATGTGTAGGTTTGACCTTATATTCTCTATGATTATGTTCATACAAAATTTTGTAATGACACATTTCATTACTACCTGGAACTCTCAGACTTCCTCCATTTGAGATGTTATGTAATGGCTCTGCATCACACACTTGAAAATTGGGCACGACTTCATCCGTTCTTGGTTATCGAATGGTGGATGTTAGGAAGGAGATTGTTTGAGGTAATTTTCTTCCCTTGCTGTCTCTCGTCGACCTTGCCATTCGCTCCATAGTGTTGTTGCTGCGCTCGGGTCACCTCCAAACCCTACCTTGATCATAATATGCACCATCTTTTTCCTTCTCGGCCCTCCTAATTATGGTAACAACACTCGAGTATTTCCTCTCACGGTTTGGCCGGGTTTTGTTGCGCTAGAAATGAGATCTTTGGAAGAGTTTGTGTAAACATTAACATATAGTTTCTTTGTTTGAAATAGTTTGAGGAGTTCTCTATACATGTGAATTCTGAGTGTGAATTTTTTTGTTTGAGAGTGTTACATGTCTCTGTGTGTTCATTGTTTATGCATAGTCATTGTCGATCCTAGTCTAATCGTATTACGAATCATTGGTTGAGAGTCAAGATTGATGTTTGAAAATTCGAAACCAAAGATAATCAGATGTGTAGATCAACTCTATTATTGGTTGCTCTGTGTGTGAATTCGGTAGAAAATGTCATAACATTTGCTGACGTAAATCATTGCTAAACTATCATAAATGCAGTCTTGAGATCAACGGTCCTGAGATCTCCCCGAAGGGGGCAGCCGTTATCTCGAGAGAAGGGCGACGTTTGAGATCTGCCTCCATGTAGATCAATCACATCTTCCGTCTTGAAAATTTCCTTCTTGAGAAAACGTTACTTTCAGGCTCCATGACTGGGCGAGTCATTATATTGGCCTTCAGCACTGTCACCCACAGTAATTTAAATGGAATTTGGGTGTTAGAGACGATCACGTTACTGCCCAGTTAACCATGTTATTATTCTTGGCCCGAGTTTACGGATGCCTCTTGCAAACAAAACACATTGATTTCAACTCAAAATGCTTAAGTTCATTATTACATAATGTGGACATGGACATTAATGAGTTACGTGCATAAATACATAACATGATGAGAAAATCATTGATGGTGTGCATCAATGAATACACGTGGACATAGAATTTGAAGCAAATCATTTACATTCAATGAAACACACGCATTATAACTACAATCGTTTACATTTTGCAAAACGTTACATGCTTGTGCAGTTTTTTTCAAATTCATTTGCATGACGGTACATATCTGTTGGAGGAAGAATAAATCATCGGGAGGAAGGTGCTATGAGCCCCCCATGGCATGCCTATCTTGTGTGAGGAGAAATTGAGCTACTTTATGCATTTGTTAGATATATATTATGTCAAATTTTTTATTTTTATATTGTTTAGGATTGTAGAAAACCAAATTTTGAACATAGTTATGGTTAAACTTAGCCGTTCTTACATGTTCTTTGATGCCACAAGAGCATGTGCGGATTTGATTGTGTCCGGAGTATGTTATAAATTGCCAGATATTATTGTACATCGGTTCTCCAAGATCGATAATTACAGAGTTACCTTTACCTTGTGAGTTTGTAAGTGTGTAGAAAGACGGTGTTTAAGCGATTGTTGAAAAAATTTCATATTTAGATCGGCTTGTCCTATATAAGCATCGAAATTTTCTCTTGGAAGATTTCACGGATGAAGTGTATCAATAAAATGGTTCGGTGTCGGACTATCTTTCGGGGAGGTTGAAAATAAATCGATTCCTACAAAGAACGTCAAATATAGTCAAATGCTTTTGTAATTTAAATGTGTCAAATGGGAAACTCGAATGTGTGGAGAAAAGAGCGGAAAGCGGAAGATTGAGTAGGTGTAGGTCTTTGATGAAGACCCGATCAGACAAAGACAAATGAAAGATTTTGTAATTGTGATTTCGGTAATTGTGAATTTTTCTATAGTGTAGGCATTGGGCGATGTTTGAGATAATGCCTCATTTATGATGCATACTAAAGTTTAGGGATTGGTTTGGTTTGTTGGAGGATGTTGAGATTCTCTCAACCTCTTTCCTCAGTGAATAAGTTGGATCTCACTCAACTATATATATTTGATGTATCTCTTGTTTATTAAATGTAATATAGAAATTAATTATTGTGTGGTATTCTGTGCATCACCTTCTCATAATTTCTCATATTCTTTTTCGTTTCATAAGTTTCCCCAGTACTTCATTGTGCCCCATGACTGCGATGAATGGTTTTGTTGCTCTCCGGGGTTTGCTTGGTGGTTTTTTATTTATCGCGTAGAAAAATTCCAATGGGTACATAGTTCCTTAATTTTTCTCTCATCGTTGCCAGTTAGTTCACATATTACAGTAGCCTACAACTTCTACTTTCCTTTACTTTGTTTTCTTTTTCGAATTGATAACGGTTTCATCTTCCTTTACAATCCATCCATGAGTCGGCAGAGTTTTCATCTCCTTCTGACAATTTCTTTTTTCTTCATTGAGTTTTTAACCCTTCTCCTTCCCCTTTGTCGATGCATGAAAATTACGGTTTTCCATTTATACGGTACATTTTTCCTTAAAACATAATTGGGTACCATGGCCTACCGTAATTTCTTTGGGGTTTTCCATGTGGTTGGAACATTAATGCCATGAGCATTCTATTTTGGGGTTTCCATGTATATGAACGTTATGTCGTTCCCTACTTTCTGCTTGTAGCGCGATAGGGGTTTTGAATAAATGCACGGGGTTATGTATATTTGTTACTTTGAAGGGACTTTAATTCAACATGTGAATTGCATTGTGGTATTATATGGAAGAAACTCTTTTTTGATTAGATATTCTATAAAACATCTAAATTTTTTCTGTATGTTTATAATTATTTTTTAATTAAAATATGTATTATGGATTCCTATTCTATAAGTTGAGTAGCCTGCCTCACATATTAAATATCTCTGAGATGACTAGACCATCACTCAAAAAGGTTTTGTTTCTCAAACTATGATAAATTACTAGGATGCCTAAATCTTTGCAAAACGGACTATCATGTATGGGGTCTTTGGATGGACTAACTATCTCAATCCATTCATTAATTTTCCTCTATTGTATAACTCTGTCCACTATTTATTCAAGTTGTTAGTTAATGTTTATCTCCAAGAATTCTCCATGCACTATAAATACATTCTCTTTTCCAAAAAATATACGATATAGTGAAAGGCAAATATCTCTCGAACCTTAACTAGTCGATCTAGCAATAATGTAGAAAAAGGATAATTTCACAACTTGCGTAATCAATTTTTGTGATTCATGAGAATAGTATACATAGAAATTAACATCATTGTTAAATGCATATGAGGAACCTTTCCTTCCAACCTATCTTGGGTTTATAATACTTATCTCAAATAAGTAAACATTAGCATCCTCCCAACAATTAGAGAGAAGTACATCCTCAACTCCCCAGATGCCCCCGGAGCACCCGAGTAGGATTGAATATGATTCTTGCGGAAGGAGGTAAAATAGTGCTCCTCAGTGAGGGTAGGTTGAATGTGTTCTTAGAAGTAGACGTCAAGACCTCCATCTAGCCTCTTCTCTAGTGTAGGTTGCGAGTTTCTTGGTTCTGCCGCTCTGGATGCTCTCCTGCATACAACCCTCACGGATGTTCCTTTTTCTTTGTACAGCTCTTTTTCCTCCTGGGATTTCCCTTTTATCCTCAGAGGAAAAGGTAACAATGAATAATTGCTTTGGTCCCAACTACTTTGGAATCTTGGAAACTTTTTTACGCATCAGGTTATGGAATCCACGCCATAAATTTTTATTCAAGAGAAAATAAATGTGGTTCATAAATTGATTAACGTTCTAGTTATTCGTGTTTCTTGAAAAGCTCGAATGTATAATTTGAAACAACATAGAAATTAACATTTATCTTATAAAGCTCTCTTTATATTTCTCCATAATATACATATTGGATGGAAATGAATTGACACAAACCAGTTCCAAAAAATTGTCCATGAAAAGTTAAGATTAAAAAATTCAAATCAAATGGTAAAGAATGAAGCATACTAATGAATAAAAACTCATAAAAATATCTTTCAAGAAAAAATCCCTCTATGCAACTTGACCAATTTGATTAAAATTATTGGCATTTAAAAAATGTAACATGATGTATAAATTCAGTCAAGATTTTTGTTTTAAAATCAATATTTATTTTCATTTTATTTAATCAAATTAATTTAATTTGTGTTTATAAAATAAAATAAAAATCATTTACATTTAAAAAATATAAACACACAAATTGTATGATTAAATCAAATTGTGTCAAGATCAATATTTATTTTTCAATTTACATTTTGTCAAATTAATTTAATTTAAAAATTTTAAAAATGAAATAATTCTCATTGCGATGGAATCAATACTTTTTATAGAACTTTCTCCTTGTAATTAAAAACTATTTTCAATAATATTAAAAATGCAGATGAAAATTATATCTTAAAAAGAATTCTAAATCAATATCAACTTTTGACCTTATTATTGCCAATTATTTAAATGGCGATCTAATGAAAAATTAACAAAATTTTCTTTTAGTTATTTATATTTCTCTCTAATCATAAATCATTTATTATTAAACATGTAAATAGTATATTAAAATCAATTAATTCTATATAATTGGCTACAATTATTGAAACGCATGTAAATAGTATGTTAAAATCAAATTCATAATTTATGTAAATATGTAACTTGTGTGTATTAAAATAATGTTCATGGTGTATGCCAAAATCAAGATTCAATTTGTTATTTTTTGTCAAAAACTATTTACATTATTAAACATGTAATTTGTATATTAAGAATACTAAACTTGCAATTTGTATATTAAAAATTAAATTCATGGTATATATCAAAATCAATCTTCTCTTTACATTTTCTATATTTATAAAACATTTTTTTTTCAATTTATTTATCAAATTAGAGATTTTAATTAATCATTAAAAATTAAAATTTTTAAAAATAGAAAAATAAAAATTTATTGGCTTCATTTTTTTAAAAAATGAAAAAAAAGATAGGGGATAGAGCCTCTAATTCAATTAATGATTATATAGATTGTCTACTTGTTATAATATGTTATAGTTTATAATAGTTTAACATTATAATATGTTATAGTTTTATTTGACCTATTTTATTTTATTAATAATACAATGGATATTAAGAATAAATTGCTAAATTTAATAAAAAAATAAAAAAATTTTTGATACCTTTTAAATGAAATTATGATTTTTTTTTCTTATTTAAAATGATATCTAATATAATGCACTAAGGAAACCTTTCATGTTTAAATATAAAGAGTAAAGGGAGCTCTACTCCAATGGTTTATGAGGCACAATACTTACAAAGGTTTTGCAAATGGGGTAGCAAGCTAAGTGGGCTTGATTGTGGGGAAAAAATCTACAATTAAGCGCTTGAGCCAGAGGAGTTTTGGGATGGGCGACCTCCCGGGAATTCCTGGTTACCGGGTGCAAGCCCCAGAAGTGATGATTGACTCTATGTGATTCATTTCACTAGTTTCAATCCCACTTCTTCATCCATCTGAGCATCACCCAATGCAATGAGTGCCCTTTCATGGAAATGGTCATAGATGAATGACTTACCGAGCATCACCTCATAGAATAAGTGTCCTCTCATGGAAATGGTCATAGATGAATGACTCACCGATGCAATGAGTGCCCTCTCATCAAAATGATTATAAATAAATAACTTACTTAACTAAGTTGAATCTAAAAAAATAATATCTTATTTAAAATGAAATTTAATTTTTTATTTTTAAAATATTTTTTTAATATATAATAAATTCAACACCAATTTAAAATTTTAAAAAATATATCTATATTAAATTTAAATAAAATGTTTAATTAAAAAAAAAACAAACAAACAAAACACTCTATTGAATCTAAATAAAATGCCCTATAAAAGGCCAAAAGGTCTATTACCTAGAGTACGCTAAAGCTTTTAGCGTGTTGTTGGAATGTCAAATTCCAACGTTGTCTCCCGTGCGACGAAACTAACAGTTTCGCCCAATAAAAATGCTTTTCAATGTAAAAGAGGTCATTCGGATTCAGTAATCACGTGCAGGACAATCCAGGTCAACCATTACGTGGATGATTACTTGATCGTTATCCCAGAAAGTACACGTGCTTTACCAATCACGAGATATATCGCGTTAAAGGCTGGTCCTACCTTGCTTAACGAGTGGGTTACGTACGGTCAAGGAACAGGTGATTGATCGTTATCCCAGAGAGTACACGTGCTTTACCAATCACGAGATATATCGCGTTAAAGGCTGGTCCTACCTTGCTTAACGAGTGGGTTACGTACGGTCAACGAACAGGTGATTGCTGCGTAGGAGTAAGATCTTGTTTTCGTAGAGACTTGTCCTACTTATCATGTTGCTGTAGCGCTTGCTGGTTTGAGCTTGACAATCGGGTTCAAGGCAAGGAAAGGGGGATGGGTTCAATTTGTTCTCATATTTTATTTTCAATATTTTGAAAATTCTCATAATAAAATAACCAGACTTTAAATATTTAAAAAACACCACACAATAGATATAACCTATTCAATTATTATTATTTCTCGGCAATTTTGGGTTGCTCCTTTTTTCTATTTGGAAACTTTTTTTTGACGGTGGACATGAATTTTGTAAATGTCCACTGTGACAAAAAAAAGTGGCATGAGAATGATGTATTCTCAAAATCTAAAAGTTTTGTCCAATGAAAACTATTATGAATCAAGTGGACATGATGAGGTAGTCCTTTACTAAGATCTACCTCTACACATATTCTGGAATAGGTAAAAATTACCTTGTCATCTCTATCTAAATCTGTCCAAAGTTTTTCCAATTCCCATGTGATTCCAGTCTATTTCCAATTGCCATTAATACTTAGTGATGCCCAAAAGTAAGGGGAAGATTATGCATTATGACCCAAACTGGTATTTTTTAGACCACCAAAGTATTGGCATCAAAACATGGGAATCATGGAGTGATACAAATGTTTGCATTCGCCCAAAACCATGGTCCCTCATTTAGAGTGTAATCTAGATCTGTTTGTGTGTTGAATTGTACAATAAAAAATCATTTCAAAGACTACTGAATGTCGTAGTTGGGGGTCCAATTTGAGAAGACCCACAACTGAAGATCCTCTTGTTGTTGTAATCCTTCGGGGTCAGTTGTAATTAGTTGCATATACTTATAGATTAGTTTCATATAGTTAAATATTAGTTTCTTTTCAGTTATGAAAACCAACTAAATTCTCCAAGTATAAATGTATCACCTTTGTTATTAATAATTGACAAAGTACACAACATTTTGATGTGTGGAGTTCTCTAGTCTTTCTCTCTAACAATGGTATCAGAGCGACGCTGGGAGGTGTTGTGGGAGATACCTACTACGTGTGCCAGCAACGTGTTATCACCCTAGTAATTTCTCAAAGTTGTGAGCTTTTAGTTTTTAGTTTAAGAAAACTAGGGGTAACCACAAACCTACTTCAAATCCTAGGATCTAGCCTTCCTAGAATTCAGAGAGGGCTCTCTCTTCAAGATTTATCTTTGTTTTGATTTTATGTTTTAGGCTAGTTATGATAGTTCAATTTGGTTTTGTTTTAAGATGTTTGGTGGGTAAAAATGACTTTGGATTAAACTAGAGAGAGATCTACTAGTCCATTGGGCTATGGAGTCTAAGTCTAGATAGCAATACTAGAAAACAAGGCTAAAAGGGTGCAAATGTATTCAGGGCAAGGTAGATAACCCTCAGAGTTTTGGGTAAAAGTTTTTTTTATGAAATGGTATAGTCAGGATAAAGGGCAATGAAGGATCCTTCGATCCGGGCAATGGAGGAAGGAGGTAGGGGTCAAACGGGAGTAGGAGCAATAAAGGATTCCTAACACCAAAAATCAACAGAAAACATCTAAATGGTAACTTAATTAAAACATGGAGCAATACCCTAATCTTGAAGTAATATTCCTAGATACTCATTAAGACAGATCAAACACATAGTGAAATTGCATGGAACTCAGAAATGAAACAATGACAAGAAAAGATGCACTTTACTCTTTTACTTATCGCAAGAATCCTGAATTATGATGCCCAATTAGCTTTGTCCAATCTGCTACTTCGAAATCAACACATGTAAGCCTCCAATGTATCAGCAAAAAGTCTATAGTAATCTTAGCAATTTTATTCCACACTTAATACTTCAAAGAGTGAAGTATTTATACAAAATATTGCTTACAAATATCCTAGAGAGATGTAGGAATATCTTTAGGAAATACAAAATATCTTTACAAAATAAGAGGGACAACTGCTTAACAAATTAGCAAGTTGTCCTCTTATCCAAAATATATACAACTTAATCTAATCAAGGAGCCTTTATTGGCAAGTTGTCCTGCTCACTGGCTGCTTATGAAATATCTTTGTTTGGGCTGCCTTCACTTATACTCTTTCTTTTGATACACTTTAATGCTGCCTCTTTAACCTCTGATACACTTTGACTGTTGATTTCACACTTTTACTGTTGTAAAAAGAAAACTTCCAGTAGTAAAAAATCAATTCACTGTTTTATTTATTTCATCTTCTGAATGACTGTTTCTAAAGTAGTTTTCTTCACTGTCCTGCCCTTTCACTGCTGCATTAAATCTGTAAAAACCTACCATTCCTCTGCATTTGGTATTATCACATTTTTGAGCTTTCTAAAGTTTTCATCAGCATCTGTGTACTTGGAAAAATTAGGCTTAAAGACAAACAGATGTTGGATCTCATTTTGAAGAAAAAACAAGTCTTCAATATATTAAAGAATGACCTTTCCTGTGGGGGAGCCCTGTGGCAGTGGCTTGTTGATTTGTTCTTTTGCAAAATCCCTTATCTTCTTGTCATAATATTTTTGGGCCATTATTTTGTCATTGCAGACATGAATATCTGGAAGACTAGTTTATCTCAGCATAGTGTATTTTTCTAAAAATTTGGTTATAGAAACATTCATTTCATTACACTTTTCCTCTAAATTGTTCATCAGATTTCTCTTTGTCAGAACCTTCTTGATCTATAAAATGGTCTCTATTCTATCCTGTACCTTTAATTCTTCTAACTCTGCTCTGTTTTTACTATTCAAGAAAGTGATGAGCTTCAAAGCTTGTGCTGGTTTATTTGCTAGCTCTTCTTTTGTATTTTGGATTTCCACTTGTGCTGCTAGGAGTAAGTCTCTCTATTCATAGATAATTTGAATTGAAGGCCATTGGATATGAATGTCATGAAGGTACTCTCTTATGTAATAAATTTGTTCAGTGAAATTCAAGTCTTTTTGTAGGCTTTTGATTTTCTCTTCAAGTCTCTTGGCCCTTTGCTCATAATTGTTGGCATTGATTAATGTTGCTTTGTTGGAGACTTCCATATTCTGAATCATTTTATTCAAACTATTAATTTCATTGTTTTTTAGTGACAATTCCTCCATAGTATTTACTATCTGCCCTGCATCATCCGTGTGATGTACCTGTGTTGTTGAAGAATCAGTGGCTGATGTTGTAGCTGAATGCACTGGCACTGCAGTTGCCAATGGCACATTAGGTGATAATTTTTCTCCCAATGTAGAGGCCACAGCTGTGGTAATTACTGGTATGACTAAGGGAATAATTGGAGTTTCAACTTCTTTGACAATTTTTTTCTCTTTCACAAGTTGGTCCAATTGTGTTTCCATTTCTTTTATTTGAGCAGTTAGTTTGATAATCAACTGCATCATGTCTTCTTTTTCTGTTTGTTATTGAAGAATTTCTTTAGTTTGAGGGTGTTCACTTTGGGGAAGCTTCAGCTGTTTCCTCAAAGCTGCAATGTCTTCATTTTTATTTTTAATTAATATCTCTGCTGCTGGAACATCAGAAGGATCAACTCCCACCTGCAAAACTAAGCCTTCTAAGGCATTAATCCTTAGATCTTTAGCATACAAAGAGCCTTTGTCCAGCTTCATTTGATTCTACATGTTAATAATGGTATTCTGCAACTTTGTAGCACACATAGCCTTTGTTACCACAGTCAGTAGAATATAACATCTCAGAGCTATGTCTGTGGAATTCTATTTGGTCTAATTCATGCACATTTTCTATGTCGACTTCAAACTCAACCTTCTTGTAGTCTACCACTGTCGTAGGTGTTGAAGTAGTTGGTTGTAGATATGACATGATCATTTTATTTGTGGAATAGTCAAATGTTGTAAGTAAACTGTTCTGCTTCCCTAGCTTTTGCTTAAGAAATTGAGAGTAAATCTCACTTTTGATCTCTTCATTCTTTTGTTTGATTTGTTTGTACCTTTCTTTGATGTCTAGGTATTTTTCGTCCAATGTGTGTGAGGAAGAAGCCTCCATGTTTTTCTGTCTTTCAATCATCTGAGTATCTTATTCACCTGCTGTTTGATCTCTTTGTATATCTACAAGAGTCTCATTTATTATTACTGTAGCCTTATCATTTCCTACCTCAGGCTCATTTGTATCCTCAACATCAATTACTTTTTCTTTCCCTATGGAACTGAATTTGAGCCTTTTATTGTAAATCAACTTGAATTTAGTATCTATGGTGGTCTCAGCTGTATAGGTTCCATCATCTCTACCTCTTTTTGTAGAGGTTTCAGCCTACTTTGCAACTACCATAGTTTGTGTACCATCCCTCTTTTCTATTGGCTCTGCATTGATGAATGTATCTATCAATGTGTTTTCTACCCATTATGTCTGATTTGAAAATTTTTAAATCTCTAGCTTGGGCTCATGTATAAAAGAAGGAAGTTTGCAGTTGACCCTTATATTGCTGAGAATGCCTTGAGGGTCATAGTTCCAAGGGAAGCTTTCCTGAAATTTTAACTCTGATAATATTTTCTCTATTTCCTTTTCAGCATTTTTGTTATTTATAATAAAAGGACCAATTTTATTTTTCAACTTGAACTGAGTTTTCTTTTTGGAAGCCATGAAATTAATGGACTCAGAGTTTAAAACCTGCCTTAAGTATTCTAATGCAAAGACTCTGATAGTAAAATACTTAGGCAAATTGTAAGGAAGTAGATTTGATCCAAATATCCTCAATTCTGTGTGCTTTTAATACAAATACCAGTCTCCCATCTTGCACTGTTCTGATAACTGCAATATTCTCTTCATGTCCTGACTTATCCTAGGTTGTTCTGCTTTATATAATAAACTCATTGCTGGTTGGAGAAACATATCTGAAAAGTCTGTAAAACTGAAATCACTGCTTTCTTTCCTCAGTTAGGTGGTCTAGAAAACAATGGATAGAGGCTGGCCCTCTAAGTCCATTTTTTTTTAATGCAATTGGAAACTTGTCAGATTGAAAATACAAGAACAAGTGAAATAAGTATGATGTATATCTGAACGCCCCTTCAGTGGGTAGTTTGGTCAATTGATAGTGGATACTATCAGCTATAAATCTGGCATAGTCAAAAATCATAGCAGGAGGTTGACCAGGAGATAAAGTAGATAAAAAACCAAGGATGGATTCATCAGTGAATTCATCTGTGAATTATCCTAGTATAAAAGAAAGCATCGATATCACATGTCTGGACCCTTCAGGAAATTTGGAAGTGGAGTAAGGAGGATTTATCTTTGTAATGTCCACATGAGATGGCATAAAGTTCTAGAAAATCATAAATCTCTTAGGGAAATCCAATCCCAAATATAACTGAGTTAATGCTTCAATGGATAGGGGGACTGCCTTAGGGTCAAACTGTAGTTGCAACATTTCATTTATAGACTCTACAGTGATAGAAAATAGAATCTCCCTATCAGCATTCACAATTGCTCTCTGATCTGGTACATAGTGTTTTTGACATAACCTCCCAAGGTCCTAGCCAGGGTGTGTTACTGGGACTACATATTTGGGTAAATTTGTCTCCCAGATAGGCATGACATCTTTATCTAGGAACTTATCAAAACACCAATTGTGAATTTCCACTAGATTGAATTCTACCACAGGGTCTGCAATTTTATAATCCACATCAGTCAAGGGGATGATTTCTTCAGTAGGTACTGGTGGCTGAAGGGGATTGACAGACACAGTGGTTTTTGCAGTGAGTGTAGGAGTGGATTTGATGGCTTTTGATGCTTCTGAATTAGGAGGTTTGGATCCTCCAGCTTTAGGTGTCATTTTTTTCTTAGTCATTTTTACAACTAGAGCAAAATTAAACAATTTGCAATAGTTCAATTTCTTGAAAACAGAGGATTTATTCAGCAATTTCTAGGGAAAGATAATCTTAATGGGTGATTTATTGATAAATTTAGGAATCTGGAATCGGTAAAACTGGTATAAGATAGAAAACAAAGGTTTTCTGAATGATTTGAACTGTAAAAGTGTCTTTGAGGAGATTTGTAGGTTTAAAACCTTTTTCTAGCTATGGAATTGATCTTTCAAGGATTTTTATCTGAGGAATTTGGCTTTAAAAGAGACTTTTATGAATACAGTGAATTCTGGAGAAAATTTACGAGGGTTTGCCCTAGTTTTGAGCATTTTTGGGCAAATTATACATATAATTTTCTTTTTTGAAGCTTAATTCATTCACAGAAGGCTTAAACTTTTAAAATTGCAGGCTAGATTGGGAAAAATACTACAGGTATTTTGAAGGTCGGAAGGGTTTTCAAATGCTTATGTGTTTGAATCTAAACTTGTTTGAACTTGTTGGAGCTGAGAACGTCTTTGGTGATCCACGAACAAGGAAGTTTGCGGTTATAATGGGATCCGAAAGGGAAAATTAGGCCTGAAATACAGTTGGGTGATTTTAATAGTCAGGATATGCAGAAGAAGTCCGGCTACGTAGAAATACTGTTTAATAGATATTATAAAAAAGATTTTAACCTTTGCTATAAACCTTTAAAGATTCAATAACTGCGGGTCAAATCACTGGCGGGAGTGGTTTTTAGATTTTCGAATGCGAAAACCGTTGGTGGGTTTCACGTTAGTTTTGGGCAGTAAGAGGTATTTAGTGAAATTAACGCGATGCAATCAAATTCGAACACATCATAGCAGGTGGAATTTTGAAAACTGCCTATTTCGCACAGATTTGAGCTTTGGGCCATTGTTTGGTTTATGAGCGCGAAATGCACTCTCCACCGTTGGATCATTTGAAAAGAAGCGAATGGTTGAGATCTGTTGGGAAGGTGCAGGGGAAAAGTAGGGTGGGACCCGAGTACTTTACTATGTGTCGGGCAATGGATTATATAATAAAACCTTTGTGTATCATCATTTTAACCAAAGTTTTATTTATAAAACGGCTATATGTATAAGTGGAGTTAATACGTGATTTTGAAAGGGTTTAAATGGTGGTGTTATATATATAATCAGAGTTTATATATATGTTTAAAAGGTGCATGAGGCGGATTTATGGATTTCACTAGGGTTAAGCTATGCATAACATGAGGCTAATACATAGTTGGGAAAATTCAATGTAAATCATGATATAAAACATTAGTTTCTTTCGCAATAAACCTTGGGTTAAAAAAAAATTAATGAAGGGATGTACGAGCTCTTTGCAAAAGGCTACGGGGGTTTTAAATTTTAGTTTAAATTAAACTTTAGGATAAGCTCGGGAGTAGTTTTACTTTTCAAATACATGTCATACCTCCAAAATCTTTTTATATTTTTATTATATAGTTTTAGTTTATTAAAGGCCTAAAACCATAGGAGGCGGGATATTTACATATTGTTAGTTTTATGCCAAAGGGGATATATTTTGGGATTTTTATTTTAGCATGTGGGTAATTACTATGGCATAAAAGCTTATAATAGTGGGTTTTAGGGGGGTATAAATAAATGGAGTTATATTAATAAGATAAGATATTTTCCAAGGAATTAATAGAATAAGTTAAAATTAATATGATAGGGAAAATGGAAAACTCAATAAATACACTTATGAGACTAAGTAAAGTGAAAACTTTAAAGAAAGTTTAACATTTTATGAATTTACCACTTTTACTTAGCATAAAATGATTTATGAGGGTTTATATACTTTGTATATGGAGGGAGTTAATAAAATGGGCTTTCATGTATCATTTAAGCAAAAATAGTTCTTTACTTAATATTTTGACTGATATGGATGAATGAAGGGTAAATAATGATAATTTAGGGATTATTATAGGAATTCAAAATTTTCAAATAACAGTCATTAACCCTTGGGTCCGGTCCCAACAGAAGTCAAAGAAATGGTCTGATCCTCTTTTATTGGAAGTCTATAATGCAGAATAACTATAGGGGATGGGAAATTAATTATTTTTCCCGCTGATAAATATTTACATGCTTCTTCCCTCTTCTTTCTACCTACCCAACTTTAATCTAACATTTTTTCTTCCTTTTTGCAGGTGCACTTGAGCTTGCTATATTGAAACATTTTATTCTTTTTGAAAAGCATAAAAACTATCTAAATCTACCTTATATCATCTGAGGGATCAAATTAAACTAATGAGCTCCTCTTTATTCTCTACCTATCTACTGATTACTCAGGATTAAACTGTCTGACTAATCTTTATTCACTATCTAAAACATGGAAATTGAAAACATGACAAGTCAAGTTTAAATAGTTCAACTCATCATGGATTATGGCATTTATTGACACTCTACCATAATCATCAGCAAAAAGTAAAAAGTAGTGGCATTTGGACTTGAACACTTTCATGTTTTATTTCTTTTTCTTTTGGGGTCTATATTTTTTCTGAGTCCTTTTATCTTTCTTTTAGGAATTTTACCCTCTTTTTGATTTTCTATTTTTTTTTTTTTACAAAATATGGGAAAACAACTTGCAGAAAGCAAGGTATGTACATATTTTTCAATACTATCATAAGACAAATCCAAATTATGAATTCTATACTTATAGGACCCTAACAACGGCTTCACATGGGGATGGCATTTCTTGGTGAAATGTCAAGAACTCCAAGACTAGTAGCCTTCAACTTTAACCTTGATGATCCAGTAATTATCCTTTGGTTTCTACAAAAAATGCTATTTATGACATTTTACTTTTCAAAGCTTAGGGCCTTCTCTCCGGGCTTCAACTTTGGACAAAAAACATCCAATCCAATCTAAAATTTTCAATGGATATTTACAATGATGTGAAAAGTAACTGGGACTAACTATTGGATAACTCAGAAGAATAGTAGTGTTTGAGCATTCTACCACTAACTGGTCCATATTGAATATCTGCTCCATCCAAATCTTTGATGAAGAAAGCATTGTTACCCCTATATCCATAAATAACATAAGGCCCTTTCCATAGAAAGTCAAACTTTCCATGCTTGCCTTTTTCTTCTCTCCTGGAATCCCATTTTAACACTTTATCTCCAATGGAAAAGTCATCTTCTTTACTTCTTTTATCATAAAATTTCTTGATTTTATCTTGAATGACTTGAGATCTTTCATAGATTTCTTCCCTTTTCTATTGCAGATGAACAGTCTGATTTATCCTTCTTTGTATATCATTGAGTTCCACTTGTGATTCTTGGATAATTTCCATTATTGGAACACCTAAAGATGATGGGAAAACTGCATCCATCCCATAAACAATTTGGTAAGGAGAAGTTCCAATTGAATTTTTGGTGGTAATTCTATCTACCCATAAGGCATAGACTAACTTTTTATTCCAAGTTTTCTTGTTGTCTTCAAGTAGGTTTTTAATGATATTCAAAAGGCTTTTATTTGAAGATTCAGCTAGGCTATTACCTTGAGGGTAATAAGCAGTAAAGTGGCCTAGGGTAATATGGTACTTGTGACAAAAGGAAATCATTTTCTTAGATTTAAATGCTGCTGCATTATCAATAGTTATTTTCTGTGGGCATCCAAATATAGATAAAAGGTTGTTTTCTATGAAAGAGATAATGACTGAGTCAGTGGCTTGTCTGGTAGGAATAGCTTCAATCCACTTAGTAAAGTAATTTGTGGCAGTCTAAATCCATTTGTGTTGGCCAAAGGATGGAGGGTGAATTTCTCCAATGAAGTCTAAACCCCATTTTTGAAATGGATTTTCAGTAGAAATAGGTTTTAGAGGTAAAGGTAACAATCTTCTTTTTCCTTCAAAATCTGACATTTGTGACATGAAGTAACAATTTTTTTCACATCAACAAATAAGTTAGGCCAATAAAAACTAGCTCTAAGGATCTTATCTGCTATACTTTTCCAATATAAGTGTCCTCCACAGTCACTTGCATGAAATTCTTCAAGAATTTTGTCAGCTTCTGATTTAAGTAAACAGTTCAGTAAAATCCCACTTTGTTCTTTCCAAAAAATCACATTATCTAAGATACAGTATCTCATTGCTTTAACTTTAATGAATCTAGCTTTAGTTCTAGTTAATCCAGGAGGAGATTGTAAGTTTGTAAGTACAAAGATAGTATCTGAGTACCATGGTGAGTCTAGAAAGGCTTCACTAATCGATGGAGTCGCCATTTCTTCCTGGTAATCAACCTGGGCAATAAAATTTATGTCTAAGGCATTGCAATTGGATTCACGAATTAATCTAGCTAATCCCTATCCTTTTATGCACTTAGTTGGTTTAATCTCTATGTCATATTCAAGGATAGTGGAAATCCACTTTCCTCTTCTTCCATTTGGCCCATCCTGAGTGAGAATGTCCTTTACTACAGAATTAGGGACATAGGCCATAATGTGGGAATAAAGAATGTAAACTCTGAAATCTTTTGTGGCTTTAACCAAGGCTAAAGCTTGTTTCTCCATTATGTTATATTTTAGAGGTGCATCTCTAAGGGTTTTACTGAAAAAGGCTATAGGTTGTTCAAAACCTTGATGATTTTTCTGCAGTAGAACTGCAGCTATGGTATGCTCTAAGGAAAATGAAAATATTATAAAGTACTTTTTGAAATCAAGACTAATTAAGAGTATTGTTTTAGTTAAAGCTTGTTTAATAGAGTCAAATGATTTTTTTGCTTCAACTTTCCATTTTAAAACCGAGTCCTTTTTAAGCATATTATTCAGTTCTTTGATGACTTCTACTAAGTTAGAAATAAATCTCCTTAAAAAATTAATTTTACCTAAAAATGCTTGTAACTCTTTGATATTTCTCAGTGGATGAATGTTTAGTATGGCCTCTATTCTTGCAGGATCTATCCTAATACCTTCCTTTGAATTATGTGTCCTAGTAATTTTCCTTCCTCTAGTCCAAAAAAACTCTTCTTTAGGTTTAAGGATATACCAAATTTTCTACACTTAATGAAAAATTGTCTCAGATGATCCAAGTGCTCATTATCTGACTTAGAAAAAACAATAATATCATCTAAATAGATAACCAAGAAGTCACGAATTTCCTTTGCAAAGGCTATGTCCATATCCCTTTGAAAGGTAGCTCCAGCATTCATCAAGCCAAAAGGCATTTTCACATACATGAAATTTCCCCAAGGAGTGGTAAAAGCAGTTTTAGCTTGGTCTTCCTTTTGAACAAGTATCTGGTTGTATCCTGAAAAACCATCCAATAAATAGATCCTGTAAGAACCAACTACCCTTTGTAAAATATGGTCCATTTTGGGTAAAGGGTAATTATCCTTCAAAGATACTTTATTAAGATCCCTAAAGTCTACACATAATCTGATTTCACTTGTTTCTTTTCTCGTTGGTACTAAGTTAGAAAACCAATCAGAATATCTGATTGGTGCAATGATTTGGGCATCATACATGCGTTTTACTTCTTTTTCAATCAAAGGTAATAAGACAGGATTAATCCTCCTCAATTTTTGTTTAAATTGTTTCTGATCATCTTTTATAGGAATCTTGTGTTAAATTATGTTTGTATCATAGGCTTTTAGATCTTCATAACTCCATGCAAACACATCTTGATACTCTTTTAAAAGTTCAATGTATTTTTCTTTTATTGAGGGGGTAAAGATTTTGAAAATTTGATCATTTTTGGCTTTAATTTTGTCCCAATGTTACATTCCTCAATGTCAGACCTTACTAGTTCCATTTTTGGCTTTTTAGGCACATCATTGGAATCAAAAAGGTCCTCCAAAGGAGTTAAACCCCTAGGCAAAAAATTATCTTTTAAATCTAACATCTTAATTTCATCTTCAAGCATTTCCTCTATCTACCTTCTCTAAGTTATATATGTCAAATTGATTAAATATAGTGGGTTTGTTAAATTTATGTACGTCTATATTATCTGTTTCACAATTAAAATCTGAATCTATCTTACAATTTTGAAATTCTTCCTCATTATTCAGAAAATGGTAAATCTGTTCATCTTTAGAAAAAATCTGCCAGTATTTGACATTGTCTGGGACAATGGGTCTATATTTAACTTCAGCAGTATACCTATGTGTTGGTTGAAAAGGTAAGTTACACGTGCTAGCAAAGGTTTCCAGGCAATGTGCTTGAATTTTATGTTTTCTAGGCATATTAGCAAACTTACATTCCAATAAATCTTCACATAAATCAATTGTTGCATCTCTATATCTGGTTAATCTAGGATTATAAACAGAATAATCTCCATTTACTTGCTTAATGATCAATTCCGAATCTCCCATGATTAAAATTCTTTTACCTCCTAATTTTCTAATGATTTGGAGGCCTAAGATAAGTGCCTCATACTTTGCCATTTTATTAGTACATTTGAAGTTGAGTCTAAAGGCATGTCCTTCTGAATGACCTGTCTTAATGTTTGTGATCCAAATTCCAGCTCCTGCTCCTGTTTTTTTCACTAAGCCATAAAAATCTAAGTGTCAATGGGGTTCATGAAAAATATTGTCATTATTTGGTTTTGGATTTATGTCAATCAGTTCTGTTTGGATTTCATTGTTGTTTGAGTTACATAAAATGAATGAATGAAGATCAGTTGGTGTTGAATAAATGGGGTAATTTATGGATCTTTCTGCACTGCTAACCATGAATTTCATTAAAGTTTCCCTGTAAAGTTTCTTGGGCTATCAAAATACTGATATAGTAGCATAGCTCATGTATAATTGTAGATATCCCTGCAACTTTGCTCCCCATGAGTGAGAAAGAAGCATACCATATTTTGGTGTGATGTCAGCTACTGCAATATCCATAACCATGCTCTTGCCAAGGTACTGAACCAAATTCACACATAAATCTTTAATCAATCTTGTGCACTTAACTTTGCTAGAATCAAAAGAGAACAAATCTTTATAAGGCCTAGTTACTTCTAGACTAAGAGTTTCCATGATAGCTTTTGGCATTAAATTGTGGGAAGCTCCTGAATCTAACATAGCATTGTGTAAAATATGATCGTGAATAGTAAGAATGATGTAGAAAGGAGGAACTGATCCATCTGAATGCTTACCATTTACATCAGGGCCAAAGATCAATTATGGTTGATCATCATTCAAATTAATGGCATCTTCACCATTATTCATATTCAGAGTTTCAGTAATTGTTGATTTATATAATTCATTTTTTACCAATTCAGTTAAAGGAATTGGTATTTTTAACTTAGCTATTTAAGTATGAATGTTGAATGAGGGTTGAGACTTACTAATCTGAAGTAGTTCATCTTTTGTAACTGTTACTTGAGTGGGATTTTCTTGCATTTCAACTTATGTATTTTTATCTTTGATTGCTCTAATATTCTCAGTCTAAGTTTCTTGACTTTTGCTATTTTTAATTCCTTTTTCAGGGACAGTCTATGTGGCAGCAGATGTTTTATCAGATTTTGAACTTTCAACAGTTCTTTTTGTATTATCAGTTTTAGTATTTGCTGATTTAGAATCAGCAAGACTCTTTTTAGGATCAGAAATTTTTGTTTTTACTGAATAAGAGGTTTTTGTAAGATTAGTTTTGGGCGCATATTTAGAAGATTGGGCCACTTCATTAGTGATGTCAACAATTTTTGGATTTGGCAATTTTTTAGGACTGGGAGGATTGGAATTTTTCTTGTTTTCCCTAGGGAGAATTTGCAAAACTTTTGTTTTTGGGGCTTCTACATCCTTTTTGGTTTGATTTTGAGAATTTTTTTTTTGTAGAAATTTCATTATTTTTCTTGTTTCTAAGGTTATACTAACTGTGAATTTCATTAATAGCAAAGTCATAACCTTGTTTATAGTCAAAGGATTCACCAGATTCTACTTTGAGTTGTTGAAGCTCAAAGAGTTCTTGATCCTCCTGAGTGAGGAAAATAGTGTTGTTTTCATCTATCCCCATTATTAGATTGATGTTATCCTCATCTTCATCATTAATTTGAGAACTTTCAGCATAGTTCTCTTGAAATGGGGGCCTAATGTGTTGGTCTGGAGCAACTTCCTTAGCTTTTCCAGGGTTATTGTTTTTTGTGAAGTTGGGATTTCTGATTTGAGGTTGGTTATCCCATTGTGGTTTTCTTTCAATATTATCTAATCTATCAACCACCCTTTCTAAAGTTTTAGCAAATAAATCTAATTTAGCATCTGAATTTGATGTTTCTTCTTTGATTGTGACTCTCCTTTCATTCCTAAGTCTGGCCTTTCTAGGTAAAATGTTAATTTCTACACTAACAACATTTAATTGCATTTGTTCTAATGTTTGGGTATCTCTTTCTCTCAATTGATATGCCATATCTGTATCAAATCCATCATGGAATTTGAGCATAACAGAGTGTGGTGTAGGTTTAAGAGCTGCGGGAATAGCATTATAAATACTGTTATATCTAGTGCAGTAATCTTGTACAGACTCATTAGGGGATCTTTTTAAAGCATCAAACTTAGACAAAATTTGAAGCAGGTTCTTTTTCTTTTCCTATTTATTTAAAAATATTCTATGAAATGAAGCTAAATTAGCTATACTACCAACAGCTAAATTTTTAAACCATTTTTTTACTTCTCCTGTCAAACTTTGGGCAAATAACCTCATCTGGACATCTGACTCATCAATTTCATAAATTTCACAATAATCTGTCATTTTTATGACATGTTGTTGAGCAGTATATTGTGAAAGACCATCAAATAGTGGTACATTTTTTTGGTAATCCTGAGGCATATCATGGAGGTTTTGGGGTAAGACAAGGGGAGCATACCTAGTAGCCATGGCTTGAAGTTTTTCTGATCTAGGAGGTATAACAGTAATGATAGGAGTACTGCTGAATATGGTAGCTGATGTGCTGAAAGCTGTACTTGAAGAACTTGGAAAAGAAGCTAGTATATATATGGAATTGCTTGAAAATAAAGATGTAGTGCTTATAAAACTAGTTGATACAGTGGATTGAGTGGATGCGAGGAATAATATCCTAGGCTGCAAAGGAAACTTAGGAATAAATTTTTCTGTGGATGAACTTGCAGTGGGATCTAAAAATGAGGTGACAGCATACAGAGTTGAATATGTTGTTGAAATTATTGTTGTGTGCAATTGAGAAACTGGAGGTTTGATGCAATACAATAAATGGGCTAATTTAATGGCTTCATTAATGTCTTTAATCAATGTAACATTAATTTTTTCTATTTGACTTTGAGATTCAGATTTGTTTGATTTTATTCTTGCTGAAATAAGTTTTTGTTTTGCATTAAAAAATGAAGTAAAAATAGGATCTATTACAGTATCTTTCAAATTAGTTTCAGATTTATTTTTAAACAATGATTGTTCAAACTTGAAATCAAAATCTATATCAGTTAAGCTCACTAACTCTTTGGGTAAAGAATTAGCTTTTATTAATGGTACTTCAGTCTCTAAATTGACAAGTTGTTTTTTCTTTTTTCCAATCTGTTCTGGGTTGTCTACTATATCTGCAGGGTTAGGATCCGGATTAGACCTGGTATAGTAGGTTTTCCTAGAAGCCAGAATGACTGTTTTAAATACCCACAACCTTTAAAAATAATCTTGAAGTAGAAAAGATAAATTAAATATCTTCCTTCAAGACTAAATTTAAGACTGGAGAATGGTTAAGTCCCCAGTATGGTCGCCAGTATGTTATCACCCTAGTAATTTATTAAGTTGTGGGATTTGAGTTTTTAGTCAAAGAACACTAGGGGTAACCACAAACCTACTTCAAATCCTAGGATCTAGCCTTCCTAGAATTCAGAGAGGGCTCTCTCTTTAGGATTTATATTTGTTTTGATTTATGTTTTTAGGCTAGTTATGATAGAACAATTGGTTTTGTTTTAAAGGTTTTGGTGGGTAAAAATCACTTAGGATTAAACTAGAGAGAGATCTACTTTATCCATTGGGATATGGAGTCTAAGTCTAGATCGCAGTACTAGAAGACAAGGCCAAAAGGGTACAAATGTAGTCAAGGAAAGGTAGATAACCCTCAGAGTTTTGGGTAAAATGTTTTTGATGAAATGGTGTAGTCGGGGTAAAGGGAAATGAAGAATCCTTTGATCTAGACAATGGAGGAAGGAGGCAGGGGTCAAACAGGAGTAGGAGTAATGAAGGATTCCTAACACTGGAAATCAACAGAAAACATTTAAATGGTAACTTAGTTAAAACAGGGAGCAATAAGCTAATCCTGAAGTAATATTCCTAGTTACTCATTAAGACAAATCAAACACATGATGGATTGCATGGAACTGAAAAATGAAACAATGACAAGAAGAGATGCACTTTACTCTTTAAATTATCGCAAGAATCCTGAATTATGATGCCCAATTAGCTTTCTCCAGTCTGCTACTTCGAAATCAACACATGTAAGCCTCCAATGTATCAGCAAAATTCTATAGTAATCTTCGCAATTTTATTCCACACTTAATACTTCTAATGTAGAAGTATTTATACAAAATATTGTTTACAAATATCCTAGAGAGATGTAGGAATATCTTTACGAAATACAAAATATCTTTACAAAATAAGAGGGATAGTTGCTTAACAAAATAGCAAGCTATCCTCTTATCCAAAATATATAGAAAAACTTAATCTAATCAAGGAGCCTTTATTGGCAATTTGTCCTGCTGACTGGCTGCTTATGAAATATCTTTGTTTGGGTTGCCTTCTCTTATACTCTTTCTTCTGATACACTTTAACACTGCCTCTTTAACCTCTGATACACTTTGAATGTTGATTTCACCCCTTTACTGCTGTAAAAAGAAAATTTCCAGTAGTAAAAAATCAGTTGACTATTTTATTTATTTCATTTTCTGATTGACTATGTTTGAAGTAGTTTTCTTCACTGTTCTTCCTTTTCACTGCTACATTAAACCTGTAAATGCTTTCCATTGTTCTACATTTGGCATTTTTACATTTCTGAGTTTCCTGGAGTTCTTATCAGCATCTATATATTTGGAAAAATTTGGATTGAAAACAAAAAGATGCTTGATTTCATTTTGAAGAAAAAACAAGTCTTCAATATATTGAAGAATAACCTTTCCTGTGGGAGAGCCCTATTAGACAGATAAATCGTTCTTGCGGACAAGACAGATCTCCCTATTATCTTACGATAACTAGCAACAAATGGAAATATGTAAACTACTTTCTCTAGATTATACTTCATCTAGAATTATCTATAATCAAGGATTTATGACTTACCTGTAGTCCAATGCTGATTGTAGTCTTCTTTCCTGTCGCTTTGAATACGTTTCCTTTTGGGATACACGATAAAAAACATGAAAGAATCAGAAGCACCTGCATACTATAGACTAATTCATAAACCATAAACATATCTTGATGATCAAGGAATTCAATAAATAAGCCATTTAAATAAAAACTCATTGAGAAAACAGGGTCCATTTGTATTATATTTAATGAAAAAATGAGCCTTACAACCGTGTTCGCCTTGATGTCGTACAGGTCCTTCTGGGGTTCGGAACAAGCGTTTCCTCTACTTTGACAAGCATTTGCACTCTCTTGACTAACATACACATGAGTGTGTAATCATTTCCATATGATAATTAGTTAAGAGAGTCTTAGTTTCTCCAGCAATTCTCCTCAAAAAATCTCAAAGCCTAACTCCCTTTGAGGCTGAACTATGGCCTCAATTTATAGCAAAAGAGAAGAGGTTGTAGCTCAAAATAAGAGGGGATAGAATCCTCTTTCAAGGGATTAAGTTCCACATACCAAGGGGTAGGCTCCTTTAATGGAGGGATGACTGTACATGAAAAGAGTGAACTTTCCACCGAATAATTGCTTCCAGAAGCTTCCAGATTCAACCAGCTGGGCTTCCAAATTTTAATTCCGCCTTCACTTTACCTTTTACAGGGAACCACACCCTAAATGAAGATAAAGTGTGACTGATTCCGCATTTTATAAAAGAAACAGATGCGGCACCGCAGGTAATACTAAGAGAAAGTGTGGTACAAGTATTTTTATGACTTTTATAAGATTTTCTCTCAATTTCAAGGCTTGGTTTTAGGAACTTGATGTTTGTAGACTTCTAAGGGAGTATTGTATGAGTAATGATGAACCCATACCGACAGTTAAACGTCATGGTGAAAATTTTAGTGTAACAGATTGCCCCCGAAAGTGCGAAGTCTGAGAGTATTCGAAGAGTGATGTGCTTTAACATTTCGAGGATTAGCTTGTGGACACCCCAGTCAGAATCTTGTAAAAACATTCAATGAAAAACATATATATATAAATATCATCGCTGAGGTAGGCATTCCCATAATCAGAGCAAAAACTAACTAAATCAAATCTTAACTAAAATGTTCTGGTATAGAAATGATTCTAATATTACATCAACAGTAGACACAGTATGGAGGCAACCATCTGTTTATGAATAGTATACTGCATAATGAATAATAAAACTCTTCGCAGCCTGGATGGTGGAAACTAGATCTAGGGTCTTGATTTCCGCTACCCGAACTAGTACGATTTTATCCATCCGATTGATTGTATCGAAGTCGAACATGGTAGAAACCACTTGTTACTATTCAATGATGTGAACTGTTAACAAGTGTGAGAGAAACCATCAATAATGACAATGGCTCTCAACGTACTCAGTACAATCCATGGAATGTGAATAAATGATCTGAAGTCGAACATTTCACGGAATCGTTCGATCGAAAGTCAATGACGTAACATGTCGTCGAAGGCAAGAAACCTGCCATTAAGGCATGTAGATTCCAAGGTACTGAAGGATTCTAGATCAACTTCCTAGACGATGAGTTGTCGTCGATCGAAAGTGATCTGTCGTAGGAAAGCCCACGAAACGAAACCATTACATCAAGTTTTGTATAAATATTTTGCAAGGACTGACTCAGGGATGGTCAACGCGAATGGAGACATATGTTTGTAAATGAATGGTTTATTTGAACTGTCCTCTTGAACACATAACGACACTGCAGATGGTTTGGTAACAATTGGCCTAAGCTAATACCCAGAAACCGGCTGAAGACTTTCAATATGGTTTGATTAACTGATAGGAAAAATATTTTCCCAACCCAGGTAGAAGTGTGACAAAAAGTGTCGTGTTCAAGAGTGATAAACTACTTTTTAAACAAAGTGTGACAAACGAATTCGTTTTCTTTCTTTTTCCCCCACCATTTCTAGAAAGTACCTCTTTATTTTTTACAAGCTTGAGGAGGATAACATTTTCTTGTTATATAAGCTCATCCTTCGGATGAGTCCAACTTAGTTTAAAATTGAACCCTAGGAAGGAGTGGTTCATTCATGTTTGTAATCGACAAGTCCTTTACTGTTAAATTTTAATGAGTCCAATATAGGAGAAACTCGGTGTTTTTCAATTTTAGGAAGTCAGAAGAAAAACTTAAGGAAACTCCGTGGGTGTACTTTTTCGTAAATTTAGTCTCTCAGGCCCGAAAAAGGACAAAACAATACAGGAGAGAACTCTATTGACCATGATTAGTCAACGTATACCTTTTTCGTAAATAATCCATTTTAGTCCGGAAAAGGGGTAAAATTATACTGAAGGGACGACTTTTCATTTCCTTTAACGAGTTCGAATAGTTAAGTACTCGACAATATTTTCATCTTTAGAGAGTCTGAAAAGGGCTTAAAAGAGAACTCCAGGGTTTCGCTTTTTCATAATTTTTTAAGAGTCTGAAAAAGTGATAAAAGTTTACTCAATAGTTTCGCTTTTTCTGTAAGTTTTAATGAGTTTGAAAAAGTGATAAAAATGTACTCATTCGCTTTTTTATAATTTTTACCGAGTTCAAAAAAGTGATAAAAGTATACTCATTTATTAAAACGACCATTTCACCAAAAAAATCCTGTATTCTGCACAAAACCTCAAAAATTAAACATACATGTTTATGATTAATAAAAATAATTTGGAAAACCACTTTTCAAAGTGAAAAATAAACAAAATAATATTTTATTTATTCAAAAAATCTTATAAAAAGGGGTTCTTGTAAATCATTTTTACCATTTGATTACAGAGTGAAAATTGAGAGCCTTTTGTAAAATATATTCCTGAGAATATTGCGGAAGATTTGTCCATCAGAATCGAAAATCGTCAATTCCAGGTAATCCAAATCATCTTTACCTTCATTTTTGTCTATTTACTTTCCTAATCTAGGGCTTAGATTGATTTTTAAGGAGGAAAATAGGTTCAAAAATTCACTCACGGAGGTCCGCAGGTAAGACACATGAAACCTGCGGACCCCAACAATTTTACAAAGGGAAAATCGTCGTGGTCCCGCACCTTACGCATAAGATACGTGCAGATCCATGCACTGTTTTTATGTGAAAAGTTCGGAGGCACCGTAAGGAAAAATAAAATGAACAAATCTCCCAATTTAAACCAAAATTTCCCATTCAAATTGTTTTTGACCTTTCAATTTGTCCATTGCAAGATATTTACAATGCTTGAGTGGAGAGAACGTGAGCATGAAGAAGTTGATGAGGCTTCCATGTTACATCCGCCTACATTACGTGTTTTAAGAGAATGTGGTTTGTACAAATTTTGGGCCATTCAAGGTATGAGGGCTCAAGTGGATTTGCTTACCTGGCTAGTCAGCAAATGGGACATATAGGAATAATGCTTGATCATTGGAGGTCATCGGCTAGAAATTGAGTCGGAAGATATATACTTCCTCACTGATTTATCAAAGATGGGTGAGCCACTCTCTTTGTTTGGGGCTAGGGAAGGTGGCCAATCTGTCGCTAGCCTTCAGGAAGAATTTTGCAATGAAGAAGTGGACCCCAAGGATAAACGTATTGACATAAAAAAAAAAATTTGTCCTGAGCTTAAAGTGATTGCATTTATAGTAACTAGGTTGTGTGGGAGCGCAGCTCCACATGTCACTACAAGATCCCAAATGTAAATTTTCGTTGACTACTTTAGAGGCACCATTTTTTATTGGTGTGAGGCAGTGTTGTCCAATGTCAAAGGCCAACTGACTAGAGCAAAAAATGCGAAGTTGAAAAACTTCAGATATGAAGCGATCATGGTTACATTTTCTCTAGAGAGGATTCATTTACTGGCCCCACAACTTATTGCAGTTGATCATAGTAGAGTCAAAGAGCCTCGAATGGTTCGATGGGTTGCATTGATGTCCTGTCACACTGAAGGCGGCGAGGTTGTTCGTTTTACCCTAGCATATTTCCATTGGCTGGAGAATCAAGTCTTCATGATAGAAGATTTCCCTTACGCTGGGATAGATTTCCGCGGAGACCGAGAGATGTTTCTTCCTCCAGGGACACAATGGGATGAGTCAGGTAAAAAATCATTTGAGATGTTCTAAGTTCTAATTTTATTTTATTTTTTGAATCGTCAAAAACTGATGAAAAAAAATTTCAAATGCAGATGTGGGTCCACGTCGACCAGCCACTCTCCGTCCTTTTAACAGAAAGCCAGCTGTAGCAGCACCACCACCATAGGATCAGACAGCAGAGGTCCTTACTAATCTGGAAAGCCATCTGGAGCAGTTGACTTTAGATATTCCAGAGAGTACCATAGATGACATTCCGCTCTGCTTACAGAGATATGTTATCGGGGTTCCAGGACCGTTCAGGAGATTTCTGAGCAAGGTGGCACGGGCTATAGTGTTTTATCGTGATCATCACCATGGATAGTGGATGATTGATATTGTAGACTTGTATCATTTTTTGTATCATTTTTTTTCTGATCATAAGGCATTTTGAACCTATGATCGAGGACGATGTAATATTTTTGAAAACACTACTTTTATGCTATGATATTACTACTACTTCCAGTTATCTGTCTTAACAAGTTATCAAATTTTATTTTGATCTACTGCTTTAATTATTGCAAATGTCTGTTTATAACACTAGAATCTACTACATTAGCTAATGTGTTTAAATTTCTCGGAATATGTTGATACTCAATATAATCAAATTCTCGTTCCAAGAGACAAACTTTCAAAAATAATCTTAACAACACTGGGTTTTTAATTGCATATACTCTATTCAATTGTAATACAACGAGTTCAGAATCTAACCTAACGATCAAACTTCAAATTCCAAATGAAATGGATTCAGACAATAACTCAATAACTACGCTATAATCTGCAATATTGTTCGTCGTTTGGTCGAGGCTTGCCCCATGCATAGATACTAACTCATTAGTATGTGAATAAATAACCAAAGCTACAGAAGAAATGTTTCGTGTTCTACGACAAGCACCATCAGCAAAACCAATGTATGTTTGAAGGGACGTCGACATCTGCAAAATCAAGAGTGATCCAGATAAGCAGGGATAGTGGTAAAAGCACACTTTAAACTAGGCACGCTTTCTAATCTACAACACACCAGTTTATGAAAATAACTAATATACAAGGAAGATATCCACACAAGAATCAAGCATAATATCTCTTCAGATAAAGCCCATTTCTGGGTTTGCCAAAAGAGACCCCGTCAAAGTCAGTCAGTTCATAGGCCCCTTTTGCAAGCTATCGCTTGACAATATAAGGACCATGCCACATGGGTTCAAATTTCCTAGCCCCTAGCTTATCGTTAGCTTGATCATAAACCAAGACTAGGTCTCCTTCTGAGAAAATACGAGGTGTAACACTTCTATCATACTGAGCTTTCATTCGTTTCGCATGAGTTTCAGTAGCTAATGCAGTGGTGCGCCGATTCTCATCTAATTGAGCTAAGTACAAAAAGCGTTTCTCCTCTTCAGAAGTGGTTGGTAGTAACTCTATGGCTAGTTGGAGTGACGCTATCTCGCATTCAATCAGTAATACCACTTCTAAACTGTAAACCAGTTGAAAAGGGATAAAACCTGTTGATGTTTTTGCTGAGGTTCAATATGCCCAAAGTGCTGAAAAAAGCATGGTGTGCCAATTTGATTTATGAATTTCGATGATTCGTTTGATCATGGTGACTAAAAATTTATTGATAGCTTCAACCAGACCATTGGCCTACGATTAATATGGTGTAGAACTGTCATGGCGCAGGTCAAGTTGATCAATTAGTTCGGTCATCATGATGTTTCGAAAATGACTCCCATGGTCAGTAATTATCGCTTGGGGTACACCGAAACGAGCAATCACATGATTGAACACGAAAGTAGATACAATTTTTCCATCTGCCGCAAATTTAGGCATCGCCTCGGCCCATTTGGTAAAATAATCTACTGTGAGAATAATATACCCATGCCCCCCGGCCGAGTGAGGGTTACATGTAATGAAGTCAATGCCCCATTTTGCAAAAGGATCAACAAAAATTATAGGGTGAAGAGGAGTGGGTGGTGCACGCATCTTGTGATCAAAGATTTGACAGTTGTGGCATTTTCGGATAGTAGAAATACAATCTTTAAATAAGGACGGCCAAAAATATCCAATGCGCAATATCTTTTGGGTTGTGGCATACCCAAACATATGACTTCCACATGCTCCAGAGTGATAGTCATTTAAAACCTTTTTAGCTTCGTCAAAAATTAAACAACGTCGAAAAACAGAGTCCGCACCATGACGATATAGTGTGTCACCAACAATATGATATTTCTGAGACTGGAAATGGATTTTTCGTCGTTGTGACCAGGAAATTTTAGGCCGAAAAGTTTGGGTTTGGAGATAAATGATTATATCTCCATACCAAGGATCGATGGAACCAATAAGAAACAAATATTGATCCGTGATCGGATTTTCTGCCACAGTTTCTGTGTCAGTACTTGGGAAGTCGCACATAAGTTCAACGAATACCAATGATTTCTTTGATTTGGATTTTTCAAATTCCAAATAAAACTCCTATAGAATAACAATCCGTTTGGAGTATTTTCCCCCTAGTAGTTGTTTGGTCAAAATATACATCATAGGGTTACAATCAAAAATCATTGTTGTTTTGCATAACAATATATAATGACAGAATCGTTTGACAGCTTGAATGGCTGCCAAGGCCAATTTCTCCACATGTGAGTACTTGATTTCGGTCAGATGCAGATTGCGACTGAGATAATAAATCACATGTTCATTGTGGAATTCATCTTCCTGAACTAAGACCATGCCAATCGTAGAATTGGAGGCTACTAGGTATAAAAAGTAATCCTGGTTGTAATTGGGAGGATGCAATAACAATGCATGGGTCAATGCGTGTTTAAGAGCATCAAAAGCTCGATCAACGATCTCCTCCCAAAAGAAAGGAATATTCTACTTTAACAACCTAGTAAAACCTTTGGTTAATTCAGCATAGTTAGGAATGAATCGACGTAAAAAGTTCGCTTTCCCTTGCAAACTTTAGAGTTGGCGAAGAGTAGAAGGAGGAGGTAAATTGATGATAGCCTCAACCTTCGATGGGTCGACACGAATGCCTTTCTTGGAGACAACAACTCCCAAAAATTGTCCAGAATCAACACAAAAGACACATATGTGAGGATTCAGGTGAATCCTATAATACCAACATCTCATAAACATAGCCCATAGATGAGTAAGATTATCTGCTCTGCGCAATGAATGAGAAATTAAATCATCAATATAGGGTTGCACAATGTGTTTAATGTCATGAAATGCATAAGACATTGCCCTCTAAAAAGTTTCACCAGCGTTCTTAAGTCCAAAAGGTAATTTGCAGTAACCAAAAGTCCCCCACAGACAAATGAAAGTTGTTTTGGGTTGATCAGCAGAGAGTATGTTGATTTGATTGTAACCCGAAAATCCATCCATAAACAAAAACATTTCACTTCCGGCACAATCTTCAATAATTTGATTGATATAAGGGGTTGGATAATTGTCTTTTGGACAAGCTTGATTTATATCCCTATAATCGATACATACTCGTATCTTCCCTTGTTTTTTATTAACAAGAACAATATTAGATACCCAATCCGTTAAAGGAATTGGATAAATAAAACCTGCACGAAGTAATTTCTCAACTTCTGCTTTAATAGCGGCAGCTTTTCACGGATGTATTTGACGTAGTCTTTGTCGGACAGGTTTAGCATCCCGGTATGTTTTAATTTCATGAACAACAATTGATGGATCGATTCCTGGCATTTCTTTATATGACCAGGAAAAAATCTCACGGAATTCCTGAAATGGGCCTTTATATGCTTGGATTTCATCTGGCATACAAGAAGCACCTATATGAATGTTTTCAACAATTCCTGGTTTTACTGAGATGTCAATAGGAACTGTCGTAGAAATGTTTGCTAAGTTCAATTTAGAATCAGAATTCGTGAGAAGATTCCAAGGTTCATTGACATAATCAGCGGTAAAAATGGAGGAAAAATCAGTTTCAAAATGATCGAGATCAGGTAAAAATGAAGATCGATGATGTAGATCTTCCCATGGTAATTCTTCTATAGACAAAAATTCACGAATATGCTCATCAGTATTGAATACTTGTTGAACAGGATCCAGAATTGATGGCGAAGCTGAACTTGATATCGAAAGTGTTTCCTCATTGATCACATTCACTAGATCAGGTTTAGTTGAATAAGTATCAGAAAATGACTGTACTGCCTTATATGCTAATTCAAAAGGACTCAAATGCATCGCGCCATCGAAAGAATCTAGTTCTGAATCTGAAGGTATTATCCAAGGATCATCAAAGAAAATAGTACTTGATGTAATCATATTGATATTAGCAATAGGAGGTGGTACGTTGGGAGCAGGCAGGGAAAAAGTTCCCAGTAAAGAATAATCTTTAATTAAACCTACTCCAACATATTTATAAGGGATAGTCAATTTTCCGACATGTTGGATGCTATCAGTAGCGGCTGGGTCGGATGAATAATATGAGAGCTGATCTATTTTAACGATCTTTCCTTTATGAGGAAACATGATGAGACGAAAGACCGATGATACAACAGCAGTCATGGCGTAAGACCAACTGCGACCTATGAGAAGTTTGTAATCCAGAGGGGCATCAACCACTTCCACATCTAGATTAATGGTTTTTCCTTCGACCTCTATTGGTATATCCTGTAAAATACCATACGGATGGAAACCTCTTCCATCAAAAGCTTTAAGGATAGTTGGTGATTGGTTAATTGTCAGAGAACCAAGTGATTTTCAACATTTTAACAACATGATACATGTAGAAGCCCCTTCATCAACAACAGTATGAAAGCAACGTTTGTTTTTTACTATTAATGGAATTTGAAAAGCCATTTGATGGGGTAGGCGGGGTGTAAAATTCTCTAAATCAAAGATCATTAGGTTCGAATTCTGAAGGTCTACGGCTCCTATGGATGACAATAGTAATTTTCTTTGGGCTGGACATGATTGCAGCACTTCCAAAGTCGACATTGTTGAACGGGAAATTGCCAAGTCTTCAACAATATTGTAGTTCTGAGCAGCTCTCGCATGTGGATTGAAAGCTGATTTACGAAGTACACCTTTAGTAGGTGATTTGATTACTAAGTTAGGATTCGGTTTCTTAATATGTAGCGGATCAGAAACTGAGGGAGATGTAGTTGATGCTGAATTAGAATTTTCTACTTCTTTACCACCAACAGGATTTTTACTACCATAATCTTGCAATCGTGTCACAACCATCAAGATATCTTCTAGCATATTCGAGGAATATCCAATCATGTTACTATGTTGAGCAGGAAAATGATCCTTCAAGACAGCAGGTGTGGACAAACCCTTAACGAATTTCGATACCTCGGCTCTATGTGGGCACTCTTTAGTAAAATGATCCTCATCAGAAATCAGACAAGGATAACGAGGTTTTCGTTTATCGTCAGTTGGTTCAGTTTTATCGTTTTTATCTTTTGAAGATGATTTTTTGTTTTTATTCTTACCTTTCTTCTTACCACCAGTTTTAGGTTTGTCTGTAGATGATTCTACAACATGAATATCGACGGAAGTGTCAATGGAAGAATCTCCTTTGAGTGAATCAGGTAAAGTTATAATAGGAGAAGTCATCTTGGAAGATTTCTTCTTACCCTTGCTAGTGTTAACAGAACCAATTACACCATCAACAGCATGAGAGCCTGAAGGAGTTGCAGTTAATTCACCAGGTCTTGGTAAATCGGGGATTTTTTCATACAGAGTACCTGACTGTGTATATAGAAGGTCAAGGTACTGAGCTTGAGTAATGACTTTCTCTTCTGTAACAACGCCTCCTTTGGCCACATCTTCAGTGATTTTGGGAAAGAATGATTTGATAAACCATTCAGCCAAAATTTGATCCAGAATAAATACTTTCACTAAACATCTCCTATGTCGCTATTCATGAATGTGGTCAAATATGTATGTAGACGTAGATTTTTTTAATGAGGTCAACAATTCCGTACCATTATCATATCTGAAAGGTAACTCAAAATGGGTTAAGAAAGCTGTAGCTAGTGCATTAAAATTATTAAACGAGCCTCGTGGTAACTCAATGTACCGTTTTGCAGCTAGACCATTGAGAGTTCTCTGAAAAAGACGTAATCTAATTGAATTGTCGATTAGTGAATTGGATGCACACCAAAGTGATAAGTAATAACATGATTAGATGGATCTTGTCCTGACTTACCTTCAAAATTTTTAATATCACTAGGCAACTTATTAGGCATCGGCGGCCAATACAGAAGATAAAATATCGGATCATTCGTAAGGCGCGATAAATTAGGTAAATCTAAAGTTTCTATAAATGGTAACCAACGGCTAGGGTCTTGATAACCTTGTGTGATAAAACCAGTTCCAAGAGGAGGATATCCAGGATATCCTGGAATTGGATTTGCATTGGGAATTGTGAAACCTCCTAGATAACCAGGATTAACCAAACCATACTGGGGTTTTTGAGGTACTTAATAAGTATACCCAAGATACGGCTGATACTGGTATGTTGGATTTTTTGTAGCATGTCCAAATTGATACTTTCCCTGGTATGGTTAATAAGTAAATTGTGGTTGACTAGTGAGAACCGTACTCGTACCAGATTGTCCTGTAGACATCTGGATCATAGTCTTAATTGTAGGTCCTGACTGTGGCACAGATACTTGAGGAATTTGCACTGATACAGGGGTAGTAGAAACAAGAGCTGTAGATACTCTAGAAATAGGTGTGGTAGGTTGAATAGAATTTGCAGCAGCTGCAGAAGTTTAAGGCAGAGTTCTAGGTGTACTAGGCCCAAGCTACTGAATAGAACCAGGTGCAGAGACCTGGATAGTAGGTTGGACAGGTTGATGGGTTGGACCAGAACCTATAGGTTGTCCAAGTTGATTAGGTAACTGCACATTGGGTTGTAAAGTCTGTTGAATTTGAGATGGATCCCACACCATATTAATTCCGGGGTATTGACCCATAGAAGGTTGTGCATATGAAGGACCATAACCAGGTTGAATGTAAGTTTGATAATTAACTGGAAAATTTCCAGCTCCTTGTAATAATGGTTGACCTGAAGGAGGTTGAAAACCTTGAGTTGGGTACTGACCCTGAGGTTGATATTGACTATGAGGCATGTACAGTATCTGGGGTTGATATTGACCTTGAGGTATGTACTGTCCTTGGGGTTGATATTGACCTTGAGGTATGTATTGTCCTTGAGGTTGCTCTCCAGGTAAGAAATATTGTCCTACCGTTTGACCTCCAGGTGGTAAAAAATTACCCTGAGTTTGCCCTCCGAGAAGTAATTGACTACCTTGAGGTTGCCCCCCAAGCGGTAACTGACTTCCTTGAGGTTTCCCCCAGGCGGTAACTGACTTCCTTGAGGTTGAGGATTTGGAATATTTCCAGACATAATAAAACTCTGTTCTGTGTTCAACGTGCCAGTTTTTGTTCCATTTGTACCAGATGATAACACTTGTTTAATTGGTTGAGGAGCTGCTCTTGAGAAGGTACCAAAGAGTGGCTGGTATCCCGGAGGAACATAAAAACCATTGTATAAAACTTTTTCTGGAGATTCGGAAAACACAGATGACTCACTCGACATAGCTAATGAAGGTCGATAACCTCTCAGTGTAGGGTAAAAAGGAATTCGGGGTGGTGAATAATTAAGACCTGCGTTTTGTAAAAAATCTATCAATGATAAATACCAAGCGCCAGTTCTAAAAGGACTGTAGAATATTGATTCACGCTCTCTAAGATTCAAAGTTTCTTGGGTTTCGGGAAGAACTACGTCTTCGTCTGGACCAACAAGTTCTTCAATACATATGAGATCAGAAGGAATATTTTCGGTAATACGTTGTCTTACTGTAGGTGAATCAGGATCACTAGAAGTCGGAGTAACAAAGCCTAAAGATTATTCTAACACAGTAGGTTTAGTTTCTGTCTCAGAAATTTCAGGTTCTTCAGCTAATTCACTGGTTGGAGAAGCAATGCCAGTGATTTCGGAAATTGAAATTGGCTCTTGAATATATTATGCTATTTCTGATTTATTTATTTCATGATAATCAGGACGAGTAATTATGGATGATTCTCCTGGTTCCGTTGATCTAATTCTACTGGTAATATGTGGTACCAGAGCTTTCAGTCCTTCAAGTTGACTTGGTGTATACTCAGGGGGTTTCCCCTGAAGTTTACGCGATTGTCTTAGTAATTTGGCCACGATTAAAAATTATTAATCACACGCAATCAAAGAAAAATTCAATCAAAAGTCCTAAAGTCACTAAGGAGACAATCAAATGATCAAATGCTTATGAAATCTAGGAGATCAAACCACACACAAACAGTAGATTCCCACACTAAAAACACTATTTGGTGATGAAATCCAACATCGTAGTATTTTAATGTAGAAATGGCAGTTGGAACAGTTACCCTGACAACCTGCTTAATGAAATAGACCGGTGCAAGTTTCTCCACTTAAACAATCTCGAATGAAGATAACCCTCTAGAGAGTCCAAGTGAGTCTAGTCGACGTCTGCTCCAGGTACAGTGAGATCTTTCCTCCACCGTCACCTTAGGAAGAAATCTTAAATTTTATGGCCACTAAGGTCACCAACAGGAACAAATATACCTAGGGGAACAGTCTATGATCCGATATACGTGCAAGGGCAGAGTAACAAAGCTCAATCCCCTTGAAGGCTCCTTGACATAATCCAAGGTATACCGACAAGTGACCCCAGGCTCCTCGACAATGGTCAATCTGAGGTTTACCATTGTTAATACACGCACATCTTCTATCATTCCCAATGAGATGGAATTGATCACCTCACTGGTTCAGATATGATCTCGTGCTTGACTCCTTTAGGAGGAGCTTCCCAGAGCATACAAGCTACTATTGCATTTTTCTTACCGCAAGATCAACTACTTGTCTGTTTTAATTGTCTTGGAGAGTTAATTACTCCCTACTCCAAGACACTAGCCTAAGCTATGTTGGTGAAAAGAGTCCTAGAAATATAAAAATTACTAGATTGATTTTAATTTAAGCGTTGCTTTTAATAGGTTGTTTCTTAGGACAATAGGTGCAAAAGTGAAACTTTGATGATATGTAGTGACCCGACTCAAAACACACTAAAAATGCATCTATTATGAGAAACAATTCATTCCCTTTCAATGAGTTCTATCTAAAAGAAAGAGTTGAAAACAAGAACATATGAAAAGAAATCTTATCTCATGAGAACTCGGAATGATCAATTGCTCAAAAAGAAATCCCTTTATTCTTCAAAATTGAAACTACAAGCAAACATTCTCCAAAAGAAAACTACAATTTCTAGAAATAACACTCAAAACTAAAAACACTAATTTCGAGATCTAAAAATTCTAAGAATTAAATCTGAAAACAAAACTTTAAATATTTTGAGGGCATTTTGCTTAGTTTGTAATCTAACTAAGAAATTCTTTGCTGAAATGAGCAAAAAATCAAAAACATCCAATATGGTTTTTTAAGTGAAATTCAAAAAATAATGAAAAAGTTATTAAATATTTTCAAATGAGAAAATGGGATCTAATTCTCATAAAGTAATTTCTGCTAAGAAGTCAAAGACTCAGCAAGAAAACAATGAAATACCAATTATATAAGGTATACAGAGGTTTCTGATCTTTGAGTGACAAAAAGACAAAGAAAAAATCACTTATAACATGCAGATCTTGTAGAAAATCATTCAAAACTTAAAAAAGCTGGAAGAAACTCTCACACAAAGCTTTCTGACAAAAATACAATTCTGGGTATATATTGAGAATCTCGCAAGCTGATCCTAGAAAAGAGAATTTTGAGTTTTTCAAAAAAATTCTTAGGGCCCACAGGTTTTAGTGTAAATAGGTGCGGTGTCGCACTATGTATACAGAAAACAGCGGAGATGACAGCACTGTGCCTAAAGGCAAAGTGTGGAGACCAGAAAACTTAAAGAAAAACAAAAGAATCTAAAGCACTTTTCAGGGATTCTACAAGAATAAATTACCCAAGCCAGTATCAATCAATCAAAATCAAAAAAATAATTTCACTAGTCAAAAAATAAAAGAAAACAAATTTCAAGATCCATTCCCCAGTGGAGTCGCCATTTTGAAGGATGGATAGATCGTTCTTGCGGACAAAACATATCTCCCTAGTATCTTACGATAACTAGTAATAAACAGACAAATGTAAACTACTTTCTCTAGATTATATTTGATCTAGAATTATCTATAATGAAGGATTTAGGACTTACCTGTAGTCCAACGCTGATTGTAGTCTTCTTTCCTACCGCTTCGAATATGTCTCCTTTAGGGATATGCAATCAAAAACATGAAAGAATCAGAAGCACCTGCATAATATAGATTAATTCAAAAACCATATATCTATCTTGATGATCAATGAATTTAAGAAATAATCCATTTAAATAAACAACTCATTGAGAAAACGGGATCCATTTGTATTATCTTTGATGAAAGAAGGAGCCTTACAACCATGTTCACCTTGATGTCGTACAGGTCCTTCCGGGGTCCCGAACAAGCGTTTCCTCTACTTTGACAAGCCTTTTCACTCTCTCGACTAACATACACATGAGTGTGTAATCATTCCCATATGATAATCAGTTAAGAGAGTCTAAGTTTCTCCAACAATTCTCCTCAAAAAATCTCAAAGCCTAACCCCCCTTGAGGCTGAACTATGGCCTCAATTTATAGCAAAAGAGAAGAGGTTGCAGCTCCAAATAAGAGGGAATAGAATCCTCTTTCAAGGGATTAAGTTCCACATACCAAGGGGTAGGCTCCTTTAATGGAGGGATGAATGTACATGAAAGGAGCAAACTTTCCACCAAATAATTTCTTCCAGAAGCTTCCAGATTCAACCAGCTGGGCTTCTAAATTTTACTTCCACCTTCACTTTACCTTTTACAAGGAACTGTACCTTAAATGAAGAAAAATTGTGGCTGGTTCTGCATGTTCTAAAAGAAACAAATGTGGCACCGCAGGTAACACTAAGAGAAAGTGCGATACAAGTATTTTTATGAATTTTATAAGCTTTTCTCTCAATTTCAAGACTTGGTTTTAGGAACTTGATGTTTGTAGACTTATAAGGGAGTATTGTATGAGTAATGATGAACCCATACCGACAGTAAAACGTCATGGTGACAATTTTAGTATAACACCATAGCAAGATTCAAAGTTGTAGCCAAAGACAGATTCAGGATCCATGAGCATGTTTTTGGTTGGTGGCCTACCGTAAACCACCACATGTAGAAATTTTTTTTTTTTCTACATCAATTTATGGTCAAATTTAAGCCAACATCACGAAGCACTTCCACCACCTAAATACTTCAGCTTCAATCTAGATTTGGAATTGTTCTAGGAATTTCTTTGAGCTTTAGTTCCAGTGTTGGTGGTCAGCCTTAAATCACCATCGATAGAAACCTCATGTTCTTCTACCTCATTTGATTTATGGTATTTCTAAATGACAATTTCAGAGAGCAGAGCCAACCATTGGCTATTGCACGTATTTTTATTTAAACTCTCTTCTTACACTCATATACACCCCTTCAGACTAAAGAGGGGGATGTCCTAATCAATAGGGTTGGTGTGGAGAAATTCCAAAAATTGTGGGAAGTCCAATCAACCTCTTGGAATATGAAAAAAAAGAATAATATGTACATCTTTGTGAATATAAATTTTCAAGGATCATTCTAATATCTTAATATGTTAGAAGAATCTTCTACGTCTGAAGCAAAGCTACCAAAATAAATTACAAAAAATGTTACATAAAAAGAGAATGATGGAATACAATTAAATCCTACAAGGAAAATTGTTGGAGATGAATATGAAGAATGTGAACTAAGATTGAAAAGTTTAAAGCTAAATATGATGATGAACACCTTTCAAATGAAATTTGGTTACAAATGTTGCAACCAAAGAAGCTCATAGATAAATTACTAAGTGGAAGAATGACCTAGGAAGAACAAAGCTTGTAATGTAGAAAATAATGAGGATTTGGCAGAGGAAGACAAAGATGAAGAAATGGAGGAAACAATTAACATAAAGGAAAATGAAAAGAACTTAAATTATGATGATTTTTTGAATCTCATAAATATTTCTCATTGTGTAGATGTTAGCAACAACCAAGAAGAAGAAACATAATTTGAAGAAGAATTAATGTTCCTTGAAGCATGGCTTGAAACACCATGTTTTGATGAAGCCTGCATAGAAGTTGCAACAATGAATTTTGAAGAGAGCGTGGACAATGTGGAAAATGAAAAATATAATTAATTTTTTATGTATTGGAGCTATGAAGAAATTAAACATTATTACATAATGGTGTGGGAGTAGTCCATTGAACCAGACTAAAAAAAAAATAATGATGGAAGTGAATTTTTTGAAAAAGTTGAAATGAATTAACATCATCCCATTTGTAGCAAGAAGTGATATCCAAAGTTCATAATGTGGAGTAAGAATAATAATTAAATTGAAAACAATAAATTTTGGAGCAATGAGTTCATGAAGACGTTTTATCAATATATTGTAGCAAGGAAAGTCAAAATGAAATACTTGAATACTTTGTCACACTTTCTAATCTTGGATGAGAGTTAAACCAATGGACATGTTTTATATGTTATGCTTTGATGTATGCTTTGATGTTTTATGTGTTAATGCTTTGATATTGTTAGTGTGGTTGGAGATTGTTTGGAATTGAAGTCACATTAGGTATCAGATCCTATTTTATTGGGAGTTTGTTGAAAATACTAAACAATATGCTACTCCTAGAAATGTAAGTGCCTAATGATGAATTGAATGTAGGGTGCAAAGGAGCGCATACAAGCTCTTAGACTGAGCAATATTTCACCTGTGCAAGTTGCAAATCGCCATTATATTGACAAGTGCTAAAAATACATCAACCAAGGTAGTCTCCCCAATGTGAATTAGACCTCACACCGTTCGAAATAGGAGCCCCATCTGAGGTATCACACCAACTGCTATATATTCTTATAGATTTTCCTTGGCTACAAATTTCAGCAAAAGAGAGTAATGCGAGTAATCTCAGATCAGTGAGTATGCCTTTTGAAATGTTCAACTACGAATGATATCAAGGTCCTTCTATTGAAAGGGAAGAGAAAAGTGGGCCCTTTACAGACAAGTAATAGTAATCTAGAAAAGACACACAAACATATCACTAGTACATTTGGGGCAAATTCCGACACTTGGTTCCGATGCTTTTGACCAAATGTCGGAAATTTTCCCAAATTTTTTCAATCCTGCCCGAAACCGTCGCTATACCGACATTTAGAGAAAAGTGTCGCAATACCGACACTTAGACAAAGTGTCGCAATTGCGACGTTTGGAGGAAGACGTCGCAATTACGACACTATGCCCCAAAGCATCGCAATTACGACACTATGCCCCAAAGCGTTGTTATTGCGACGGCTGCCTCCAAACGTCGCAAGTGCGACACAATGTCTAAGTGTCGCAATTGCAACGTTTGGAGGCATCCGTCATAATAGCGACACTTTGTCCACCGTCGGTATAACGACACTTATATGCGCGCTACATAAAAATACGAAACTTATATGCGCGCTACATAAAACTGATTTTATTGAAACTACATTAACGTCTGATATCACGCGCGCATTCGCCCTCCGCTCTTGCAGAACAGCATTCGCCCTCAGTATTCACCCTCAGCTCTTGCAGAACAAAATTCACCCTCATCATTCGCCCTCAGCATTCACCCTCAGCTGTTGCAGAATAGCATTCGCCCTCAGCATTCGCCCTCAAATCTTGTAGAACAGCATTCGCCCTCAGCATTCCACCTGAGCTCTTGCAGAACAGCATTCTCCCTCAACATTCGCCCTGAGCTCTTGCAGAACAGAATTCGCCCTGCATTTGCCCTCAGCTCTTGAAAAATGGTAAGTTCTTACTGCAGGCCCTTCCTCCTATAGTAGGGTTGACTCTATTTGGGTTTTTTTGGTCAATTCCATTGGATTGTGTTAGGCTGTAGGGTTCTCTCTAGATGTCTTCCAATGTTCTTTTGGATGAGTTTCAAAGAGGATGTGTAAGATGTGTTTGTGCTTGCATTAATTTGACTCCACCAGTTTCATGAATTTTAAGCTATGGAATTTAGTTCGACAAACTCATCCATCTCAACACCCAGTAACAAATTTCCCTTGGTCTGATCTATATTGAAGGAGAAGTGCAAAGTGGTAGAGAATGGGAGATCGAAAGTCATCAACTTTATCACAAGGGTAGTACTCCAGATCGAAAGTGATGAGCTTTAGTTCTCCAGATTTGGGGATTTTCTGATATTCGGGGATTTTCTGATCACATACCAAAGGTCACATTCATACAACCATATCAAGGTCAATATTGAGATCATTTTCATATAGATATAGGTCACTGATATATAGGGTTAATATCATCATCACTATCCATGGAAACTGAATGGTTACAAAATCTGTGATTGTGGTTGGCTCATTTATAATTATTACCCATTTACAGTAGAGCACAGAAGCACTAAATATGGCCCGAGCAGAGCCTTTACAATAGGCAATGGAATTACAGCTGCTTCATCAATAACCAATAGCTCCACTTGAGAAAAAATTTCATAATCTTGGGGCTGGATATACTGCAGAGCAAACAATTGTAGTTATCATTCATGCTCCAATATATTAATATACTTTTTACATTGAACTAAAGAAAGGGAAACAAGCAAATGCTAGCCATCATACAATGCTTTGACATAAGAGTTTTGAGTGACATACATGAAAAAAAGAACTCATCCATTGATATTTATAATCATTTCAGTTATTCAAGTTAAACACAGTGTCAAGAATCAAGATTCAATACCCTCTATTATCTTCATCACCCAATACAAGATTTAAATTTTTCCCAAAGAAACGCTTATTAATTTGGCAGCCATTATTTCTCCCTGCTTTAAAAACCCTACATTTAAATGAAAACAGGCATTGCATTTCAACTACAAAAATCTATTAGTGTTCAAATGTACATGTGTGTATCACTTGTGTAGGGTATTCCTTTTCCACTTTCACATTATCCAAGAATGTGTGTAGTATAGTTCATATTTTTTGTGATTAAATTATCTTGAAAAAGGAAAGGTAAATTATTTCCCATGGAAAAAGAAGGTTTTCCCTTTTTACTACTGGAAATGGTACAACAAAGTTCCATTTCTACCCGAAACTCCTATGAAACAGGAACCAAATAAAGGCCATGTCCTCAATGGACATAATTTGGCTTTGAAAATGGCCATTGCACCGTGTTGTTTCTTTTATTACATCAAAATAGTTTCTTAGGTCATTTCTTGTTTCTTGAGATGAAAAACAACCAAAGAAATTGTGAAGATCCTTTCAAGAAATAAATGACCATTTCTCAATCATATCTCAACTATTTTTTATTTTATTCAGTGGTTGCTTACTTTGAGAGAAATTTGACACTTTTATAAGGAATATAACATAAAAAACACAAAATGGGAAGGAATTGATGAGGTAGATGACCTTTAGTTGTTGTCAATTAAGAATTGATAATACACGATGCATGTTCTGTACTACAAAATAGATTCCTTCCTGGAGTTAGGACACAGAGTATTGAATCAAAGTTGTAGTTTCTAACTTCTTGTATTGGTTCATCAATCTTGAAATTCATACATTGCATGTCTTCATTCCTTCATGTTTGAATAATTTGCATCATATCGTACAATAGGAAATTAGGAATTATGATTATTATTACTTTATGGATCTGTTAAGTTACTTTTAAGTTTGCATGGTTTAGTGTGAAATTATTCTAGTGTGCCCCTAGGCCCAGGTGAAGGAATGCCAAGGATTGAGAACCCTAGTTTTTAAATGGTATTATTTCTTATACCCAAAAACCCCTCAACATCACTTCTTATTAGTTCTTAACAATAGTGTTGTAAACAATTTGAGAATTGATATAGAAAAATCTCGCACTTCTCAAGATAAAGTCCTAAAGCTAAAGTGTGATACCATGTGTAATTCAATAGCCCCATTGTCACCTCACCAACTTCTTTTCACTTCGGGCTAGCTCTCCTCCAACTCAAGGGGGGTTCTCCCTAGTAGATGTTAGGGATCTAATGGCCCAACCAAACCAATTCAAGAGCCCCCTAACTCTCTATGTTTACTACTATCAATCAAAATATTGAACAATAGGGTCAGACATGCATCGTGAAGATAAAATTGCCAGGGTATTTTTGGGTAATTTCAAATGGAAAGTCCCCAAACACATATAATCAAGGAATTATAATGTGATTTCAAACATTAAATATCAACAAAATCATTTAAAGGATATTGAAAGGAAAAATGTGATGGAAGATAGAAAGTGCCTTACTTAAATACTCTAAGGATTTTTCAATAGTTGCTCCAAAAGCTTCACTTCAAGGCCCTTCAAGATCGTCTCCAACAATGCTATACCATCAGCTTCAACAATATTGCTCCAAAATTGTCCTCAAGTTCTTCACAACAAGTTTACTAGAATTTTCTCCAACAATATATTCAATAAGGTCTTCATTGTCAACTCGTCTCTTGTTTGGGTGCCTTAATGTGACTGAATTCAATGCAAGGCATATTTGAAACTCTAACTCTATCTTCCGGTGTCTTATTAGAAATTATTCCAGTTTTCATTTTGTGTTTTCAAGTTAGATATTGTTTTCAAGTTTTTACATTTATAATTTTATTACAATGTGGCAGACTGATCAGGGCAGTACAAGAACAACCCCGAGACGGGATGATCGCGGAAAGAGGCCAGCGAAAGAACATGTAAAGTGCCAGCATTGCTCTATCTTTAGGTATTTTAGTTATTTACATAATTGAAATAATATTAATTTTGTTCAAATATGTAGACACCTAGCCATGGTACGCCTGATGATTCCCTCTTTGAGGAATAGCTTTCTTCATCCCTATCTCCAGTGTTCTTGTTGCGAAAAAAGGCACAAGATGCAAGGTCATAATTTAATACTTTGATAGACGTGCCTTAAACACCTGAAACAGAAGAGAGGATAAAATAACTTATGAGCCAGCTAGAAACATATCAGGTAATAATAAAAAATCAAAAGGATATTTTTTTTGTTCTGCATGAGATGAATTGTGATAGTTTGATTTTTAATTTTTACATTGACTAAAATAACAAAAATTTCTTTTGTATGTAGCATTTTCTGGCACTTTCTGAACCCGGTGTTGGTGGTAATGGGACACAAGGGCAAGAGATTTCCTAGCAACCCTCTCGTACACCTTCTACTCCTTTAGGTGCCAACCAAGAAACACACCCTGCCCAAGCAGACACCCAGCCAACCGCTGAACATGTTGGCAGTGATGAGGCTGATATGGCCAACTACATTATTGCTTTTCCTAGAGCTACACGTGTCAGCTGCACAAGGACCATTAATGGCACGTTGTTGGTGAACGATGAAGGTGTCCCTATAAAGCATGTACAACTCCCAGGTAAATTTTAATATTTTAACTATTTCATGTACTTTATCTAAAACATATTTATCATGATTTTTATTTTTAAATTAATGATAATATATTTTTTTTCTGTGTAGGAAACAATGAGTTCTACAGGTTTTTTGAGAGCCATGCGTTGATAATTTTTGGCCCAACCATATGCACAGAGTGGAATTCCCAGAATTCCAACCTGAAAAAAGAACTTCTAGATTATCTAGAAGCCCTTTTTGGGGTCGGCACATTTGGCAGAACAGCGGTGACTTGGGTAGCCAACAAATATTTGAAATATACCAGGGACACCTATAGGACGCAATTGAAATTTAATCCTAGATACGAGCATTCTCTCACAATTCCAAAGAGTGAGTGGAGAGCACTCATCCATGACGGAAAAGAGAAAAGGGCAAAGAAAGAAGGAAAAATGCCAACTGGACCCGCAAGGTAAATTACAACTTTAATTCAATAGCTTTAATTTTCTCTATGTCTAAAATGAAAGTGTGCTACGTCATATCTGACTTCAATATTTTGATGCTAGGTTGCCTGACACCTCAAAGGCAACCAAAGCTAGGATTGAAAAAAAGTGCCATCACAAGCTAGGCCAGGACAACTACTTGAAATTAGCCGCAAAAATTGTAATTAAGTAGCTAAACATCTTATAATTAATTGTATTGCCTTCCAACGTTTTTGTAATCCTATAAAATATGATTAAAAATACACAATCACATGTAATGTAGGGTGATGTCTTCGAAACAGAAACTACAGAGGAAGATAAAAACATCTCTTTCCATTTCGGCTATCAAGCCGTAGTTGAACGTCGCAGAAACTTGGGGCAGGTCCCAAGATCTAGAATGCCTGATAAGGAAAAACATTAACCTTTCAATATGTTTTTTTTCGTCCATAAATTTAATGTCTAACAACTTTGTTTAAATCAAGGGAGCAACACTTCTAACGAGGCAAATAACCCAGTTTTAGAGCCAGATGTAGATGATCCTCACGTGCAACCTGATCATTGTAGTGGGGACCAAGCCGACAATGCTACTATCAATGAGGGTCGTGATAGAGAATGTTTATGGTTGTCCTTATAACGTTTTTGGTTTAAATGATAGAGAATGTTTCCCTTGAGGATCTTACCACCAAAGAGGAAGATAGGGCAACAGTCCCAACGATGACAACTGGTGCACCAGGTAAATAATCTCATTGCAATTTTTTTTATTAATATTACCGAACTTGTTCAATGATATTTAAAAACTGAAAATTAAAATTTAATAATATCTTTTTTTGTAGGTGATGCCCCGTCACTGGATGAGACTAGACATCATGACTACGCAACTAGGTCAGCGGCGACAACTGGTGCACCAGGTAAATAATCTCATTGCAATTTTTTTTATTAATATTACCAAACTAGTTCAATGATATTTAAAAGCTGACAAATAAAATTTAATATTATCTATTTTTCTAGGCGATGCCCCGTCACTGGATGAGACCAGACATCATGACTATGCAACTAATTCAGCGGCGACAACTAGTGCACCAGGTAAATAATCTCATTGCAATTTTTTTTTATTAATATTACCGAACTAGTTCAATGATATTTAAAAACTGACAATTAAAATTTAATATTATCTGTTTTTGTAGGCGATGCCCCGTCACTGGATGAGACCAGACATTCTGACTATGCAACTAGGTCAGCAGTGTGGGTCGAAAGGCACGAAACAGGAGCAGAGCACGATGATATTGATGATGTAATTAGGAGCTTTATAAATAGGAAGAAGAAAAAGAAAATTTGATAATTTAAAATATTGTATTATTATAAGACAAACGTTACCATAATTGGAACGTTTTTTACGTTATATAAAAAACTCATTTATCATACTATTTTTATGTCAAGCATTAATTGCAATGTTTCCTTGCGTACTTTTTGTTGAATTGTTTTTTTATTAGTTATTGAATATATTTTTTTATGCTCATGAAAGTAAAAAATGAAATATAGATTGCGTATTGGGGAATTGAGAGTGATGTGAGGGGGGGGGGAGGGGCCATAAGAGCTTCCACCTTCACGTGGTTGGCCCTATTTAGTAGAGAATAATTTATTGGAGCGATTTAATCTTGGAGCAAACCTCCCTCGATCCAACGTAGCAACAAAAAATTCATTGTTGACTTAGTTGCTACTCTTTCAGATCGTGGGAGGCTTGTTCCAAGTTCATGCGACTCCAATAAATTGTTCTTGAAACTAAGAGGAGCTTATTCAGGTATGTTTTTACATTTTCAACATATGTTCTAACATTATCATAAGAATGCATCTTAGAGGAAAAAATACGACATCAATTACTTGTATTTATTGTATAGATAATGATGGATTTTGATTGACTTGGCAGTGCAGGTACAAATCCTCTTGCATCATGAGCAATACAACTTGTCAACCAGGGTCATGTCCAGGATATTTTTGCTTGTGTACTTGACCAGGTTCGTAATTTCACATTTTCTAAGTTCCTTTACAGGTCATAATTCAATATTAAGCTTGTTCATGATTATTATCTAGGTTTTTTGCATGTGTTTTTTCATCTATTTGATTGTAAGCAACTCTGCATGTTTCCTGTTGTTCACTATGATTTCTCCCATTACCACTCCCAAGATGAATCCACTTTATTGTTACATAGGTTACTTTATTGTTACTATGATTTCTCCATTTACGATTTCATAGGTTACATCATGTAAAGTTGTCAATCTCAGGTTGGTGATGAGCTTTAGTTCTCCAGATTTGGGGATTTTCTGATATTTTCTCCCTCATGTCATTCCTGCATCACCTCGTTGTTTGAGCATGCCAATTATCTACCACTTTTACCAATTGGCACATGTCAATCTCTGAGTGGTGCCACATTTCACCTATTTTCAGTGAGAGTTTAGGGTTTCTCTAACATAGCTTCAAAAATCTGATTCAGTGCCTGCTTGAATATAGTCACATAATACTCATGGTTTGGATTGATGAGCATGTTCTAAATGGTTGGTTGATTCATAAGAACCACCCATATAGTCATCTTGAGATATTTCAAAAGTTTTCTCGGGTTTCCTTTTTCACTGTTTCTAGTGGATGGGATGGTGTGGGGTGATCCATCAATACTGGTTCTCTTGTAGTAGGGAATTTTCTTTTGGGGAAATAAAGGAGCATTTGATGTAGATATCCCATTGGATGCATTCATAGATGGGCACGAGAGGTCAAGAATTTAAATTAAAAATATGCAACCTCTAGCATGGCAACCTGAAGGCCGCGAGAGACACTGGTTAAAGATTGTTTTGTGCTGGCCTTAATATAGTCGTGATTTCTTTCTATTATCTTAATGCAAATATATAGTATGGTCTCATTAAAATGAGGATTATGGTTGTATTTATCTTTGGTTGTTTCTCTCTTAATGCTCCAGAAGTTGCCAAAAGTTGCGATAGTTGTTTAGTTTGCCTGTTACAACTTAAAAGTGGTTTTTAGCAATGGTAGTCATGTTTTTTAAGGTTCATACTAATATGAAGATCTTGTAATTCTATATTCAGGATAATAGAAGATGGCCTCTACTTTGGGCAGTATGACAACAATTGCCACATCTACCTCATTGGGTAACAATGGAAAGGGGAAGAAGTTGGGTGCAATGTTTGATAATTATGGCAGACAATTGTCTTCTCTTTCAGTTTTTTCACCCATTTCCTTTAATCGCTCAAGCAGAAGAGAGACTCTGAGATTACGCGACAAAGATAAGGTAGTTAATACAAGAGCTATGGAAAATGAGTTGTACTTCAACAAGGATGGCTCAGTGACAAAAAAATTACAGGTCAGAGAAAAAATTATGTTTAAAGGAAGGTCACCTGCACGTGAAACTTCACTGCGGTGGATCTTTCCCTGTCCACTTATATTCAATTTTAATGTGTTATTTTAATTTTTCATGGAGGGTTATTTTGGCATATGTTCTAGAATTCAATTGCACACTTACTGAAAGCATTGTCAATTTGTCTTGCAGGCAGTTTGAAGAAACTTGCTGATCTTGTTGGAGTCACCCTTGGGGCGAAGGGAAAAATGTTGTCTTGGAGAGCAAGCATGGTTCTCCGAAAATAGTTAATGATGGCGTGACAGTAGCTAAGGAGGTAATTTGTAGATGTGTGCTATGTTTTTCTGTTTAACATTGTATTAGTTCCCCCTCTTAAATGTCTTAGATTTGGTAGGCATAATTTGAAAACTCAAAGGTGAAAGGAAAACATATTTGTTACCGAGTGGTCTACTTGGCCTATGGACTAGCCACATTAGAGTAATGCATAAAGCTTTTCAAAACAATAAAAGCAAAGGGTTATGGTTGAGTCAAATTTTATTGTTATTGACAGTGTAATGAAATGCATCTCAATGCTATGGTTTTGGCCTTTTTATTGGTTGAATTAGAGGACCCAGTTGAAAATATTGGGGCCAAGTTGGTAAGGCAAGCTGCGGCAAAGACAAATGATTTAGCTGGGGATGGAACCACAACATCTGTTGTTCTTGCACATGTTGGAATATTGGAAAATTCTAGAACAATGAATGGAGAATAAATCTCCCTTCCTCTAACACAGAGAAAATAAAAATTTCTTTGACAGGAGACAGAGTTTCAATACTTTGAAAACAAACTTCTATTCCCTTCAATAACTCAAAAAAAAACTATTACACTACTTCCTCACCGAGAGGGATTACAAAATTATGACTGCTACAAAACGCAGTGCATAAAACCAACTCACTGTCTGTTCAAAACAAACATACTCTGTCTCTAAAACACTCTGCTATGTTTTTCACTTTCGCACTGTTGTGCATACACACTTAAAAATTTACACTCAGTCTTTCACTTTTTACACACTGCTGTGTAATAAAAAATTTACGTACTGTCTATAAAAAAAAACTACCAAGATTTTTTTTTCCTTTTTATTTTTATATGTCGTAACATATAAAACATATTATAATAAACCCTCTTTTTAAAAAAATAAAATTAAAACTAAATTCTATGGCCCACCTTTCATTTCGCATATGATATATTATAACATATGTTTAAAACATATGTATATATTAAAGCATACATAAAATTAAACTATCAAAACATTAAATAACCCTTTCCGTTGAACTTCAAAAGTTTGAATAGATTGAATTTCAAACCAAATTCACGTTCCAAAATGGGATGCTGACGTCTGCCTAATTTGTAACTCGAATTCTCAATCCAATGTGCCTTATAAAAATTTCGGGTCCAGATTTCAGGTTTTCAGATTCCCTTCAATTTCATGCAATCCAATATTAATGCTCCACATGTCCTCCTTTGGAATTTACAAAACTAGGGGGTAAATTTATGTTTGTTTAATTTCTGGTTGGTGAATTGCGTTAATGCTAGTTGTTGTGTTTAAATACAATCCTGTACAGAAATATGGCTGCGGCTGTCTACAAAAAAAACTTGCAGGAATTTTAAATGCTGAATTAAATTTCTGGATGGCGCGCAAGCAACCTCCAAAAAAAAATGTTGTTGCTGCATCCATCCTTCTGCTGCAGCAGTTGAAGTTAAAATTCAACAGCACAGGGTTTAATAAGTGAGGGTGTAAAGGTAACTTTTTGTCGATAGTACTGGATTAAGATCATCTATTCATTTTTGTAGAGTCTTATGGTGTTTGGTTTTTTAGTTTTGGGTTGGGCTTATTGAGTCTAAGATAGTTTTTGAGTGAAAAAATTGCTATCAGGTATTAAAAAATTTTGGTTCTTTTGTCAAAATTTATGAGCTTGTTATGAAATACAAAACTGACAATGGTTGTATCTTAAATTTGTGGAAAATAATTTGAAATGAAACCTTTTTGTTTAGGTTGTTGCAGCAGGTGCAAACCCCATTCAAATTACTAGGGGAATTGAAAAGACAATAAAGGCCCTTGTTTGGGAACTAAAAATTTGTCAAAGGAGGTAAACACTTGCCTTTTGAGTAGGCTGGTTTTCCTTTTTGCTGATGGTTTGGTGTATCTAATTGAATTAGTTTCCTAAGGTATTTTTGGTTGCAAAATCCTTTTCATTTTCATACAATATTGGCCTTGTGGAATACATTTGATTGTGTGGTCTTGTTAGATCTACAACATTTGTAGTTGTTTAGTCTTATGGCCGAGGTGCACTTTTAATATGGAAATAGTTGATGCAATATTGTCATTTAATCCTTACTGCAGGGTAGCATGTTGAGAAGTTTCTTGTGAAACATTTGGTATTCAAAATGACACTTGATCCTATACAAGATCATGCACTTGACTTCAAAATTCATATTCAAAGTGTGCCAGACAATTCTTGCAAAATTTCAAATATTTATGTTGTTTTAAACCATTATCTTTTTCATGTATCGGATGCTGAAAATGTGAAAAAGACTTTGGTATGAAACCAACTGGTGAATAATTTCCAGCAAAACAACCACTTCCAAGACATGATTTAGAAGTAGAACATATGTATTTATGAAGCATAGAAAGATATCCTTGATGCATTGTCAATGTTTGGCTAGGGTTATTTTTGGAGAAAATAACTCCTTATTCCTAGAGTAGTGATCTTCAATACAAGTAAATGCCAGAGAAGAGAGATCATCGTGTGACATAAACCTATTAACAAAAGTGAACAGGGAATGATTATTAATTATGGCATACTAAGTTGTTAGTTATTTCGACTATTTGTCTTTAACATGTAAAAATGTTAAATTCCAAACTTACATCATCATGGTTTGGCATCATGAGCTTAACTAATTGTCCACCATGCTCATAATTTCATTTTTGTCTTCATATCTATAAACAACGTTTCAAATAATAATAATAAAGTTCTATAAGAAAAATCCAGACCTCTATGCTGCTGCTCCTTGTGAGACAAAGTCAAAATTGCATTACACAATATGACACATAAGAATCTCCTATATCCCGGTGGTATGTATCCAAATTCTTATAATAGTGTCTTCAAGACTTATGTTGACATTGCCAATGAGATATTTAAGCAATGAAAGATGGAGCCTTTTTCATTGTTGTATATGTAACAGTCTTTTATTAATATAAAGATTGATGGTTTTGTCTTTCTGAAAATGAAATGTAAAAATAATTTATTGTGGTCAATTGAAAAGTTTTTTTTTTAAAGCTTTTCATTATGGAAGGGTGACATATATATATGCCCTTCTAATTGAAATTCGGACCTGCCCTTCAAATTTGATCACTGTGTGGGACCTTAACGAACAATAAAACTATTCTGTCGCGCGTTATATAAAACATATAACAAAACCTTTGTCAAAACTTCAAACGAACCCTTTAGCCGTGGGTATTTCATCACAAATTGATCATTTTACCATGTACCTTCTTCTAGAGGAATATTCTTCCACTTGATTAGGTACTTCATAATGGTTATATGTCAAAGAGATACAAAATGTTTATCTATAACTTTTTGTGGTTCAAGAATCAACTTTCATTCTTCATCTAATTTTGGAAGTTCTATTTACATTGGCATATTTTTTCCCAAAACCTTTTTAGGCAAGATACATGAAAAACCTTATGAATGCAAGAAGAAGGAAAATATAACTTCTATACCACTTGTGCAATCCTATGAATAATTATTTAGGGCCATAAAATTTTTGAGCTAATTCTTTATTCTTATTTTTCTTGAATGAAGATTGCTTATAATGCTATAATCTAAAAAATACCCAATTACCCTCCTCAAATTATCTTTCACTTCAATGTTGTTCCCCTTGTTGTTTATCATGTTTCATGTCATTTGAAGGTTTTCCATAATAATTTTCAAAGTTTCTTTAGTATTTTCCATATGTGACTTTGTTTCCTATACTTTGGACTTATCTTGCAAAAAGTATGAGATACTAGGAGTTGGATATCCATAAAGGGCCTTAAATGGGGAAATTTTAGTAGATGTGTGATAGGTGGTATCATATTACCATTCTTCCTTGACGAACCCACTTCGTCCATTAAGATTGCTTTTCTAAAGAGTAACATTGTAGATAACCTTAAAAACATTTGTTAACTATTTTTGTTTGACCATTTGATTGTGTTTGATATGTAGAACTCATTATAGAGGAGAGGAATAACCTGTTTCTGAGTTTTTATTAATCACCTAACGTTTCGGACTGTCTATGTGAGTCCATCATCACAGGTAGACGTCAAAGTTTTTTGAAAAATTGAGAGAATAGGGCAAAAGAATGTATAAATAAATAGTGGATAAAGAGGATCTTCATGAAAATTTCATGAAAGTCGGCTTATGTTGGGAGAGAATTTAGGAAAAAGTCTAATTTAATTTTTCAGATTTATGGATAATTAAAATTAAGTTGTAATAAGGAATATTATTATAAATAGATGATATATTTTTGGAATGAAATAATTTGGTTAATATATTTAAATTAATATATATGATTAAAATAACTTATTAAGTTAATATGATTGTTGATGTAAAGTTATTTATTTGATTTTAGGAAATTTAAAAAAAAAAATTTATTTTTATTTTATATATATATATATATATATATATATATATATATATATATATATATATTTTAATTTATTTATTTATTTTTATTTATTTTTATATTTTTTTATATTTTTTTATATTTTTTATTTTTTTTAAGGAAGGTTTATGTAACTAAATAATCTAATATATTATTTATTTAATTTATTTATTATTAAATTATAGTGGTATTTATTTGGTTAGATAATTCCATAATTTTAAATATTAATTTACTAATTTATTTACTTATGTTATTAATCCATTTATCTAATTATTTACCATAATTTACTTATTTTATTTTATTTTTTATTTTTTTATTTATTTTCTATTTTTATTTTTATATGGGTTATGATGTATTTATACTAGATCTTTAATAGTTTTTAACTTCTAGATAGGTTTTGATGTATTAAGGGTTTCCATGTGTTACTGATAATGAGACCATCATCACGATTTAAGTTGTTTCCTATTTTCTCAATTTCTACAGCTTCTTTGATTTTCCTTTTTAGGTAATGGTCCTCTTTAGAGACCAGTTTGGCTTCCTCTATTTGTATGTAATGTGAGGTCAAGACTGCATGTTCTGCTAAGGTGGATTTATCTATTCGGTTATGAGCTAAGTCAGTAGCATGTTCTTTTATTCTAATGTTAAGGGATCTACTTGTTTCGCCAATGTATTATTTGCCACAAGAGCAAGGTATGACATAAACACCTTTATGAAGCCTAGGGTTTATAGTGTCTTTAGCAGAGTCTACCATATTTAAAATAGTATTAGGGGGAGTGAAGGCAATTTTAATGTTGTGTTTGTTGAGCATTCTGGAGATTTTGTCAGTGGTTATTCTTATTAAGGGTTTGGTGAATGGTTTTGTTGATGACATGTTTATTATATCCATTCTGTTGAAAGACATGACGGAGATGGTCTATCTCATGCTCTAGGTGGTGGGAGTCTGAGATTCTAGAAGCCCTTGTAGTTAGGGTCTTTATGATGCCAATTTTCTGGTTCGGGTGGTGATGAGAGTCAGTGTGAAGGTATATATCTGTGTGAGTCTTTTTCCTATAAACCTTGGTTCTTAATTTTCCATTTTTCTTGGTTAAGAGGATGTCTAGGAAGGGTAATTGGTTGTCCTTTTCAATTTCAATGGTAAATTTGATGTAATTTGAGAGACTATTAATGTGGGCTAAGAATTCATGTAACTTTAGTAATCCATGGGTCCATTTTGCAAAGATATCATCTACATATCTTTTCCATTCTTTAGGGGTGAATGGAAAGGATCTGAGGGCCATTTGTTCGAAATGTTCCATGTATATGTTGGCAATGATAGGAGATAGAGGCGAGCCCATAGTGACCCCATGAGTTTGTTCATAAATTATTCCATTGAAGCTGAAGAAAGACGATTTTATACGTAACTTTAGGAGGTCTATAGTCTCATTATCAGTTATAGTTTTTAAAATGTCGATGGCCTCGTCTATAGGTATCATGGTGTAAAGGGAGACAATGTCAAAACTCACCATAAGATCATCATTATGCATGTCTAGGTTTTTGGTCCATTGAACTCATGTAGAACTCATTGCAGCTAGTGTTTCTCCACTCATATTAAATCATTATTTCCAAAATTTTCTTGTTACTATTACCTTAGGAAAACCATGAAGACTATGAATTTCTTTCAAGGATACTTCTGCCACTTGGCTTGTTGTTTATGTACTTTGAGCTCTACAAAAAAAATCTACAAAATTTGTCTATATAAATGACCACAAAAATTTAATACTTACCTTTATATTTCAGTAACCCTGTAATAAAGTCTATTGATATATCTTCTAGTATTTGAATATGTATGTGGAATGGTTGGAGTAACCCTAGAGATTTTACTATCTCTCTTTTATTTATTATGCAAACTTGACCTTCTCTTACAAAATTTTGAATATCTTTCTTCATTCCTTCCAAAAATATATTTTTTGATCCTTTGAGATGTTTTAAGGAACCCTGCGTCCTACCATTAGAGAGACATGGGACTCCCTTAATATTTGTTTATTCAAATATGCTTGCATGCATAAAAATATTCTACATTTGCACCAAATTATATCTCTCTTTCACTCCCAATGCTCCATAGAGTTCATCCCATCCTTTATAAATTTTAGTTTTTGTTTAGTACTATTGTCATTTTTCCATTATGGCAAGCTTCTTCTAGCTACCTAGGAATAGAAAATGTAATTGGATATAAATTTGAGGCCTCTTCTATTTTAGAAAGAGCATCATGTACTAAATTTTCCTTACCCTTTTTGCAGATTATCTCAAAATTAAAACTTTGCATTTTTTCTCCTCATTTTTGTTAATATTCTAATGAAAATCATAGCTTCAAAAAATACTTTATGCTATCATGGTATATCTTGACTTTAAAGTACCTCCCAATGATATACTATCCCCATTTTTTATCGCATGTAATATTGCTTCCATTTATTTTTCGTACGTAGATTTCACCAAATATTTTCTTTGAATTCCTTGCTTTTAAAAGCCAATGATATCCCTTATTGTGTTAATGTTACGTAAATTCCTTGTCCTAGTGCCTCACACTCTACTATGAATGTTTTACCAAAGTAGGTGCAACCGATGTTGGTGTAGAAGACATGGCATCCATTAAAAGAGAGAATGCCAAAGTAGCCTCATCATTCCATATAAATGATATTTTCTTCAAGAGATATGTGAGTGGACTTGAATGCATGCATAATTCTTAACAAATTATCAATAATATCATGTAAGTCTAAAAAATCTTCTAAGAAACTTGATTTTCTTAGGAATAGGTCATTTTGTAATAGCTTGCATCTTTTGAGGCTCCAACTTCACTCCTTCCTTTAAAACAATATGAACCAAATACTCGAATTCTTATTTCCCAAAAGCACATTTGAATATTTTTACATAAAAATGATTGTTCTCAATAATTTATATAACTTTTCCACATGTTTAGTGTGGTATTCCCATGATTTATTATAAATATGTGTATTATCAAAGAAAACCAACACAAATTTTATAATATGGGATCAAACAAAATTGTTCTTAAGTTGAGCCTGCTGGACTTCAAACAGCGATAAACCATAATTCAAACCAAATTCGCGTTCCAAAATAGCCTACTGACGTCGGCCAATTTTGTGACGCGAAAACCAATTGAATTCCACCCTAATCTTTTTCGGGTCCGAAGTTGGGCTGGCGTATGGAGGGAGAGTTGTGACGATAATTTCTTATGAAATTCGCCCTAATCTTTTTCGGGTCCGGATTTCCACTGTGCGAGCGGCCCAAACAAACATCTGTTCCAATCAATTTCTGCCATGTGTCCTCAATCAAATGTTTCCCTTTTCCCAGATGCGGGTGCATTCGATGGTGTTTAAGGCGATGGGACATGGATGTGGCGATTTCATATCAATCGCATTATGTTTTAACGCTGTTCAATTAAGTTCCAAGGTTTTCACATCAAATCGCATTAAGTTTTAACACTGTTCAAGATCGGACCTCCACTCCTGTTAGCAATTCCGCATGCTCCAATATGATCCGGCCTTCGGCTCTCATTAATTTTTAGAGATTAATTATGACGGGCGTCCTTCGATTGCATTGTAGTCGGGTCGATAAAATGGTGTTTCGCTATGTTTTTTCAGACGAGCCGATTGTTGGGTTACACTGCCTACTCACTGTGACGAGAGGGAGAAGTGGCAAGCTGAACTACTGCTTAGACCTTGCTGCATATCTGCATTTCTCTCGGTCTGGTCCTTGTCTGTCTTCCTCTGTTTCTTGGAATTCTGCTTCTCTGTCTCCTCTCTTGCCCACTGCTGAGACTGCACCCATACCTCGCCTGTGTCAAAGGATGTGTTGCCACAGGGGGAGCACTAGAGGTCAACCCCTGCGTGCTCCCTCCAGCCCCTCAACCGAGTCATCTTCCCAGTCCAGTGATTATCACATAGGTCGCTATCCAGATACTAGAAGTGGGCGGGGTCAGGTTCTATGATCTGGCCACCGTATGGGCTCCCCTGCTTCTCATTTCCCCACCGCTTCACCTTCTCCCACAAAACGCACTGCGCTTTTTTCCTTTAATTTCTCTCTGAACCACCCACGAATCACAACTTCAATTACTGTGGTTTTCCATGAGGAGGCCCAAATGGAAGAACAATGCACCCGTCCAGCGGGTTTGAGCTCAGAAAAAACCGGCCAGCATTCAGGCCTTTATGAGGGGAGCGGTGCAATGAATGTGGAGGTAGCACCTGGCGATCCTGGACCTTCCGAAGGATGGTGCCGAATTGTCGAGGAGCCGGAGGAGTAGTTTGGTTAATTTGTTTTTCTTGCTTCGCGGCCCACTTAATTGGGCTGCTTTCAGATTATATTAATGTGTTGGACCTCTGTAATATTTTTGAATTCTGTAAACGTTCAAAACTGGTTTCCCCGTATGAGGGCAGTCTTCTTAATTTTTTTATTTTTATTTTCCATGAGTCTGGGCAATTTTTTTGACTTCGGTGTAATTTTATTCCCACTGTTAATAGATTAACTTTACTTAGAAAAAAAAATGTTGCCCTGTTTCTATCTTAAACCTGTTTTTTGAAATACAGAGCCATGTTTATATGATTGTTTATAGTCGAAGCGCTACGGGGTGGTTTATTATATTAATATTTCACAGTCGAATTATGTTCATAACAATTGGAAAAAAAAAATGTTGCCTTGTTTCTATTTTAAACCTGTTTTTTGAAATACAGAGCCATGTTTATATGGTCTACGTATTATAGTCTTTCTCTGTATATCTACAGGAACCTTTTTGCTATGAACAGGGTGGATGTTGTAGCGGGCTACTAATGGAAACAAGCGAGCCTGAACCTTACATCTCGGATGCAAAATATGGTTACCAATTTTGGAATCAAGCGAGCCTGATCTTACAAGCAAGCCTAGGTTTCTGGAGATGGTTTTTATTTCTGAGAACAAGCGAGCCAAAACATACAATCGACCCTGGGTTTATACATATTTTTTCTCTATCATGGATGCTTTTTGTGTGAGGTGTATATCAACAGTACATGTCTCTGCACATTTCCTATATCCGCTTTATGATACTATTTTATGTGTTGACAGGTTATCACTCTACCTTCAAAACTAGCGATGTTGGTTTATTAATATGGTTTGATGGTCTTTTTATATTTTGGACATATCACACTCCTCACATGATTAGTGTTTTTCTCTGTTCAAGGATTTTGGGTACTTTAATTTGTATTTGGAACAATGGACGTCGATACTCTATCTATTTCTTTACTATTCTACATACTGTTATTTAACTTTCTTATAGATGCCTCGAGCATACTTGGATTCTTTCTCAGATTTTCGATAATCTCCATGTGGACCGTTACTGGGTTTTATATCATGTCCTTGTATGTGACATGGGGTATTTTTCTATCATTGTCTGGGGTGGGACTTCCACTTTTCTGGATGGATATTTGGGTTCCAATATTCAGATATGAAAATGTAATGACTTCATGGACTGTTTAACTTCATATAATATATTCAAAACAGTGTTTTTTCTCTTGTGAAAAAAAAATGATTAATGTTTATCACTCTACCTTCAAAACTAGCGATGCTAGTCTATGTTGTTGGTTTATTGATATGGTCTGATGGTCTTTTTATATTTTGGGCATATCACACTCCTCACATGATTATCGTTTTTCTCTGTTCAAGGATTTTGCGTACTTTAATTTGTATTTGGAACAATGGTCGTCGATACTCTATCTGTTGCTTTAATATTCTACATACTGCTATTTCACTTTCTTATAGATGCCTCGGGCATATTTGGATGCTTTCTCAGATTGTCGATAATCTCCATGTGGACCGTTACTGGGTTTTATATCATGTCCCTGTATGTGACATGGGGTATTTTTATATCATTGTTTGGGGTGGGACTTCCACTTTTCTAGATGGATATTTGGGTTCCAATCTTCAGATGTGAAAATGTAATGACTTCATGGACTGTTTTACTTCATATAATATATTCAAAATAGCATTTTTTTCTCTTGTGAAAAAAAATGATTAATTTTTATCACTCTACCTTCAAAACTAGCGATGTTAGTCTATGTTGATGGTTTATTGATATGGTCTGATGGTATTTTTATATTTTGGACATATCACACTCCTCACATGATTAGCATTTTTCTCTGTTCAAGGATTTTGGGTACTTTAATTTGTATTTGGAGCAATGGACGTCAGTACTCTATCTGTTGCTTTACTATTCTACATACTACTATTTCAATTTCTTATAGATGCCTCGGACGTATTTGGATGCTTTCTCAGATTGTCGATAATCTCCATATGGACCGTTACTGGGTTTTATATCATGTCCCTGTATGTGACATGGGGTATTTTTCTATCATTGTCTGGGGTGGGACTTCCACTTTTCTGGATGAATATTTGGGTTACAATATTCAGATGTGAAAATGTAATGACTTCATGGACCATTTTACTTCATATAATATATTCAAAACAACGTTTTTTCTCTTGCAAAAAAAAAAATGAATTTTTATAGTCGAAGCGCTACGGGGTGGTTTATTATATTAATATTTCACGGTTGAATTATGTTCATAACAATTGGAAAAAAGGAATGTTGCCATGTTTCTATTTTAAACCTGTTTTTTGAAATACAGAGCCATGTTTATATGATTGTTTATAGTCGAAGCACTACGGGGTGGTTTATTATATTAATATTTCACAGTCATTGGAACGCCCACAATTCATAACAAATATTGGAGATTTACTGTCATGTTTTAAAGTTTCATTTCTTTTTTTTAAATTGAACCCGTCGTCGGTATACCGACGCCTTGTAAGCGTCGGAATTGCAACAACTTAAAAAATTCGGAAGAGCGACAGTATAAAAACGTCGGACAAGCAATGTTCAAAATGTCGGACCGCATTTCGTTGGAATTGTGACAGTTTACAAGCGTCGGAAGAGCGACGTTCAAAACGTCGGACCACATTTCGTTGGAATTGCGACAGTTTATAAACATCAGAAGAGCGACGTCCAAAACATCGGACCACATTGCGACGAAATTGTGACAGTTTACAAATGTCGGAAGAGCGACGTTCAAAACGTCGAACCACATTTCGTCGGAATTGCGACAGTTTACAAACGTCGGAAGAGCGACGTTCAAAACGTCGGACCACAATTTGTCAGAAGTGCGACAGTTTACAAACGTCGGAAGAGCGACGCTTGTTTGGAAGCGAAGGAAAAAGTGTCGGTAGTGTGACACTTTGTAAGTGCGTCGGAATTTCCACGGGATGGCAAACCACATTTTTCCTGTCCTCGAACTATCACTCTTGCGACGACTATGTGTCAGAATAGTGATGAATTGGCCATCGGAAATTGGGCCAAATTTACTAGTGTATACATATGAATGAATCATTGGTAAACCAACGAAATAGTTCACAAGAAAGCAACAATTGTTAAGAAAATACAATACACTTTCAACAAGATAAGTACCAAAGGCACCGAAATAGTTTAATTTCCTTAGCACAAATGAAAACAACATATATCACAAACATTTAAGGAATAGTCTTACAATATTCATGACATATGCATGAAAGTGTTTTGGCTCAACAAGCTTCTGAATTAAGTAAAAGTTCCAAGATACATCAAAGCAGTGAACGCCACTAGCCCTAGTAGTGGGGCATTAGAGCAGTCATATGCTCCTCCAAATCACCTCAGCTTGAAGTTGTGGTGAAAAAATAGCGCACTCCCACGGATTCTATAGTGGGTATAAGTGTTGATGAAGACCATACCACACCATGAAACAAATAGTTGTGTTGTAATTTGTGCTTATTGTATTTATATTTGTAATATTAATTTTGTAATGTAAACTTGAAGAGAGGAACTTAGAATTAAGGCTTATAATAGAATATTGATAGATTGAATTTATTGGTTGCATTGGGTCGTTGAGATATTTTATCAACAAATAATCATGTACTTTAAAATATGTTGCAACATTATATATCTTAGTTTGAATGTGTAATAGAATAATAATTTTTTTGTGTGTGCTAGCCAATTTTGATTTATTTCTTTTTGTTCTCTAAAACGAAAGGAAATCACGGCAACAACAAAATTAGGGTACTTCCAAAATGACAAAGAAATAATCTATACCGTAGTCGTTTTATAATACAATGTTTTATCACTGTGAATATACATGATATAAACGCTTCTTGTTGTTTATGAAGAAGCCTTGATGGCACAACTCAATTGTATTTTAAATCCAAAAGAGAAGTAAACAGCTCTCACTGATTTCCAATTTCTATATATAATCCAGAAATTTTTTAGACAAAGATACTAATTCACTGCCATGCTTTAATTGTAGAGGCGATTCAAGGCATTCCTCAAATATTCCTTATTTACCCTCCCACTCGTTATCACTTTCTTGCAAGCTAATATCACTTGATAACTTTCTGCACAACTATGTTCATAAAATAAATAATCACACAATCAGTAATCATCCATAGATATGACTAGCTATGAATAATAAATACATTAAAAAATAGCTACTTCTCTGTACAGATCTATGTCCCCGATGGATTGCCTCATCTCTACGACATGCAAACACAGGGTCACTTGGAATACCTAATTCCAGACAACAAATAAAAACCCATCAAATTTTTGATTCATTTGGTTTGAGCTCATGCAAATATTAATATAAGCTTATATGATTAGATTACTGACTTTGTATCTGGTTCGTCGAATGAGAATAAATTAGCAATTAATAAAAATAAAATAATCTAATAATTGGCGTACATGCCCTTCTCTTCCATTGGATAAACGTTAATCAAGCTATAGTGGGTTACCTCCATTTCCACAGAAATATATCCACTCCGCTTTTATTTTAAATCCAAATGCAGTACTTTCAACTGAAAAAACGGCGACAAAAATGTTGGAATTAACTCCCAACCACCACCATGAAAAAGCAGTGGAAACAGTCCACACTTCATGATTTTTTGTTGCAAGAAGGACAAGCAAGGATCCAAGAGTTGGAGGCATTTTCATGCAATTTCCGTAAATATCAGAATAGAGTACCTGAGCCCTTACCTCTGCGTTTATTTCCTTACCTTCTAGAGTACTTACCTTTTTCCCGCAGGCGCAGCCCGTAATTGTTTTGTTTTACCCTTTAAGCCCTTCGCCATGTCTTATGTTTCCACCGATGCAATATTCAGCGGGACCCACACTTACCTTACATCACTTTGAAAAACCGTGAATTCCTTTGTATTCGTCCATTTCCTTTGTTATCTGCTTACCGCACTTTCTGAGTTTTAGCCACATCGCGCCCGCACTTTGCAATATTTACACCTTACCTTTCCTCCATCCAAAAGTTATGTTATGTTCATTGTGATGTGATAGTGCTATCACACATCGCAACAGAAACGATTTTCATTTACCTTCTGATTGCCTGCAGGCTATCTTATTTGAGCTGTGATGTGATTGTGCCATTGCACATCGCAGTCTCAATCCTTTACACTTTCCGCCAAGCTGTGTGCAAGTTTTTTGTTTTGCAATGTGATATCGCCGCAGCATATCGCAATTGCACAAGTTTAAGTTTTCCCATTGAAGCGCCCACAGGTTATTATATTTTGGATGCAATGCGATATGTGCCACGTCACAATCACACATCGCAGTTCGCAATGGTAAATGGATAGCGCCCAGAGTTAAATTTTGGTATTGTCAAATGTGATAAGGGTGCGAATGTGATGTGTTTTTGCAGCCAGAACAAATAAAATTTCAAGTTCGTCCTTTTGTGTTTTGAACGTGTTTGTAAGTTGTTTCGTGTATAAACCGAATTACGGTCTGTGTGTCATTCAATGAAGAAATGGGTCCTTTCAACAGCAGAAGGAAAATTGGTGGTTAAATTTCCATCCAAAATTGAATTTCATTGAATATTATTAGGTTTTCAGGCTTCGACCAATTTGTATAAAAAATGTAATTTTCTTTTGTTTCACTGAGTTGAATAGAAAAACGAATTTCGTTCTGCTCCTGTGTTTTATGCTACCTATTTGTGTATTGTTTATTTTCTGCATTATTTTGCATTCTCTGTGTTTTGGGGGAAGAATCCCTCTATGTTATTGTTTTTTCAATATTTCCAACATGGTATCGGAGCAGGTCTAGGCTCTCAGTAAAAGAACAAGCTCTCTTTACTGAAGAAGCTGGAAGATTGGTTTGAGAAGTGGATTTCTCTAGCAGTGAGAATGCTTTTTCTTTTTACACAGTCAAGGATATTGTTTGTTTACATAGTCAAAATCGCAGCAACATGAACAAGCCTGACAAGTCCACAATTACCACTATTCAATGGTAAAAAATATGATTATTGGGCCATTACAATGAGGCATTGTTTGCTTCACAAGATATATGGGAGCTGGTCGAAAATGGCTTTCCAGAACTAGCAGATGCAACAACACTTAATGCTTTGATAGCAGCATAAAGAGACTTGTTGAAAGATAATAGGAAGAAGGACTCCAAAGCCCTCTTCTATATCTTCCAAGCAGTACATGATAGTATTTTCCCAAGAGTTGCAACAGCAACAAAGTATAAGGAGGCATGGGATGTTCTCAAGACAACCTATCAAGGATGGAGAAGGTGAAGACAACAAAATTACAAATGCTGAGGAGAGATTTTGAAACTCTATGTATGAAAGATTCTGATAACATAGACTCATTCTTAACACATGTGATTTGTTTGGTTACCCATATAAGGTCTCATGGAGAGACACTTGAAGAATGAAGAATAGTGGAGAAAATCCTAAGAAGTCTACCATCAAGATTTGATGCCATAGTAGTGGCCATAGAAGAGACAAAGGATCTCTCACAATTGTCAGTGGATGAGCTTTGTGCATCATTGATGTCTCATGAAAATAGACTGAATAGATCAACTAAATCCTCATTGGAGTATTCTTTCAAGACACAAATGTCTTTTGGTCTAGGTAGAGGTCGAGGAAGAGGAAGAAGCCCACACAAAGGTGGAAGAAGCAGCCCTGCAAGCACAAGTGGAAGGGGCAACAACCAAAATAAATGTGAAGGCTCAAGCCAAAATCAAGCACAAGGACAAAGGTATGATAAATCTCAAGTCCAATGTCATTATTGTAAAAAGTATTGGCATTATGCTAATGAATGTAGAAAGAAGCAAAATGACATGTGTAATAAACAAAATGTAAATTTTACAAGAGAAAATCAGGACCAAGGAAATTTTCTTTTAACTTGTAATGTAGCATAAGAAAAACAAAAATATGTAAGGTTCTTAGACTCATGTTGTTGGAACCATATCACTAGAAACATAGAAATGTTTGCCAATCTAGATGAGAATGTGCATTAGGGGAATTTTTTGGTCTAAATTGGGCCTCCTAAGAAAAATGTACAACAAAAATAAACTTTATAAGAACCAATAGGATTCAAGATGATGATGTCAACCATTGGGAATAAGTAACCATTTTTTAAGTTAAAAAGTAAAAAGATTAAAAATAAATAAAATAATAAAACTACTTTTTCAACTCGTATTTTCAAATTATCTCCCAAAGTTTTTACTCAAATTTTGAGCGAGAGTACTCATTAGATGCAAAATTTAATTCCTCATCCAAGGGGTTCCCATGTTGCATACTTTTGATGGACCTTGCTAAACGAAAAATGAGAAATACATGAAAAAAGTGATTTCAATCACGTTCTTCATGTATTTCTCATTTTTCGTGTACCAGGGTCTATCAAAAGTATGCAACATGGGTACTCCTTAGATGAGAAATTAAATTTTGCATCCAAAGAGTACTCCCGCTCGAAATTTGAGTAAAAACTTTGGGAGATAAGTTGAAAATACAAGTTGAAAAAGCAATTTTTCTTTATTCCCTCTAAAATTTGAACATTTAATCAAATCTTATTTTATTATTTCCACTATTATTTTATAATTTCCTTAGGAGACCCATTTTAGACCTCAAAATTCCCCTAACTAAATTTGAAGTGACAAAGCAGACTGATAGTAAAGTCTTTGTCATTGGGAAAGAAAGAGTATGAATACTGACAAGGAAGGGAGAAAAGAAGTTTGTGCCAGATGTCTATTGTGTACCTGGCCTAAAATGTAATCTTCTAAGCATTGGAGAGTTCGTGAATAAGGGCTACAATGTGTTTTTTAAAAATGATGTGTGCACAATCATGGACATACCTCCAAGTAAAAGGGTCATTGCAGAAGTGCATATGACAAGAAATAGGATGTTTCCTCTCAAGATCAGAACAGACTTGAAGGAAGGAGGTGTTGTAGCAGCAGTCACACAAGAGGTCTTTCAAGATTAAGTGAAAGATGAAAACTGGTTATGGCATTTGAGATTTTGATATCTTAATTTCGGAGGTTTAAATTTGCTACATAGAAAAGGAATGGTAAAGGGATTACCACGCATAGAAAAACCAAACAACCTATGTGAAGGCTGCATCTTGGGAAAACAACATAGAGAATCCTTTCCACTAGGAAAGAGTATAAGGGCAAAGACACCCTTAGAAATTGTCCACTCATATTTGTATGGACCAATGCAAACGCCATCTTTAGCTGACAACCATTATGTCTTGACATTTATAGATGATTACACAAGAAAGACATGGTTTTATTTCCTAAAACAAAAGAGTTAAGTCTTTGAACAGTTCTACCACTTCAAAGCTCTTGTTGAGAAGCAAAATGGGCACTACATAAAAGTGTTGAGAACTGAGAGAGTAGGAGAGTATATCTCCAAATACTTCCTATGTTTCTACAGGGAGCACCGCATACACAAGCAGTTTACCACAAGGTATACACCACAGCAAAACGAGGTTGCAGAAAGAAATAATAGGACCATCATGGACATGATCAGAAGTATGTTGAAGGCAAAGCATTTTCCAAATGAGTATTGGGCCGAAGTTGTCAATTATGTAGCTTATATTTTAGATAGATGTCCAACCAAAGTTGTTATGAATAGATTTATGGAAGAAGCATGGAGTGGAACAAAGCATTTTTTCACTCACATGAGAGTATTTGGATGTGTGGCATATGCACTTGTCCCAGATCAATTAAGCAATAATTTGGAATGCAAGGGGGAGAAGTGTATCTTTGTTGGATACAGTGATGAATCCAAGGCCTACAAACTCTATAATCCATCAACCAAGAAGGTAATAATCAACAGAGATGTGCAGTTCATTGAAGAAGCTTGGGATGTAAGTTTAGAGAAGATTGTGAATGTGAAGACATGTATGTCTCAGGAAGAGAAAGAGGAATTGATTGCAAAAAATAATTCCTCCACGGTGGTTCCTCCTCCGCCCACACAAGCACAACAAACCACACTGCAAGCGCAATAGAACAACTTTGAGAAATCAAGGAGGTGCTTCTCCAAGCAAACCACAGAGATCACATTAAGGGAATTTTGAAGTTGAAAATGGGCCTCCTAAGGAAATAATAAAATAATAGCTAAACCAATAAAATAATATTTATGAATTTGCTATTCGATTTTTGCACAAAAATCCATGTAACCATGGTTAAATTAAATTCAAAAGTTGTACCAAAATCAAATTAATAAAAAATTGCATTGATGTGACTATAAATAAGAATGCGTTTTTCAAGAAAAAGTCACTATCATTGGACAACTAATGCATTTATCCTTTGTACTTAAATAACTTAAAATTAAATATAAATATAAATTCATAAATTCTTAGTTATATAATATACTATTAATTAAAATTTATATTATTTAAATTATATAATAACGTGTAATTAATATACTATATAAAAATAATATAATATAATATAATAAATGTAATATATTGTTTTATGTATGAATTTTATATTACATATTGAATTGATTTTATTTATAACAAAAAAAGAAATAATATATAATATAAAAATGAATATAATATATATCCTATAATTTTTAGATTAATTTTCATAATATTATATATAATATTAATATAATGATAATGAAATGAATTGATTTGTATTTAAAATTAAAGAAAAAAAAGTTTTGAAATAAATTTAATTTATATTTATATGTATAATATAAGATTTATATACATTGAAATTCAGAATTTTTTTGCCCCAGACTATGTTGAACCTAATATACATTTTTTCAACATACAAAATTAATATAAATTTTTCATCATAAATTAATATGTATGTGTTGCTATAATATTATTTATAGATTTGATTTATCCTAAAATTATAAGGTCATATTTTTATTTATTTTTATTTCATATGTATAATATATATGTATATGTATTAACTTATAATGAATTTGAAATTGTAATATTAAATAAAGTGAGATGAAATATAATTTAAACATAAATATATGAAAATAAACAAATATAATATTTATTGAAAAATGTGTAAATACATAAAGATTTTGTAGAAATATGCATTGTTTCTTTCAAAAAATATGAACTGAAAATAATAATATTTTATTCAAAAAGTGTGAAATGACATTTGTTATGAATACTTTACTTTATGAATTTAAATGTACTTAGAGCACTACCATGGTTAACCATGAGTTTTTATCCACCATTGAGAATGTGACAAGTAAGTACCTTTAACTCAAGCAATGTCACCTCAACTATTAGGGATGATGTCATCTCCTAAAATGTGATTGGTTCTCATAAAGTGAATTTTGATTGTACATTTTCCTTAGGAGGCTCATTTTAGACCTCAAAATTCCCCTAATGGAAACTCCCTTGAGTTCAAGTGGAACTCCAGGCACACGAAGAAGACCAAGATTCAGAAATTTGAGTGAAATTTATGAGCAAGAAGAAGTAAATAATACTTCTAGTCTAAATTCTTTTTTTTTTTTTTTTTTGTCATGTTGACAACCCAATCCATTTTGAAGATGCAGTAAAGAAGAAAAATGAATTGAAGCAATGAATGAAGAGATTGGAACAATAGAAAAGAATGATACATGCGAGTTAGTGGACCTCCCACAAGGTAAAGAATTTATTGGAGTGAAATGGGTCTATAAGACGAAAAGCAATGCTGAAGGCAAGATAGAAAGGCATAAAGCAAGGCTTGTTGTCAAAGGCTACATGGCAACACCAAGGAAGAGATTATGAAGAAACTTTGCACCAATTGCAAGGATGGAGACAATGAGGACAGTGTTGTCCATAGCAGCACAACAAAAGTGGAAAGTCTACCAAATGGATGTAAAGTCAACATTCTTGAATGGAGTGTTGAAAGAGGAGGTATATGTTGAACAACCTCCTGGCTATGAGATAGAGGGCCAAGAGCACAAAGTGTGCAAGTTGAAGAAAGCTCTTTATGGGCTGAAGCAAGCACCAAGAACATGGTACAGCAGGATTGATGCTTACCTGATGGATAATGGTTTTGACAAGTGTGATGGTGAAACTACACTCTACATAAAAGAAAATGATGGTAAAATCCTTATTTTTGTTTTATTTGTAGATGATTTAATTTTCAGGGGCAATGAAGTTTCTCTCATTGTTGATTTTAAAGTAGTCATGAAGAGTGAATTTGAAATGATTGACTTGGGTTTATTGAGATATTTTTTGGGAATAGAAGTAAAGAAAAATTAAAAGGGATTTTTATTGCCGAAGCAAAATATGTTGCATAAATTTTAAAGAGGTTTAACATGCAGAACAACAAAGCATCAACAATTCCAACTGTCATGGGGTTAAAATTAAGCAAAGAAGAATGCAACAAGAATGTTGATCTGACATTGTACAAGAGCATAGTTGGCAGTCTAACATATTGACTGCAACTAGGCCTGATATTATGTATGTTGTAAGTTTAATTTACATATTCATGGAGACACCAAAGGAGACACATTGGAAAGCATCCAAGAGAATATTGAGGTATGCGAATAGAACAAAGGAGTATGGTGTTCTATACTCCTCAACTGATAATTTTAAATTGATTGGTTACACTGATAGTGATTGGGCTAGAAGTTTAGATGATAGAAAGAGAACATATGGGTATGTGTTTCATTTGGGATCGGGATCAATTTCATGGGCTTCCAAGGAGCAACCAATAGTTGCATTATCAACAGCAGAAGTTGAATATGTGGCAGCAACAACTACAGCATGTCAAGCAGTATGGATGAGAAAGATGCTGAGAGATTTGTGTCATGAGAAAGACAAAGGAACTAAAATTTATTGTGATAACAGATCAGCAATTGCATTATCAAAGAATTTTGTTTTCCACAAGAGAACAAAGCACATAGATGCCAAATATCATTTTATAAGAGAATTGGTTAAAAATGGTGAGATTGGTTTGCAGCATTGCAGGATAGAGGAACATTTTGCTAATATCCTCACAAAGCCATTAGGACAGAGAATTTTTGTTTATCTCAGACAGTGCCTGGTAATGACTAATGGCGGCAGTTATGATTAAGGGGGAGTGTTGGAATTAACTCCCAACCATCGCCATGAATAAGCAGTGGCAGCAGCCCACACTTCATCAATTTTTGTTGCAGGAAGGACAAGAAAGGATCCAAGAGCTAGAGGCGTTTTCAAGGAATTTTCGTAAATATCAAAATAGAGTACCTGAACCCTAACCTCTGCGTTTATTTCCTTACCTGCTGCAGTGCTTACCTTTTTCCCATAGGCGCAACCTGCAACTTTTTTGTTTTACCCTTTAAGACCTTCGCCATATCTTATGTTTCCGCCGATGCGATATCCGGCGAGACCCACACTTACCTTACCGCACTTTGCAAAACCATGAATTCCTTTGTATTATGTCATTTCCTTATTTATCTGCTTACCGCACTTACTGATTTTTAGCCGCATCGTGCCCGTACTTCTCAATGTTTACACCTTACCTTTCCGCCATCCGAAAGTTATGTTATGTTCCTTGTGATGCGATAGTGATATCACACATCGCAACCGCAACGATTTTCATTTACCTTCCGATCGCCCGTAGGCTATCTTAGTTGAGCCGCAATGCGATTGTGCCATCGCACATTGCAATCGCAATCCTTTACGCTTTCTGCCAAGCTGCCCACAAGTTATTTGTTTTGTGATGCGATATCGCCGCAGCCTATTGAAATCGCACAAGCTTAAGTTTTCTCGTTGAAGCACCCGTAGGTTATTGTATTTTGGATGCGATGCAATATGTTCCACGTCACAATCGCACATCGCAGTTTGTAATGTTAAATGGATAGAGCCCAAAATTAAAATTTGATATCACCGAAATGCGATAAGGGCACGGATGTGATGTGTTTTCGCAGCCAGAACAAATTTCAAGTCCGTCCTTTTGTGTTTTGAACGTGTTTGTATGTTGTTTTGTGTAGAAACCGAATTACGGTCTATGTGTTGTTTAATGAAGAAATGGCTCCTTTCCACAGCAGAAGGATGACTGGTGGTTAAACGTCCATCCAGCATTGAATTACATTGAATAGTATTAGGTTTTCAGGCTTCGGCCATTGTGTATAAGAAATGTAATTTTCATTTTTTTCATTGAGTTGAATAGAAAAAGGAATTTTGTTCTTCTTCTGTGTTTTACATTGCCTGTCTCTGTATTGTTTATTTTCCACATTATTGTGCATTTTCTGTGTTGTGGGGGAAGCCTCCCTCTGCGTTATTGTTTGTTCAATATTTCCAACAAGGTTCAGATTTAAGTTCTAGTTATGTTATAATTAATAGGATATTCTTTAAAAGTTATATTAAACAAAATAATTAACAACATATTAGTTATGTTTCTACTCTCCAAATCGAACTCATATGTAGTAGGGAAAGTATAAATGAGGTGCGTGTATATATACCTTGTCATTCTTTTTTTTCACCTGAAATCCCATCGCTCTGACTGTTTCTTCTATTTTGCGCATAATATCTTCGGTAGAATACGTGGACGTGAATAATGTTTTTCTCTCATCAGCCTCCTGCTCACACACATTCATCTTTGCGTCACTACTATAATTAAACGTTAACATTAAAAATAAAAATAAAAAGTGAAATACAAAGAGCAATGAGCATACCTCCTCCTCGAAGAAGCCAGAGATATCAAGGCTCGATGACATATCTATCAACTAAAAAGTGTTCATCATAGTTTTTCCCCTCTCCTGCCTCACGAAATGGTCCTGTTCATACTATCGGCAAAAATTAATACATTTGGCTATTTTTAAAATAAATGTCAATCCTCTATTCATGAATATTACTAAAATAGTGCATAGATATTTCATAGACTTTAAATCCTTACTATTCACTTATTAATTATTGATAATTAAATTTAAATTCATGGAAACTTTATTTCAAAATAAACACACCTCTCCACGTAATTAAACAAATCGACCATGATATGAGGCATTTAACACTATTGTGGGTGATATAAAAATGGTTGACTACTTGAAATCTGATGACCTCTATACCATTCATTATAGTATTAAATTCTATGTACGAGGGTGCATAATGCTCACCTATTTCTATGGTCATTATTAATATAGGCCATATGTCCAAATTTTTATGTCATAGATTGCAATTATGTGTGTGTGTGCTCAAATTTTTATTGCTTCAACTCTTGTTCCTAAATAACTAGATTCCATTCGATTCATGAATCCAAGTGTTTTAGGGGAATATTTTTCTAGGTGGGCAGCTCTTTTGCTGTATCGGCGATCGATTTTACAACTGAGAAATTGAGGTTGGGTGAGGCTGATGGGGAAATCACTGACCCCGCAAGCCAGCCTTGGAGTTCTATCAAGTGAACAACACAATATTCATGTCGCTAACGAAGGTATGGATCACTTCTACTTTATTATTCTAAAACTTAAATATATTCCCAGTGCCTTTCAAGGCGAGGATCAAGTCCTATTAAGGACAACTTTTAGAATACCCTATTTTTAGCCAAGCAACAGCCACACCTGACACCATCTATCTCTCATTATGCACACTTGAATTTCAGCCCCCTCATGGGGACAAGTGAACCACACCCTGAGATAACATGACCCCACCCTCCTGCTAGATCCTAAAGATAGCCAAGGTTTAGTCATGTTGGAAAGGTCGTATTAGGGTGGATACTGACAAGTGTGTCAGTTAAGATCCCTCATCTACTTGTGTCGATAACTATTCTCCCCCTACCCTCTATAGGTGCCTTCAATAGTAGTAGTAGCACTAGGGGGGGGAGTAATAATTATTAAGTACTAATATGGAAAAAATGTAAAATAGAAGTACTCAATAAATTTTGAGTAGTAGAAAAATATTTTGTTAATGTTTTTTTTGTTTATTTCATTTGTTTGTAATTATGTTCTAAGTTTTTTCCTATTATTGTCTTATGTATTAGTGTAAAAATATAGTTTTCACATCTATTTTATTTCATTTGGTATCAAAGCCTCATTACCTCAAACTAGAAGTACTAGAGATAAGGTTTTTCAAACTAACTCTAAAAAATATTATCAAGAGGATGGTGGATATGAGTTTATTGCAACTTTGGCAACCCTTGTGGAGGGAAGTGCATGAGTAGTAGACTCCCCTATATAAAAAGCATGTAACAAATTTTTTTAATTATATATTCATTCCACTTTTTCTTGAAGCTTCTTAATCTATAAATAAACTTTGTGAGAATACCATAAATTTGTATCATAGCCTATCAATAGTACATGTCCAAAGAATAAACAACCCATTTCAAAATTAGAATATTTTTTATATTTTTTATTTTAAAATAATTTTATAATAATTTTTAAATTAATGGGGGAAATACATTTAACTATTTTTAAAATAAATGTCAATCCTCTATTCATGAATATTACTAAAGACAGTTCATAGATATCTATAGAATTTAAATCCTTACTTTTCACTTCTTAAATATTGGTAATTAAATTTAAATTAGTGGAAACCTTATTCCAAAATAAACACATCTCTCCATGTAATTCAACAAATCGACCATGCTATGAAGCATTTAACTCTATTGTGGGTGATATAAAGATGGTTGACTACTTGAAATCTAATGACCTCTATACCATTCATTATAATATTAAAGGCTATGTAGGAGGGTGCATAATGCTCACCTATTTCTATGGTCACTATTAATATAGGTAATTTGTCCAAATTGTTATGTCATAGATTACAATTATGTGTGTGTGTGTGTGTGTGTGTGTGTTGGAATTGTGATTGCTTCAACTCCTATTCCTAAATAACTCGATTCCATTCGATTTGTGAATTCAAGTGTTTTAGGGGAATAGTTTACTAGGTGGGGCAGCTCTTTTGCCATATCCACGATCGGTCTTACAACTGACAAATTAAGGCCGGGTAGGCCTGATGGGGAAAGAACCCACCCCGCAAGCCATCCTTGTAGTTCTATCAAGTGAACAACATAATATTCACCTCACTAACAAAGGTATAGATCACTACTACTTTATTCTCCTAAAACTTAAATATATTCCCAGTGCCTTTCAAGGCCAGGATCAAGTCCTATAATGGAAAATTTTAAGAATACCCTATTTTTAGCTAAGCAACAGCCACACCTGACACCATCTGCCTCTCAATATGAACACTTGAATTTGAGCACCCTCATTGTGACAAGTGAACCACGCCGCAAGATAACAGGACCCTGCTCGCCTGCCAGATCCTAAAGATAGCCAAGGTTTAGTCATGTTGGAAAGGTTGTATCATGGTGGATATTGACATGTGCGTCAGTCAATATTCCTCCTCTACCTGTGTCGATAACTACTGTCCCCCTACCCTCTATGGGTGCCTTCAATAGTAGTATTAGCGCTAGCAGTGTTAGGAGGGGGTAGTAATAATTATTAAGTAGTAATATAGAAAATATGTAAAATAGAAGTACTCAATAATTGTTGAGTAGTATAAAATTACTTTTTTACTATTTTTTTTGTTTATTTCATTTGTTTTTAATTGTTATGCTCTAAGTTTTTTCATATCATTGTCTTATGTATTAATGTAAAAACATATTTTTCACATCTATTTTCTTTCATTTGGTATCAAAGCCTCATTACCTCAAACTAGAAGTACTACAGACAAGGTTTTTCAATTTAACTCTAAAAAATCTTGTCAATAGGATGGAAGATATGCGTTTATTGCAGTTTTGGCAACCCCTATAAGGGGAACTACACAAGTAGTAGTCTCTAAAGCTTGCTTCCATATGAATTTCCACTAGAATTGGTTTTCATGTATGAGAATATGATGGTGGGATGTTGTACCTTGGTGATAACTTTCCTAACATAGTTGCCTTATTGATCAGATTCTATAAACGAAAAATAAAGTGGATCAATAAACATTTTCATATTTCGTGTTTCATACAAAACTTACTATTAGTAACCACACCTAATGATAGAGGTGTGTAGGATGCTTTTTTTTCCAAAGGGTGGAAGATGGGTCAAGGAGCTATGGTACTAGCAAATATTGTTCATATCAATATATTGCTAGCTTGATGCATGCACTTTTGAGTGTAATAGTTCTTCAATTTACGTATTAGAGAGACATATTTGATCTACACCTTCACAATTAGAGCATATATTTTATTTTCATGGTCAGGACTTCTATGTACCTAAACATGTTCATTCTTCATAAAGCAATTTAGTCTAAAAAACCATGTCATGGCACCAAATATTTGGCTATATAGATGAGAAGGGGCTATAGGCTTTGAAAAACAAAAATATTGTGAGAGCAATGAATAATTTTATTTTTATTTTTTTCAATCATTGGATATATGGGAAATAGGATTCTGTTTAATTTTATTATAGTTTTCATAGATCTTATTTTGGACTTAATTCATTGTAATGTATTTGTTTTGATTTTAAATTCTATTTGATTTATAACACTTTATATCATTTGTCATTCTTTCATGATTATGGGTATATTTACATAGAACTAAATCTCAATGTGTTTAACTAGTTTAAGGAATTTAAAGTTATCTTAACGAATTGGACTACTAGAGAGCTTAAGATGTTGCAAACTGATAATCACAACGAGCCGTGCTTTGCATAGCTTGTTAAGTTTTGTAATAGGAATGGCATTGAAATACATAATACACCTCCATACATCCCTCAATAAAATGGAATTACATAATATATGGACAAAGCATTATCATAAAGAGCTACAACTATGCTTAGTAGAGTCAATCTAGAGAATAAATTATTGGCACAATCAATATCTATTACATGTTACTTGATCAACATGTGCCTCACATTAGCTCTTATCACCCCTATGGAAGTCAAGGAAGTAACATCTTCATGTTTTGAGGCATATTCTCATGTACGTGAGGAGAAGTGATCAATGTTTGATGACGAGGCTATGAAATGTCTGTCCATGATTAATTATGGTGAAATGTATCTCCATTGAATATGGCATTGGATTTAAAGGGTAATAAATTTGGGATCATGTGGTTGGAATTTTTTTGTATATAATTAATTATATTTTATAATAAATTAATCCTTCCCCCACATTGGTGTGACCATAATAAGATGAGAAAAATTCAATAGTTCATAGGCTACTTAAGACCTAGAAAGTTGAACTAGAAAATGAACGAGAAGTTCATGATGGACTTGATGAGGAGAAATTATTTGACCTCAAAATTTAAGGAGGTCCACTTAGAAGAAAATTACAACTAGACATGTAAAATTATAGTCCATATAATTTCAAATATATACATTTTTTATTTTCTAACACTAATGAACTTATAACCATGAAAGAGACAATGTACATGTAAGATGAGGCATTCTACAGGTTCACCATGGATGAGGAAATGCTTACAATTTAAAAGAATGATACATGGGACGTGGTACATTTTTCGACAAAAAAATCCATTCAATATAAATGGTTGGTCAAGAATAAAATCGATTAAATGGTAATGTTGAAAAGTACAGGGAAATGTTGGTTGCAAAAGAATATTCCTAGGTTGAGGAGAAAGACTTAGCAGTCTTTGATTTAAAGATACAATAGATGGACATAGAAACAAGATTTATACATGGTGCTTGAATGAGGATACCTATATTTAACACAGTTATCACATTTTTTTTCTTGGAAGTTAAATAAAAGTCTATATATGATCTCAAATAGTCTCTTAAAATGTCGTACCAAAATTTTGACTCCTTTATGATGGTATTGGGATTTTTAAGATACAAAATAGATCACTATGTATAACACAAAAAAAACAGTGGTAATTTCCTTATTATAAGTCTAAATGTAGGTGATGTGTTATTCTTGGGTAAAAAAAGAGTGTGATATGATTTTAGGGCTCAACTTTTAGCAATATTTGATATGAAGTACATGGAGGTTGGAAAATATATTATAGGAATGAATATTATGATAGACAATATAAAAAACTTTGGTCCAACCAAAGTAAGTATGTAAACTCTATATTACATAGATTCACATGGTAAATTTCATACCATTAAGTGTTCCAATTTTTGTGGGAACTAATATTTTAGTGTCCTACAACATTCATAGAGATTGATGATAGGTCTAATCCGAGACCAAACATTGCCCAAGTAATGGGAGTTATGAATTGATTCATTGATATGAATTTATGTCCAAAGTAGAGATAAGTCCAAAGTTATAGTAAGAGTGTTATTTGTTTATCCACAACCCCAACCTTTTATATGAAGACAAAGAATTGCAATTTTATTATAAATTTTCAATACCATTTTATGGCATTGTCTAAGGAGGCCACAAGTTTGCTCAGATAGTGAAATTCTCACAACATATTTTTTTCAAGAAACTCAATCTGAGGAGTGTTTGAATCATTATTTTTTTTATGGAGGAAATGAATTCAATACCATCAAGAACCCCTTGGGCACCTAAAATCATGAAGCTTGAAAATTGTAACCAGATTTCAAACATTTCCACTAGATTTTCTCGAAATCATTTTGAAATTTCTATTGTTTTTCGAGTGAAATTGTGGTTTCTTTAACCTACGACCCATTTAATTAGAGCATGGTAAATAATGAAAATGTGTTATTAAAAAAAGCTTATACTTTTCAAAAATACATTGAAATCATTTAAATTTAATTAGTGTTTTCCCCTAATAGTCATCTTATTGTTTGATGCATTCTCCTTTATACTATTGTCAGTTGTATGCCAAGTAGAACAATGTTCAAACACTTATATAATGCACATCTTGTAATGGAGTGACTAAGTAGTAGTAAGGAATAATCGAGTGAGTGAGCAATAATAAAGAATTAATGCATATCAATAATTGAGAATAAACACACACCAATAATAACAAAAATTAATGAAAATCACTCATAAAAGATGAATGATAAGCCATAATGATGCAGGTAACCCTGAAAAACCCAGAATCTTTGCAATACTATGCATATAAAATGCATCCAAAGAAATTGCCCAAATAAAAACTCCAAGTCTGGATAATTTACAATCATACATGCAGAAGCTTAAAAATTATTCTTCAAAGAAGAATATCACTTTATGGTTATGAAACCATTCTAATGGTGATATAAGAAACTTCAAGGTTCTCTTTACATTTTAAAAACCAACAACTCTCACACCAAGGTTTGTTTCACAAGTATAAGCCTTTGCATAAATTCTTATAAAAGACCTTAATTAAAATCCATTGGGTTTAAATCTCCAACTTTATAAACCCAATTCCCCAAATCCCAATCACGTGGATATTATGCATCCCAAGAATGTGAATATTATGCATCCAATTACCACAGCCTTCCACCTTAATTCAATACCATCGCATATTTGAACACCACCCATACATGAATTCTTAAATTGAGAAAATTAAACCAATGCCACAATATCTACCCATGTTTTAAAAGTTCAAACTGGAAAATTAATACCACTGTTCGAACTCAGGATTGCAAATATATATGTGCGCCTTTCACCATCCAGCTTACCCAGCTTGATCAACGCATCAACACATCAACTTCTGGCCATGGCAATCCATATAAAAGTCAGGTTCTAATTAAAATGACATTTTTTCCCACACAACTGACTTACCTTCCATCCAACGATAGACGTTCTTTGGCAATCGAACTTTAGTGACCCGATTTAACTCTCAGTATTTCTGCATCGTTTGCCAGCACTACCACTAAAACTTAACCTTTGTAAACTTGCTCCTCCTTCAGAAATTCCACAGTCACTGTGGTCAACATATAAAACGTTGGAACCACAATATTCCAACTTGTCAAGCCGTAAATTTCATCAATGGCTTGTATCCTCCGTTCTGCTCTACGTTTAACTCCTCAGTTCGAGTTCAACCACGCATTTACAATACTGCTCCCTCCAGTCTTGGAGTTGATTTCTACTTCAACCTCTACGTACATTTCATTAGTTGACTTCCATCGAATCCCGATTGATTCAACATCGGATCTGCTTCAAATTTTGTTATTCATCAATGCTGTATAGCATCATCACACTGTCAAAAAATTTAACCATAATTCCTCTGCGCCTTTGTAAATCCACACAGCTCCATTTCTCCACCTCTATCCCTGAGATCGACTTAATTTTCTCTGCAAGTTAATGTTGCACTTTAACATATGATTTCTTCGTAGATTTCTGCATTGATTTATGACTATAATGTATTTATAATAAACCTTTAATATGAATTACACTCTTACTTCCTGAATTAACTACTCGTTCCAGGATTGGAACTCAATTTTCAAACCTCTTTCTGGTATAATCAATCTCTCTCATCAATTGAGCGTTAAGCCTTCAAATTCACGATTGAGTGCTTTGAATTTCCAATCAAATTCTCGGCAACCGCTATATGCATTTCGTTTCAAATTGTGCGCCTTCTCTACATCTGAAAATCTTCAAAACAAAAAGTCGAAATTAACCAACATCGATCCCTCCTCTTATATGCATAACTTCTCTTATTACAAAATTTATCAAATGAATAAGTTAAGAATTCGATCTTCTTCCTACCAAATTCGACCAAGAATAGATATAGACTTCACACAGAAATTTCCAAACAAATTCTTCATTAATAAAACCAAATAAAATCAATTACAAAAATCCTCTGCATGGCCAAATTTTCCAATTAATGGCCCTTTTACAAAAGCCCATAGGCTTGCAAATTTTCTATCCAACCCTCACTATCTAATTTCTCCTGGTCTGTTTTGCCTTTGAGGCATATTAATTTATACAATTTTAATTGAACCAATTAAGGTTTCAAATCCCATTAATCACTCAACAAACCCTCAAATATCTCAACAAAATCCTAAAATCACTCTTGAATCCCTAAGGATCCTCTCTCACCCAAAATTAGTGAAACTAATTTCTAAATTAAAATCTCTCATCCCTTTACATCCTCAAATGACCAAATTCTCTCATATTTGAGAATTATTTACAATATTTAATTAAAAATACATAAAACCCACTCAAATCATTCGTAAAAACCTAGCTCCTCTAAAACTAAAAAAACCCCTAAGTTTTAATAAAATACAAAGTAATTTTCCAAGCTAATGTTCCTGCATCAGACTCCCAAGGTTGAAAATGATCATGATCTCCTGATCATGCATGTTAAGTCTTTTTCCTTGCCTTCCCGGATCCCATACTTTGTTCTGCAAATCATCATCTGTTGTCGCTTGCTGCTTTTCTCCAGGTTTCCATATTTTATTCTGCATCCTGCCTCCATCTATGCTTTCATACTCTGCTTTAGTCTTTCCCTTGCTGAAATTCTTCCACTTTCTTGTTGTTGTCTGCTGCCTCTGAGACACCTTCATCATCAGTCTTCTGATGCTTTCAATCTCTATGTCCAACTTACTACTATTATCTCCAGTTCATGTTAATTCAGTTGTTGTAGCTACGTCTGCTGTTACTGCTCTTCTTGTTGCCAACATTGATGTTGTTGTTGTCAGTGTTTCCTTAGTTGCCTCAGGTTTTACTCCTGCAGATGTCACCCCACATGTTGCTGCCTCCCAAACTTCCTGTCCCTCTGCAACATTCTTTTGCTCATCACCTGCAAATTTATCTTCAGAAAATAAATTTTCATTTAATTCTCTTCCTGCAGTAACATATCCATTTATCTCTGTTTGTATAATAGCAAGCAAAATCAATTTTAACAAACTAGTATCTGCTCCTTTCACAACTTCAAGCAAATTTACTTCAGTGCCTGCAACTTCTTCCTCTGGTTAAAATGTCTCCAGAAAACATTTCAGCCATTTCTTCTCAAGAATTTCATCAACATGCTGCAAATTAGTTCCAGCATAACCTTCGTCTTCTCCTTTGACAATCTTCAGTAATTGTCCATCATCATCTTGATTGATTCTGGCAATCAAATCAAGTTCTTCAAACACTGTAGTCTCATCCTCTATCACTGTAGCAGTTCCAAAATTCTGCCCCACAATTCTCTCTTGGCTATACAGACAAGCCAACTCTTCCTTGTCACCCATGGTAACAAGCCTCTTCTTATGAGACATAACTGTCTCACCTTCTTTCTGCAACAGTTCTTCTTCTTCCAAGACAATTCCAAGTGATGGAATGTCTTTTGTATCACCTGTAAACACAATCAAATTGTTAGCTTCAAAATCACAAGACCCAATGGTCTCACTTTTTGATTCCGTCACCAAGTTTTCTCTCTGCAGTTCCAAGCCTTCTTCAGGACTCAAAAAATATTTACTGGCTTTCTCCTCAGCTTTCTCTGGTTGCTCTAAGTTCCTTTCCAACTCCTTTGTCAGCACATCAGTATGTTGATTTTCATTCACCATGAGACTGTGAACTATTCTCTCCTTCTTTCCATCATCTACTTCATAACTCTCATTCATGAAAACTTTCTTATCTTTTGCTTCTTCAGCAAATTAGCCTGTGTGTAAGTTCTCTGCCTCTCCAATTCTCTTCTCTCAAGATCTAATTTCCTATACAATTCAACAATTTCATTAGGAGTATAACTTGGAAACTTCACACAATTTTCCATACCTTCACACGCTCTTGACCAATCATCAGTTGGTCCTTCTCTCTCTACACCAATATTCTGATTAGACTTCTTTGTCTTCATTTCCTCCTGAGATCTTGCTATCTCAGCATTGATCTGAACAGACTTCAGATTCAATCTCTCTCTTGCTCTTTAACAAACATTAAAGCTTGCTCATCTCCCTGTGTTGTACCTACAAAAATACACAACTTATTAGTTTTAAAACCACAATACTTTTCAGTCTTGACTACTTCCTCAAGCACTTCCTTTTGAACAGATCTGCGTGTGGAATCTTAAAATTCCATCTCTGACTCAAGAACTCTAAGTTCCTCCTTCAATAAGGAAATCTCACTTTTCCTCAACCTCATCTGCAATGGTTGCCAAATCACTCTCTTTCCCTTCAGTGGAAAGATCCATCCCCCTTTCTGGTTTTCCTTCTCTTGCAGCCATTCCTGTAGTACCTACAATTGTACCTTCATTACTGCAATCTCTCTTTCTCTAACTTTATCATTCATCTCACCTCTATGGAATTCCTCTGAACCTCTTCTCTGATCCTCCATGATCATCTTCTCCATGAGTTTCTTACTCACCATGAGTTGCACTAGCCTCTGCAACAGCAAGCTCTCCTACTGCCACTTACCTCACCAATCCACTTCACTGGACCCGGTCTTTTGGTAAGTACTGGTTCACTACCTCTGGAACCTCTTGAGCACTCTCTTTTGCTCTCTCTAGGCTATCTCTTCAACTCACCTTCTCTTCAGAACACTGCAATTGTCCTCCCTATCCAGCCTTTAGCTGAATTTCAGGTTCACTGCCATCATCTTGTCAGCAACCATAACCCTTAATCACAAATTTCAAATTAGAAAATTATCTCACCTTTAAGATCCTGCATGATCTTGTCCTCCATTCATTTCTGCAATCCTTTTCACTGCAATTGTGTACCTTGCATATCAGATTTACAACACATTCAAATAAAACACACTTCATTTATTAACAGAACCTTCCTATACTCATTCAGAAAAAACAAACATCTTTAATTTCAATAGAGACTTCCAGCTCTAATACCAAAATGATGCAGGTAACCCTGCAAAACCTAGAATCTTTGCAATACTATGCATATAAAATGCATCCAAATAAATTGCCCAAATAAAAATTCCAAGTCTGGACAATTTACAATCATACATGCGGAAGCTTAAAAATTAATCTTCAAAGAAGAATATCACTTTATGGTTATGAAACCATTCTAATGGTGATATAACAAAATTCAAGGTTCTCTTTACATTTTAAAAACCAACAACTCTCACACCAAGGTTTGTTTCACAAGTATAAGCCTTTGCATAAAGTCTCATAAAAGACTTTAATTAAAATCCATTGGGTTTAAATCTCCAACTTTATAAACCCAATTCCCCAAATCCTAATCACGTGGATATTATGCATCCCAAGCATGTGGATATTATGCATCCAATTACCATAGCCTTCCACCTTAATTTAATACCATCGCATATTTGAACACCACCCATACATGAATTCTTAAATTGATAAAATTAAACCAATGCCACAATATCTACCCATGTTTTAAAAGTTCAAACTGGAAAATTAATACTGTTGTTCGAACTCAAGATTGCAAATATATATGTGCGCCTTTCACCATCCAGCTTACCCAGCTTGATCAACGCATCAACACATCAACTTCTGGCCATGGCAATCCATATAAAAGTCAGGTTCTAATTAAAATGACATTTTTTCCCACACAACTGAGGTACCTTCCATCCAACGATAGACGTTCTTTGGAAATCGAACTTTAGTGACCTGATTTAACTCTCAGTATTTCTGCATCGTTTTCCAGCGCTACCATTAAAACTTAACCTTTGTAAACTTGCTCCTCCTTCAGAAATTCCACAGTCACCATGGTCAACATATAAAACACTGGAACCACAATATTCCAACTTGTCAAGCCGTCAATTTCATCAGTGGCTTGTATCCTTCGTTCTGCTCTACGTTTAACTCCTCGGTTTGAGTTCAACCACACATTTACCATACCACTCCCTCCAGTCTTGGAGTTGATTTCTCCTTCAACCTCTACGTACATTTCATCAGTCGACTTCCATCGAATCCCGATTGATTCAACATCGGATCTGCTTCAAATTTTGTTATTCATCAAGGTTGTATAGCATCATCACACTGTCAAACAATTTAACCATAATTCCTCTGCGCCTTTGTAAATCCACACAGCTCCATTTCTCCACCTCTATCCCTGAGATCGACTTAATCTGCTCTACAAGTTAATGCTGCACTTTAACATATGATTTCTTCGTATATTTCTGCATTGATTTATGACTAAAATGTATTTATAATAAACATTTAATATGAATTACACTCTTACTTCCTAAATTAACTACTTGTTCTAGGATTGGAACTCAGTTTTCAAAACTCTTTCTGGTATAATCGATCTCTCTCATCAATTGAGCGTTAAGCCTTCAAATTCACGATTGAGTGCTTTGAATTTCCATTCAAATTCTCGGCAACTGCTATATGCATTTCGTTTCAAATTGTGTGCCTTATCTACATCTGCAAATCTTCAAAACAGAAAGTTGAAATTAACCAACATCGATCCCTCCTCTCATATGTAGAACTTCTCTTATTACAAAATTTATCAAATGAATAAGTTAAGAATTCGATCTTCTTCCTACCAAAATCGACCAAGAATAGATATAGATTTCACACAGAAATTTCCAAACAAATTCTTCATTAATAAAACCAAATGAAATCAATTACAAAAATCCTCTGCATGGCCAGATTTTCCAATTAATGGCCCTTTTACAAAAGCCCATAGGCTTGCAAATTTGCTATCCAACCCTCACTATCTAATTTCTCCTGGTCTGTTTTTCCTTTGAGGCATATTAATTTATACAATTTTAATTGAACCAATTAAGGTTTCAAATCCCCTTAACCACTCAACAATCCCTCAAATATCTCAACAAAATCCTAAAATCACTCTTGAATCCCTAAGGATCCTCCCTCACCCAAAATTAGTGAAACTAATTTCTAAATTAAAATCTCTCATCCCTTTACATCCTCAACTAACCAAATTCTCTCATATTTGAGACTTATTTACAATATTTAATCAAAAATACATAAAACCCACTCAAATCATTCATTAAAACCTAGCTCCTCTAAAACTAAAAAAACCCCTAAGTTTTAATAAAATACAAAGTAATTTTCTGAGCTAATGTTCCTGCATCACATAATAATTGACAAGTTACTTGAAAGTGATTTTGTAATATATAAGATTCAAAAATTATAATTGATTTTTTTTATTGTATTTATTTACTGAGCATTGAAAAAAAACATTAGTGTAAATTAGTGTAAATTAGTGTTATGCTTTTTAAAATCCTATAAAATATGTATCTTACTCTTGCTCAACACTTTTCATTTTTGTTGGTTGAGAATAAATAAAATCTATATTGTAACCATTTAATTGTTAAATAACATGTAATTTAAAATATGATAAAGAAGTATTTGCAATTTTCCTTATTCATTATGGAAATCAAAATGAAGAGGTTATGTAAAAGCATTTTTCATTACTCATACCTCTAAGTTTGTGAAACTAACATCCACATTATCCAAATCAGTATTCTCCTCATATACAAAATTCGTGGGTGAATAACCTTGCTTAAACCACTCATCTTCCATTATCTCTGGTACAGTTATTGTCAAGCCAGGAGGTAACTACGCAAAACTGAAGATGCATTAGATGGACATTGTGTGTGTACTTATACATGGAGGTGAGACTATTAGGATTCACTTCCCAATGTCTCTTTTCCTTCCTTATTTAATAAATTACAATAATATACAATCTCACTCAATCCATTAGGATTAGGTGTCAACATTCCCCCCTTTAATATGAAGGGATGTTGGTGAGTCCAAGCATTGTTCTAAACTTTTCAAACTTTTCTCTTCCAATTTTTGTGGTGAAGATGTCTAAAGTCTGCTCATTTGTGGAACAATGACGTATATGGATGATTTTGACCTCAACATGATGTCGAATAAGATGGTATTTTGTATTGATGTTCTTTGTTCGATCATGGAACTTTGGGTTCTTGGCCAAATTTATTACAGAAGTGTTGTCGATGATGAGTGGTGTTGAATGCATTTGTTTCATATGCAAATCTTCTAGGATTTTCCTGAGCCACACAATTTCCTTTGTTGCTTCAGCTTCTGCCACATATTCTGCCTCGGTTGTGGAATCTGCTAGAACTAATTGTTTGTGTGATCTCCATGAGACAACTCCTAATCCAAGACTCATGGTATAACCTGAAGTAGACACCCCAATTTCTTTGTCCCCATCAATATCTGAATCAGAGTATATAATCAAGCTGAATTCACCTACCTGTGTGTATTTGAGTGCAAAGTATTGAGTCCCCTTCAAGTAATTTAGAACTCTTTTTGCAGCAGACCAATGTCCTTCACAAGGTTTTTTCATAAACCTGGAGAGGATTCGAATAGCAAATGAGATGTTTGTTCTGGTGGTAGTCAGGTAGATAATACTTCCTACAAGTTGTCTATACTTCGTTGCATCCTCGAATTCCTTCCCTTGAATGGATGTGAGCTTCAATTTTTGTTCCATTGGAGTGGTTAATGGATTGCATTCATCCATGCCAAACTTGTTAAAAAGATCTCCAATGTACTTCTTTTGAGAAAGGAATAGAAATTTAGGATGTTGAGTTATTTCAATACCCAGATAGTAATGAAAATGGCCCAAATCAGTCATTTCGAAACCTTTCTTCAATTATTTCTTTATGGATGCAATATAAATCTCATTATTCCCTGTCATCAAAATATAATATACATACACCACAAGATATACAACTGTTTTTCCAACTTTCTTAACAAACAAATTTGCATCATTAAGATCAAAATTTTTGAAGTCAAGTTTTAGAATATGCTAAGTTAATTTCTCATACCAGGCTCGCGGTGCTTGCTTGAGGCCATACAAGAACTTTATAATTTTGCATACTTTGTGTTCTTGGCCCTTCACAACAAATCCTTTTGGTTGGGACATAACAAATTTCCCTTTAGATCTCCATTCAGAAAGGTAGTTTTTACATCCATCTGATGGACTTTCCATCCCTTCTGAGCTGCTAGGTAAAAGAGTGTTCAAATGGTAGCCCATTTTTATATGGGGGGGAAATTTTCTTCATAATCAACCCCTTCTTTCTGTGCAAAACCTTTTACCACAAGTCTGGCTTTGTGCTTGTCAAGTGAGCCATTTTCTTTGTACTTGTTCTTGTATACCTGCTTACAGCCAATTGGTTTGGTTCCCAAAGGAGGATCAACCAGCTTGCAAGTGCCATTCGTTATCAAGGCATCATACTCCTTTTGCATCGCTTTAGTCCATTCAACATGAGAAGTGGATTCTTTGAAGGAATTTGGTTTATGATCTGTAGAAAAATTCAATTCACAGTTATAAGCAATATCCATATCAATAAGTGAATCAAAATTATCTATGTCACCTTCGTTTTGTTTGGTGGAACTTCTTGTTCCTGTCTTTCCAACCACATTGGGATGAATGTTTTCTAGTGTCTTTGTCAGCCATTTTGGGGGACCTTTCTGAGATGGCCCAGGCTGCTCATTTGACTGAGTTGGAATTGAATCAAGATTCAATATCTCAATTCTGTCAATCACATCGTTCAACATGTCATCCGTGGTTGGTTCTTCATGTGGGGGAGAGAGTGCTTCGGAAAATGATTCCACAGATTGATTCAGTATAGGAATCCCCCCATCAAGATGTGGAATCTAATTATCAAATTCTTTAAAATACTTTTCATGTGTGAATCTATCCAGGTGATCAAGTTGTCATTTAACAACATTGTCAGTCTTGGAAGATTCAAGGAATATGACATCTCTTTCTATTACAAACTTCTTATTGACTTCATCATAGAGACGATATCCTTTGGAGGTATTGGAACACCCCAAGAAGATACATTTTCGACCTCTAGCACCAAGTTTATTCCTTTGTACCTTAGGCATCAAATCATAATAGGTGGAACCAAAGACCATGAAATGTTTTACTGAGGGAATGTGGCCATGCCACATTTCATAAGGATTTTTGTTTCTGATTGAATTTGAAGGACACCTATTCTTTATGTATAAAACACATAAAACTGCATCAGCCCAAAACATCAATTTTACATTCTTAAAAAACATCATGGAGTGAACCATATTTAAAATTGTCTTGTTCATTCTTTCAGATACACCGTTCTGCTGGGGATTATAGGGCGCAATATTTTGATGTTTGATCCCATGTTGACGAAGATAATTTTCAAATTCGTTTGAAGTGTATTATTTTCCATTATCAGTGCGCAAAGAGCCAATATGAGTTTGTGCATCATTTTCAATCCATGCATGAAAAATCTTGAATGTTTGAAAACCATCAGAATTGTTCTTCAATAAGTAAACCCAACTCATTCTGGTGCAATCATCAATAAATTTCATCATATATTATTTTCATTTGTAGAAGAAATATACATAGGGCCACATAAATCTGAATGAATAAGCTCAAGTTTTCTATGTGGTCTGGAATGTGAATCATGAAATGGTTGTTTACTATGCTTTCCTAGAATACAAGCATCACATTGCTTAATTTTCCTAGCAATGTAGGCAGTCCCGTAACACCATTTTTCTTCAAAAATCGAAGGTTGTCATAGTTTAAGTGTCCAAATATAGCATTCCATAAAAGACTTGATGGGAATGTACCTTCATCATGATGTGAATCGAATGCCAAGTTTTGTGCATGAGCAGAGGAACCTTGCAACTTCAGGAATCTTCCTTCTTCTATTCCCTCCATGACAAGTGAGAGATCTGAAGCTTTTCTGACCTCAACCTTGCCATCAAACATGTGAATGGAGTGTCCTTTCTGGCGGATTTGGACCAAGGACAATAAGTTTCTCCTCAACTCAGGGAGGTATAGAACCTCATGTAGAAGATTATCTAGAAGACCAAGCAACTTAAGCCTAATTGTGCCAAGCCCTGAAGGCTTGAGTTTGGATTTATCTGTGAAGTATACTACTCCATCAAATTTGTCAGTAATTCTTCAAAAAAATCTTTTCTAAATGTCATGTGACATGTTGCTCCCGAATATAGCAACCAATCATTTCTCCAAGAAGTAAATTAAACATCAAACAAGTCTTCAGTTACTCCATTGTTACAATGTGCTACAACATAATGAGAAGATTCAGGTGCCTTACCTTTGTATCTTTCATGAGTTTTACCTTTTTCTTGATTTCTTTGTTGTTCAATTTTATCCCAAGGTAGCTTACATGTAGATGCATCATGCCAATCTTTATTGCAGCGTATGCAATGAAGATCAAATTTTTCAGTTTGAGTTTGTCTACCCCACCTTCCTCTGAAATTTATTCTTCCTCTTCCTCTAGAAGAATCCTAAGCATGACACTTTTCTCTATGTGCAAAAAATACAGCCTCTTCAGAAGACAGAGGGGCTGTCATATTTCCAAATTCCTTCTCTCTTTCTGTAAACCTTTTCTCAAGGGAATCAAAGGTGATTTTCATGAGGTTTCCACTTGCTTGCAATGACTCAAGGTAATGTGAGTAAGTGGGATACAATGCATTAAAATATTCTATGAGAGGTATGTCAACTTCTACACCAGTGTTCTTAATGTCATGCATGATAGATCTTACTTCTGAAGCTAAAGCAAGAGGGTCATCATTTTTCAATTCAAGACTGAACAACTTAATCATTAATTGAACAATTTCAAGATCTAAATGTGAGTCATAGAGTTCTTTTAGTTTTCTCAAGACTTCATAGGCATTTAAAAATGGTCTAATATGGTGACTCACCTCTTCATTTATGGAAGTTGCAATCAAGGAATAGGCCTTGCAATTCTTTCTTTCCCAAATGGTAATCTCCTTGTCTGAAGTGGGCTTTGATGGTGGATGGTCTCCTTCTCCTTCACAAATTTCTCTCCACTGCTCATTAAAAATGAGAGTGTGCTTGATTTTTTGATACCATTCAGGATATTTCTCCTTGCCAGAGAGAACAACTCCCACAATGGATATGAGAGAATGCATTATTTTGAAGAAGAAAAAAATACTTTGTTTTCACAATAATAAAAAAATCAATTATGGTTAAAATTTTGCAATTTTTTTTTTTTTGTAAAAAAAAACTTGGGGAAAAACAGAGCTATTATCTGAGGGAGGGTTTATTTGGGGGAGGTATTTTTTGGGGGAGACGTTTTCCGGGGGGGGTATTTACTAGGGTAGGCTTTTTTTTTTTTTTTGGGGGGGGGGGGGGGGGGGGGTGGTATTTACTAGGGGAGGGGGGGGTATTTATTGTAATAATATAAAAAAATTGAATAGGGAGGAGGCCGCATAGGCCAAGGGAGGGAATGGGAACACCCATGGGAGGGGAGAGGCCAAGGCCAAGGCGAGGGGACGAGAGGGGAAGGGCGAGGGCCTGCGTGAGAGGGAGTGTCGTTGGGGGAGGGGTTCTGCATGAGAGGGGCAAGTGAGAGTTTGCGTGAGAGGGGCGGGGGAGAGGGATTGTGGGAGAGGGAAGAGGGAGAGTTTTTGTGTGAGAGGGGTTGGGGAAGGGTCTGCGTGAGAGGGGCGGGGAGTGTCTGTGTGAGATGGGGTTGGGGAGTGGACGTGAGGGGAGCGGAGGGAGGGTCGAGGGCCAAGGGGAGGGCGGTGGGGGATGGGGATGAGAGGGAGTGGGGTTGGGGAGTGGACGAGAGGGGGCGGGGAGAGCGGGATGGAGGTGCGGGTGTGAGGGAGTGGAGAGTGCAAGCGAGGGAGTGCAGGTGTGAGGGAGGGATGGAGAGCGTAGGCGAGGGGGTGCGGCTATGTTGGGAGAGTTGTGAGGTTGGCGAGAGTCGCGAGGGAGGGGTGGGAAGTGGAGGGGTGTGAGGATCTATGTGCGGGTGTGAGGCTATGAGGGAGGGGTCGTGAGGCGAGGGCCAAGGGAGGTGAGGTGAGTGGGGTGCGAGTGTGTGGTTGTGAGGGAGGGGACATGAGGTGAGGGCCGAGGGAGGTGAGGTGAGCGAGGTGCGGGTGCATGGAGTGAGAGGGTGGAGGCGAGGAGTGTGTGATGGAATGGCGAGAGCCGTAAAAATTGAGTTGAATTTTCACAGTAAAAAAATCTGAATTTGCAGAGTGGTGTGAAGAAAAATTAAGGTGAAATTGCACAATGGTGTGCAAAAAAATTGAGCAAAATTTTCCAAAAGACTAGAATGCAGAATTATTCCAGAATTGCAGAAGGAGTCGAGGCAGAGAGGTGGGTCTGCTAGGAGAAGCTAGAATGCAACAAAAATTCAGAATGCAATAGGAGAAGTAAAAATCAGAATGCACAGTCACAATATGAAAAAATGCATAACATAGACAGGAAGGAGTTACACCAAGGGTAGGAATGCCAAGAAAGGGACTCACTCTGATACCATGTCAGGCTAGGAGATAACTCCACAAAACTGAAGATGCATTAGATGGAGATTATGTGTGTACTTATACATGGAGGTGAGACTATTGGGATTCACTTCCCAATGTCTCTTAGCCTTCCTTATTTACTAAATTACAATAATATACAATCTCACCCAATCCCTTAGGATTAGATGTCAACAGTTATTCGTTGTATATATTCAAGAAAACCAATATTTATTATCACAATCCTTTGGTTTTTTCGTCATACGATCCCAAAATCAAACTTGATATGAATTATTTTCACTTACGATCTTGGGATTGGGATCGAGTATTCTTCTGATCAAATTGCAAGCACTGGCAGAAAGCCAATTTGGACACTGAAATTCACTTTTGTAGATTTGCACAACACAATGTGTTAAATAGATGTAATATTATCCCTAATCTAATAAAATATGTACACAAATTAGTTGTATTTAGTAGTTACATTACTTTATTATACAATACTACAAGATTGTTGTCATCAAAGGGGAGCCAACCCGTCAAGAGAATAAAGAGAATGACACCGCAAGACGAAACATCAGCAGAAGCACCATCGTATCCTCTGTTAGCAATAACATGTACACAAACTCAATTCAAATCTCCTTTCACTGATTCTGACCAATTGCAACTTTAATTCACTCTACTAGTTAGTTAAGTAGTTACCTCGGGGGCGATGTAATTGGGGCTTTCGCAGGTCGTATGCAGCAACCTGTCTCCCTGAAATACCATAGTCATCAATAAAATAAATAAATCAGAAAAATTTTCAAAAAATTGCATTAAAGACTATTAGTAAAATAACCAGATACCAGCTTCACATTAAAATTACTCCCAATATATAGAAAAATATTCATGGAAAAATACCCTAAGTTGTTGGGGCAAGGCATTGAGGCCAAAGTCACATATCTTCACATTTCCCTTTGCATCCAACATGATATTTTGGGGTTGGTCATTTAGTTTCAGTAATTAATATTTATTTCAAATACAACTAATAAAGCTAAGAATATTTATATTCAATGATACTCTTATAAATCTATATATTAAACAATTTAAACTGAAATTTTTAAAATTATCTACTAGAAAAAGAAAAATATCATTTTGTCTACCAATTAGACTAAACTCATATATATATATATATACCTTTAAATCTCTGTGGTAAACACCCCTGCTATGGAAATATCTTATTGCATCAATAAGCTGCTGGAAATACAATCTCGCTTTGCTCTCTTCAAGTTTTTCATTATAGGACTGCATATAGAAAAAGGAGATTATTGTTTATCACACCAACATAACATCATAAACTACAAAGAATTACAGTGGCAGGTAGACGCCATTGAAGATGACACTCATGATTTTGTCGTGCAATTCACCTCCTACAATAAATTCAAGAACAATATATATCTTCTTCTTACTCGCCAAAACATGTTGCCAAACCATTAGTTAATTAAACTGATTGATTTCAAAAATTTGTATCTATATAAAAGTTTAGCAAAAGAACAATATATATCTTCTTCTTACTTGCCAAACCATTAGTTGAATAAATTGATCGATTTCAAATTTTTTCCTTTAGATAAAAGTTTAGAGTACCGTGTATAATCTCACAACATTAGGATGCTTAATGAACTTCAAAGACCATATTTCATGCTTGATTTGCCAACATGAGAAGGTCCACCAAATCACAAGCCAAATTTAGGAAATGTGATTTATATTAAAAAATTAATAACGTTATTGTTGATAGTGTAGTCAAGGTTTAATTTTTAAAGAGTGGACCCTCCATCTATGATCAGGGATAGATAAAGAAAATAAGACTTCCCATTTAGATGATGAGTGAAAAACAAAGCTTAATAAACAAATGAGATTTGCAAATTGTATTTGATGATGAGTGGAACTTAGAAGTTTTTCTTACAAGGAAGTGAGCCTATTAAAACTCTACAGAGTTTTCTAGAGTTTGGAGTTGGGTATAGGACTTAATTTCATATTTATTGTATCTTTTTACCTTATGAGCTTATGGGACACTTTTAGAAAAAACTTAATTTCATATTGTTTGTATCCTCTTATCCTACTACTTAATTTCATATTATTTGTATCTTCCTATTCTACTAGCGTATGGGTCATGCTTTTAAATATTTAAACACTGGTGAAACTACTTACAAATAGAGTACTTGTCTATTTATCTATATTTATCTATTTAGGGTATTTAGGTGATACTATAGATATATTTCTTACATGATCTACAATTTTGTGATGGAAAACTTTGTCCTTGTCCAAAAATTTTATCGCATAAATCTTTCTTGTTTTCACATCAATGGTGTACTTGACTTTGCCAAAATTTCCCTCTCCGAGTGTCCATCCTAGATCATACTTTCTGATCCGATTATTGTGCTTCATTGCACCCCTTGTATCTTGCAAAAAAAATGCGCTACTATTTTGTATGATGAATCCAACAGACAAACTCAAGTCCCGATGGTTAAGCTTACAATGCAGATTTTGCCTCGAATTCTTCCTGGCTTCGGCAATTCCCTTGGCCCTAGAGTTTGACTCCTGTTCAGAAATAGAATCATATTTTCAAAACCTTTTTTCCTCAAGAATGGAAATTTCTCCCTCCCACCAGCAACAAATTATATCCAGCTCTGAAGACAATTTTAAATGAATGTAGCATAGTAGGTCGCAATCAATGAGTGAGGTCCTTCGTCTATCATTCCAACCAATGATTATCCCGTATTTCACAATGATTTAAGCTTCCCGATTCCCGAATATGAAAATATGTAAAATTATTTGAGCACAAATATGGATCTAGTTGAAGAATAATTGCACAAACTTGTCAAGTTGAAAAAATAAAAACAATTAGAATTGAGAATGAAATTCAATGTTAGTTTTAAAATCAGTACATAAAAGAAACTGAGTTAAGCTTAGTTGTACATGCAATAACTATGGATAGTTAAAGCTAACTGAAGCTAAGTGTGTTTTATGTTCTACTAATGTGCACATGCACCACATGCAAGCACTAGAGTTAACTAACTAAGCCAAGTGCACATCGCATGTAAGCACTCGAGTTAACTAGCTAAAAACAAGTGCATATCGCATGAAATATCTAGATTAAACTAAAGCTAATTAAGGCTAACTATGTGCATATAAGGCACTCTAGTTAACTAGCTAAAGACAAGTGCACATTGCATGAAATATCTAAAGTTGAACTAAATCTAATCTATGTGCATGTACACCAACACCCCCCCCCCCCTTAAGCATAACTTAGGTGAGTGTGATGCAAAATGAATGAGTCCCAGCAACATGACCATTTTAGGTACCCATATACAATGCATGAAGAAAGGAAAGAGGGAAAACCTAGCGGGAAGAAAAAAACCCCCTCAAAATATAATGCAAAAGTAGAGAAAAGATAACTTCTAGGCAATCATGTCCTTCACCCCGAAATGATCTGATAGGAATCGAGACTTCTGCTCAGTTAAATTCTTGGTGAAGATATCAGCAATCATGTCCTTCACCCCAAAATGATCTGATAGGAATCGAGACTTCTGCTCAGTGAAATTCTTGGTGAAGATATCAGCAATCTGCTCAGAACTAGGACAATATTGAAGATCGATGATCCCATCATGAATGAGTTCTCTGATGAAGTGCATGTGTATCTCGATTTGTTTGGTCCGTTGTTGCTACACTGGATCTCTGCAAAATTTTAGCGTACTTTGATTATCACAGAAGATGATAGTTGGACGATGGACACTGATCCCAAGCTTAGATAGGAAATTTTGTAGCCAAATGGCCTGAATAGTGTCATTGACTGCTCCTCTATACTCGACCTCTACTGATGATAAAGCAATGGTAGCCTACTTCTTGCTTGACCAACAAATTAGGTTAGATCCAAAACTAAGTACATAACCGGAGGTGGACTTGCGATCAATGTTGTTGGCAGCCCAATCTGAATCTGTGAACCCAATGAGATCCAAAGAACAATTTGTTGCATGATGAATCCCATAAGTGATTGTCCCCTGGGCATATCGAAGGATGCGCTTTGCAGCTTTCTAGTGTAACTCATGTGGCTCCTGCATGTATCTGGAAACTGCTCCTATGAAATATGAGAGATCAGGACGGGAGTGAGTGAGATAAATAAGACTTCCCACAATCTCACGGTACAATGTGCAATCAACCAATGGTGTGTCTTTTCCATTATAAATTTTTATCCCTGATAAGAAAGGTGTGGCTTTTGGCTTGTAGTCACTTATGTGAAATCATGCCAAAATATCTCTAGCATACTTTGGTTGAGAAATGGTAATCCCAGAACCACTTTGATTTATCTCTAGTCCAAGGAATAAATTTAGCAAGTCCATGTCTGTCATAGAAAACCGCTTATGCAATGCATTCTTAACATCAGTAATGACAGAAGCTGAACTACCTATTATCAAAAGATCATCTACGTAGAGTATTATGATAAAAAAGAAGTCAATTTTCCTCAAAAAATAAACATTGGAATTAGAGTTACGGTGTACAAAATTTTGAGATAACAAATAAGAATCCATCTTTGCATACCATGCTCTAGGTGCCTGCTTGAGTCCATAGAGAGACTTATTTAGTTTGCATACCGGAGATGAATTGTACATGTATCCATGTGGCCGCTCCATGTAGATTTCCTCCTCAAGATCATCATGAAAAAAGGCATTCTTCACATCCATATGATGCACCTCCCATCCTCTTGTTGTTGTAATGGAGAGAACTAGCCAAATGGAATCCATTTTTTCCACTCAAGCAAAAGTCTCATCATAGCCAACACCATGTACCTGCTGAAAATTTTTTGCTACCAACTGTGCCTTATATCGACTAACTTGGCCATTTGTTGCTTTCTTGGTCTGGTAAACCAACTTGCACCTCACAAGTTTACGATTGGAAGGTAGCAGAACCAAATCCCAAGTCTGGTTCTCAATGAGAGAGTTATATTCCCCATCCATTGTTGCTTCCCATTCAGGATGCCCAGTTGCTTCAGCATAAGTCTGTGGATCAAATGCATGCATCGTATAAACATGCATGGGAATGCATGGCTCCATATCTCCATAGAGTCCTTGTGTATCTTCCTCAAACTGAGGTATAGAGGAAGGATCATCAAGGAGATCACTTATGCTACGCCATTTTTGTGTTGAAGGTGGTCGATAATATTCTGAATTAGATGAGGAAGTATGATCTCGATGTTCAACAACTGGTGTTCCAATTGGTGTCACAAGCAAAGGCTCATCTTCATCAGAATTATGATCTGCAGTTTCATCTCCATACTCATCAATGAGTGGCGATGGAAACTTGGTAACAAGTTCATCTATTGGTGCATGCAAAATATCTTTGTCAAACTTTACACTCCTTTGAATAAAGAGCTCTTCAGTTTTGATATCAAGCAATCTGCACCCTTTGACTTCATCAGAATATCCAACAAAAATGCATGCTTTACTTTGAGGCTCCAAAGCCTTTCTCTTCTATGTAGGATTGTGGGCCCATGCTCCAGATCCGAAAATGTGAAAATGACTAACTTCAGGTTGCATGCCAGTCCAAGCCTCAAAAGGTGTTTTTCCAGTAACAGATTTCTGAGGAGATATTTTCTGGATTTATGAGGCACAATTGATAGCTTCAGCCCACAATTTTGACAAAATATATCTTGCATCATGCAATTGGCCATCTCTTTCAAAGAGAGATTCTTCCTTTTAGCCACCCCATTTTGTTGTGGAGAGTAAGGAACTGTATGATGCAATTGTATTCCTGCTTCATTACAAATATTCTTGATATATTTGTTGACATATTCCGTCCCATTATCTATGCAGAGTATCTTGATGCTTTTTCCAAACTGATCTTCCGTGTGCACTTTGAAAATATTTAGATGTTGAAAAACTTTAGACTTGAGTTTCAAGAAGTAAACCCAAGTGAATCTCGTGTAATCATCTATAAATGACAACACATATCTTGTTTTTCTCATTGAAAGCACTAGAAATGGACCCATGAGATCACTATGTACAAGTTCCAAAGGTGAAGAGGCTCTCCATGCATGCCCCTTCTCGAACTTGTCTTGTGGATGCTTTCCAAGAGCACATCCATTACAAACACCATTAGAAAATTCAATGGTCGGAAATCCTTTGGCCATCCCTTGTGTTATCACTCTAATAATTCTTACGTTATGAGATTTTGATTTAAAGTCTAATAACATTAGAGGTAACCACATCCCAACTTTTAAACTCTAAGATCTAGCCTTCTTAGGGTTCAGAGAGGGCTCTCTCTTTAATATTTAACTTTTTTTTGATTATAAGATAATAGGCTAGTTATGATTGTGAAAATTGGTTTTGATTTGGTTTTATTTGGTGGGAAAAATCACTTAATGAGATGGATAGTGGGAAATCTATTTGTCCATTGGGCTAAGGAGTCAAAAGTCAAGCAGACAGCACTAGGATCAAGGTCAAAAAGTCAAATGTTTTCAGGGCAAGATAGATAAGTCTTTGAAGATCTTGGAAGGTTGATTTCATGAAGTGGTTTAATCACGATAAAGAGTAATGAATGATTCTTTAATCTGGATAAGGAAGGAGTAGACAGAGGTCATTCGAAAGAGGGATAAATTAAGGGTTTCCTACTCTAGAAATCAACAAAAAACATAGAAATGATAAACACTAAAGACAGGGTGCTTCTAAAAAATCCTGAAATAATGCTCATGTTTTATCATTTGATTTGGTGGGAAAAATCACTTAATGAGATAGATAGTGGGAAATCTATTTTTCCATTGGGCTAAGGAGTCAAAATTCAAGCAGACAGCACTAGGATCAAGGTCAAAAAGTCAAATGTTTTCAGGGAAAGATAGATAAGTCTTTGAAGATCTTGGAAGGCTAACTTGGTGAAGTGGTTTAATCAGGATAAAGAGTAATGAAGAATTATTTAATTCGGATAAGGAAAGAGTAGACAGAGTTCATTCAAAAGAGGGAAAAATTAAGGGTTCCCTACTCTAAAAATCAACAAAAAACATAGAAATGATAAACAGTAAAGACAGGGTGCTTCTAACAAATCCTGAAATAATACTCTTGTTTTATCATTCAAATTTAGAATACATAATGGATGCATGAAAACATGAGAAGATAAACAATGAAAAGTAGAAAGTATTTCACTTCAATGGCTCATCACATGAATCCTGAAATATGATGCAAGATGATTTGATCCAATCTGCTACCTGAACTTTGCAACAAAAAGCCTTCAAGTACAAAAAAAATGACTATAGAAATCTTCAGCAATTTATTCCACAATAATACTTCAAAGTATGAAGTATATATACAAAAATGTGTACAAAATATCCTAGAATGATTCTAGGAATTATCTAGGGAAAAAAAAAATATCTTTAAATCAAAATAGTGAAAGTTGCTTAACAAATCAGCAAGTTGTCCTATTTTAATCCAAATAAAATAGAAAATGGTTTTGGAATGGGTGCAGTTGGCTATCTTGTTGTCCTCTTTGCTGGCAAAGATATTTCAAATTTGTTTTTAAATATTATCTTTTGATATTATACTCTTTCATTTGATAATATTTACCTATGATACACTTTAAACTCTATTAAAACTGCCTTATTGCTGTAAAATTCTGTTTTGACTGCAAAAGATCAACAAACTATTTTATCCTTTTATCCGCAATTTGACTTTTTACAGTAATTTAGTGAGTGATTGCCAAGTTTCATCGTTAGGAATTTGTATCTTTTTCAGTTTTCTAAAATTTTCATCTGCCTCTATATATCTAGCAAACGTTGGTTTTATAACAAAAATGTGTTTTATCTCATGCTGAAGATAAAACAAGTCTTCAAAACTTCTGTGTAAAACCTTCGTTGTAGGAATTCCTTGCCCTTCTGTTTTGTTAGCTTGTTCTTTTGCATAATCCCTAATTTTTTTATTGTAGTCCTCTTATGGCATGAGTTTATCATTAATGACCAGAATGTTACGCAAACCTCTTTGCCTCAAGTTTTCAAACTTAACCATAAACTTGGTTATGGCTATGTTCATGTTTTCACATTTTTCCTCTAACTTCTTCATTAAGTTCTTCTTTGAAATGACTTTCCTTATCTCAAGGATTGTCTCTGTTCGATCAGTGATTTCTATTTCTTCAAGTTCTTGCTATTGAGAAATTTGGTTAATTCTATGGTTGCTCAGGTTTTTCACCTATCTCATCTTTTTTTTTCTGAATCTCTACTTGTGTTGCCTTTAGTAAATCCCTCTGCTCATATATTACCTAGATTTATGGCCAAACATCATTGATGGCTTCAATGATTTTACTCCATAACTGATTCTTCACATAAGACATTGGTTCTTTTAAAGTTAATTCCTTTTGTAGATTTTTCAACTCAGTATTTAACCTATTAGCCCTTTGTTCACAATTTTTAGCATTGACTTGGGCTAGCCTCTTGGTATCTTCAAGATTTTCAATTAATTTCTTCAATATGTTGATCTCATTGGTTCGAAGTGACATTTCCTCCATGGCTTTAACTAGTTTACTAGCCTCATCTGTTGGTTGCACTATTGATGTAGAGGATTTTGTAGCTGAAGTAGTAGATGAGGTCACTGGCTTCGCAGTAACCATCGGTACTTTGGGTGCCAACTATTTTGCAAGAGTTGAAGGAAAAATTGTAGTAACCATGGGAATTACTGTAGGAATTTCCTATGCTTTTGTAGTTTCTCTTTCATGGAAAAGCTTGTCCATTTGGATTTCCATTTCTTTTATTTGTCCTATTAATTGTAGAATTAAATTCATCATATCATCCCTCTGGCTTTTCTCTTGCACTATTTCTTTGGCTTGTGGATGTTCAATTAGTGGAAGCTTGAGCTGTTTCCTCAGTGCTGCAATATCTTAATTCTTTTTCTTCACTAACTGTTCTGCAGCTTTGACATTGGTAGGATCATATCCTACTTGAATAACCAACTCTTCTAAAGACTTAATCCTAAGATCTTTAGCATATGATGAGGCCTTGTAAACCTTCATTTGATCTCTCATGTTTATTATGGTATTCTGAAGCTTGTCGAAACTCATAGCCTTGGTAGTTATAGTAGACTATAACATCTCAGAAGTTTTCCTGTGAAATTCAATTTGATCTAGTGCATGAATGCTTTCTGTTGGCACTTCAAGATCAACTTTCTTGTAGTCTGCAACTGTCTTGGGAGTCTTAACTGTTGGTTGAAGCACTGACATAATCAAATTTTTGTTTGACTAATCAAAAGCTGATAAAAGTCTATTCTGAATGCCTGGTGTTTGCTTTAAATACTGATAATAAATCTCATTTTTTATTTCTTCATTCTTTATCTTAATTTTCTTATATTTTTCTCTGATGTAAATATCTTTTTATTTTGTTATATGTGAGGAGGATGCCTCCATACTCTAATGTTTCTCTATGACCTGAGTGTTTGAATTATCAGGATTTCCTTCATTTAAAATCTCTGTGACTGGTTCATTTGTAATGACTGTAGCAGCATTTGTATTTGTCACTGGAACATCTATGTCTTCTACTTCTGTGGTCACTTTTCCTTTATCAACTGAATTGAATTTAGGCTTTTTATTGTATCTAAGTTTAAACCTTGTGTTGAAGAGGTAAATCCCCTCTGCGGACAAAGGTGATCCCTACTAGACCAGACCGGGTCTAGCAACAATCGTTCACGCTATAGTGCAGGTTCCTAATTGCAAATAAACCAACTAGTGATGAAGGCTTACCTAGAATCCAACGTTGTCGCTCATAGAGAAAGTAGCGCTCCCATTCCTTAGCTCTGGTAGATCACAATCCTCACGATCTCCATGATCGGACACCTGCATATGCCAGAAACAAAACAAACGCAAGCGTAAAATCCAATGCATACAACTATATGTCAGTCAGAGAAGACATAAATCATGATCGTCATCAAGAACAAGAGTGGAACCATAACCAATAGTCACTTATCATTAATCAATCAAAAGAAGAATACAACCATAGCTCTGACACTGAATTCTCCTTCGGAGGGTCATCAGCAGAACATGTCTCGATAAAGCCTGTCACGGATGGGACAAGCCTCTCTCTCCGAATGTCTCGACAATGATCTCCTTGCTTGGATTTGGCCTTAAGGGAATGAATCAAGGCTCTTGCAGCATTAGGCTCTTGGGAACTTGGAGACTCAGCCATTCAGCCATTCAGCCATTCAGCCCGGCTATATTTATAGAGGAGAGGAGGAGGTTGGGATCCCTACAATAGTGGAAGGGAGGCCTTATCCCTTGGGAGGTTCCCCATAAGGTGGAAACAAGAGGCCAAAGGAGGAAGGTCGTGGTTATTCAGGCGAAACCACTCCTCATGACTCATCCACGAAGTTGTTGTAATCGAAACTTCGCCTCTTTTTTAAAAAAACTTTCCAAAAGCAGATTGGTGCGGGTGCTTAATTGGGACAGAGCGCCAATTGGCACGGGCTCAGTGTTAATTTTCCTCATTGGCGCGAGTACATAACGGGCTACCAGCGCTAAGGCAAAAACAGGTGTTTTTAGGGGTCTGCTCAGGAAATGATCAACAGAAGAAATGTTGTCCTCATGGCAAGGGATGCAATGATGGTATTTGCAAGGCATGACACTGCTTATTGGTCACATAAATGACCCTCCAATGGGCGAGATGGGGATTGCAGGGATGGTGACAAATTACTGTGTAACAGATGCCCCCTGAAGCATGAGGCCTGAACGAGAGAGAGGGGTGAAATGCTTTACGAGAACGTGTCCAACTGAAAACACTTCCGTCGGAAAACCTGCGTAGAGAAATACAATTGATATCTCAGATACATGATATATATGTGGTATGGGCGCAGCCATCCATAACAGAGTATGCAAAAATCCAGATCCAAGGTATGGACGCAGCCATCCAATGAGGATCGATAAATAGACTCAGGTATGGTCGCAGCCATCCAATCAGTGAGTCATGTAACTAATCATAAGAATCCACAAAATCGCAGCCTGGATTATAACAGACAGGAATCCAGGGTCTTGCGCTCCATCTTGACCCGAACAAAGTACAAGTTCAAGCATGCGAATATGTGAGCTGAAGTCGAACATGCAAGAACATCGCCTGATTACCAGCCAATGATGAAAGCTGTTAACAGACGCGAGAGGTACCACCATTAATGCCAATGGTCCTCAAGGTACTACAGGTACAATCTACGACATGTGAACAATGAGCTGACGTCGAACACCCCCAGAATCACTCGATCGGAAGCCAATGATGAAAACCTCACGTCGAATGCGAAGAACCTGCCATTGAGGCATGCAGGCTCTAAGGTACTAAAAGGGAGTCTCTAGATCATCTTCCTGGATAATGAGCTGAATTCGACAGGAAGTGACCTTGATTGAAGGTGGGCCATAGTGTTTCCCACATCATCGACGTGAGACAGAGGAACATAACGTCTTTGTGAATCAGGATCAGATGAGAATCAGAGGAAGGTTGATACTTGCATAGGTCAACTTCTCTTGAACATATCGGCGGCACAACAGTGGATTTGGCAGTATTTGACATCAAAAGATAAAAGGTCATGATGACAAGGCAAAGAGCAGATGAGAGGTCAAAACGGATCACCCAAACCCACGAAGGCAAGTGGAAAACGAGATGAGATGTCCCCAACCTGACACGAATGCAGACAAGTGCCATGTTCAAGAGCAACATACTGCCGACACAACAATGATACTGGTTCCATTTCTCCCCCACCATTTCTGGCGAGTACTCTTTATTTTTACACAAGCTTGAAGAGGATACCATATGCTTGTCATATAAGTCCATCCTAGTACATTTAACGAGCCCTAGGAAGGAGGAAATCAGATAACGTCATTACGACTGAATCCAATGTCATCAGGGTTTAATGAGTCTGACAAAGGAAGAACTCAGTGTCTTTTCATGTTTAGAGAGTTTGAAAAGACAGCAGAAAAGTAAACTCCAACAGTCCCTTTTCGTAAATAGTTCCTCAGACCCGAAAAGGTAGAAAACTATATCTGAGAAAGCCTCCTAGTCACAATAGGCTAGGGTATTCCTTTTTCGTAAATAATCTATCCCATCCCGAAAAAGGGGTAAACGTATACTAGGTAGATTTCGTTTCGTGACCACTTTAACGAGATCGAAATGACAAGGGACTCAGCAATCTTTTCACGTTTAGAGAGTTAGAAAAGAGCTGAAATATGACTTCACCTGGAGGAACGAGTGGTATAAAGGGTAGCAACTGGTTCCGGTAATGGTGGAACTGCTCAGAACAAGTAAAGGTTAAGAGGCCGGCTAACAAGACCACTCATCGCAGCGGTTCCTCAGGGACGGGTAAAACAACCAAGTGAAGGCATATGATCGGCCAAGCAGATAATGATGATGGAGTGAGAAAACCAAGGTTCATCTGGCAAAAACAGGCTGATAAAAATGGCAATCACAAGAGGTAAAATGGGAATGGTTTCATTTTTACACAAGCTTGAAATCAGGAAACTTTGCTTGAAATCATTTTCATTTTTACACAAGCTTGAAACGGAAACAAACTGTGCTTGAAAAAGTAAGCATGCCCCCAGCATGGTGACTCAATTTGAGGTACATGCCCCCCAAGCTTCAGTCCATATGAAAGTCAGATGGAGTGAAGTTTCAAGTTATGAGATCAAGAGAAAGCCTCAACTGGGAGTTTACGAGATCTTATCAAAGACTCAAATTGAATAGCAACGTGTTGCAATGTTTTAACGAGGTTGACACATTAAAAGAACTATCCTAAAACACCCTTGTTTCATTTTTTAAGGAGCTTGACACAAGAAATGAACTCTACTCCGACAACCTTGTTTCATTTTTTAAGGAGCTTGACACAAGAAAACGAACTGTGCTCCGAAGAGCTTGTTTCATTTTTTAAGGAGCTTGACACAAGAAAACGAACTGTGCTCCGACCAACTTGTTTCATTTTTTAAGGAGCTTGACACAAGAAAAGGAACTGTGCTCTAACCAGCTTCATCATAATTAACAAGAAGTCATGGATTCCAAGAGTTCCACTCCCGATGGAAGGAAAACATCCTGGAAGTCGGGACCCAAAGCCCCCAGCACCTGATGCACAATGGCACTATCACTGGGTACAGGCACAGGGTAGGAAGCCACATAGTTGACCTGCGGTGGGGCAGATACAACAGGTGGATAAAAACCAGGAAGGGATGATGGTGGGCCAGCTTCCATATTAGGACCAAAGAAGGAAAGCTAATCAATGGTCACGATCGATCCTTCATGTGGAAAACAGACCACACGAAAAAGAGAGGAGACAAGCGCTCCCATGGCATAGGTGTAATCGCGCCCCAAGAGCAGATTGAAATCCAAGGGGCCTGGAATAACCATCACGTCCATATGGATGGTTTTACCTCCCAAAGTAATAGGTAACTATGGAAGGATCCCTAACGGTTGACTAGTTCTTCTGTTAAATGTCAACAGATTCTATGTAACAGGCGCAAGCGGCGGTGAACCTAAGGCTTGCCAAGTAGTTGAGGATAGAACACTTACAGACGTGCCTTCATCTATAATGGTGTTGGGTACAACCAGACCAAAAGCCTGTACTATGATCTCGAAAGGCATATAAGACGGAAGGCGGTATCCCGCAAATCGATTCCAATCAAAGGAAGTGACCAAACTACTTGGAGGGGCTACCATCGAACTGAGATGGTCTTCCCCTAGTGTTACAAAAGAAGGAGCACCCTCCAAGACCTCCATCTCGAAGGTGGGAGGGGTATCCTCCAGGACCTCCATCACGGGAGGCAGAGGAGCAACTTCTTGAGGTATAGGGACAGGAGAATCTGTCTCCAAGTCTGAAGAATCTGATGAAACCAAAAGGACATGGGGGGTGTGAGATCCACTCTCAACGGAAAAGACCTGGTGTACTGTAGACGGGGCCAGCTCAACCGATCCCATGACCAATGGTTGGTCGAGGATGGATTCCTGAATTTTAATTTCCGAGGGAGTGGGATGGGTCAAGGATGACTCCTAACCAATCGTAGGATCAACTGGCGGAGGACTCAAAGAAAGTCGTTTATAACCAGCCGGGAGGCATGGTGTAGAAATGGTTTCGTTTTCCAAGACTCACTTGGCTTCATCCATATACGGACAAAGGTGAATGGCATGGTGCCCTTCACACAACTTACAGGGATTGGTAATCTTACCCTGCTTCTTAGGAGTCTTACCAACACTAGCTGAAGACGTGCCCCCAACCTGACTCCCGGAAGCCAAAGGAAACGGTGGACGACCATTGGACCATACTTCGAGTACCTTGGGAATGTCAGGGCAATCTCGAAGAAGATGATCTCCTGTGCACAACATGCAAGGGAACTTGACCTTCTGCGAAGGTTTGGGAGGTTTATCGATGGGGGACTTCTTAGGCGCAATAGCTACAGAGCTAGCCTCTCCCTTATCGGACTTCTTCTTCTTTGTCTTCTTCTTCTTCTTCTTAGCCACCTGGTTACTCAAATCCAGACTTTCACCAGGAGAAGTAGAAGAGGAGGATGTAGAAACAGGCGAAGAAAGGGAGAGGTCCACCTTGGAATGATGTTGTTCAGGTGGAGGAACTAATTGAACAGTAGCCGAGACATTTGGGACCACAGAGGTTGAAAACAACCAAACAGGCAACCCAACAGTTAACCCAGGAAGGGACAACATTGCCATGTAAGGAGCACCAACATTCCCAAAAGGAGGAAAATGACCAGGATTCCCATCAGAGGGGATTCCTGGGTTGGTGAACTCCGGAAAAGTTGCCATCGGAAACGACCCAAAACAACACCCTAAGGAAACTAACTTTAACCAGGAATATTTCGTGGGCAGTTAATTTTTAAAGCATTGAAACAAAACTCTACTGTTTCATATTTTAAGAGTCAATAAACAAGAAAAAGGTGACTCTATCACTTTCAGATTGGAAACAAGCGTGAAAGGACAAGCGCTTGATGACCTTTTCAAATTTAAAGAGTCAGAAAAGATTGAAATGACTACTCAGGAATTCTAGGCAAAGGGTGTACCAAATAACCGTGAACTGTAATATACACCTTGGTTTCAAAATGAAAGAGAAATCAACCAAGGACTTAACGTACGTGCAGGCAATCTTCCCGAATGATGTGTTCGGTGTATCACGGGTATAGGGTGGCAGACTCGACTTCCTATAGATAAAGGATAGAAACCTAGTGGGGTCTCCCTTTATATACTCGACGGTACGGGGAGCACAAGTTCGTACTAGTGCTGTCTAAAGCCAAGAGGCAAATGACAACTACTAGGTTTAAAGACGCCGGAACACGTCTCTAGCCTAGACCTCTAAATATTTCATTAATGTTTCAATGTTGCCTTAGTGTAAATTGAATAAAGTTTATGGTTGATATTCAGGTTTCAAGGCCCTACCGTATGTCATATGACAATCTCCTGTATGCAGCTATATGAGAAAAGAAAAATTTTCAATTCGATGAATGCTATCTAGTTAAGGGAAGAGCTTCAAACAATGATGTGACATAAAACAACACTGCAAACGAAATCTTTTCCAAACTAGATGACTTTCACTATCCAAAAGTAATTCCAAACATTCAACGATGCAAACAATGCAATGTAATCTATGCAAAATCCTCTTTTTCGAAAACTATGCAATTGTAATCTATGCAAATTTTCCTTTTTCTCTTTTCGAATGATAAGAATGCACTCAATGCACTTTTCGATGAAATGAGAATCTAGCTAATGCATGCTTTTAATGAAAGAGAATGTACTCAAAGCGATTTCTAGTTTTCGATCATTAAACAATGTAATCTAAGTTCAATGATGGATCTCAAAAATACTTATCAATGCAATGTGATCTAGTGCATTTTAACAAAAATAACACTTTGAGATGAAAACTAAATAAACGCAAATCCCCTTAATGAAGGATGAATGCAAAAGAGATGTAAACAAACACTAAGAATGCAATCGTTGTTTCAAACACTTTGTAACAAAATCCCTCAAAAGGCGACAAGACATAGGAGGTCAAACACAAAGAGGACTTCCAAAGCAAGAGATCAAAACAAGGCATTCATTCCCTTTTACACCAAACAATCATGGAAAGAACACATTTCAAACAATGAGAAATGTAATCTAGATGCTCATATAGAGAAAAGATTGGAAGGGAAAGACACACTGGTGAAGGATTCAGGGAAAAAGTCTTAATTTTCACACACCCTGAAATTGGCCCGACTTTGTCATTGACAACTAGTGCCAACCGGCATGACTTGCTCACTGAAAACTAGCACCAATGCCCAATTGGCACGGGTTGCTAACTGACAACAAGCGCCAATGCCTGAAAATGAAAAAACAAAGAATTTCTCCCAACCAAGACCAGACTCACCACTTCAAGAAGAATCTAAAACAAACCTAGAAGCAAAGTACTGACCAAAAGAAACTTCTGAACAAGGGTAAACCCTAGCACCTACAGGAGATGGCGTCATTGTTTGGCTATAATCCGCACCAGACAGGGGATGGTGCTAGTGATGAACTGGAAACCCGCGCCAATTGGCGCGACTGTCAGGGTGGAAACCACGCCAATCAAGCCAACCATGAAAGGACGAAAACTCAGAAAAACAGAGGTCAGAGCTGATCCTCTGGGGCTGAACCAAAAGCCAAACACTCAAAAAAGAGCCAGCCAAAATAGCTGATCAAGTAAGAAAATTCAAGAATCGACCAAAAGAAAAGGCAATACTCCAAGTGTTCAGTTCATAAACTAAACCGGAGATTGACTGAAGCAGCATTGATCTACTTTGCTAATGCAAAGCAAGAGTGTTTCGAAGGCTATCTGGCTAACTTCAGGCTCTGTCTGTATTTTATAAAGCAAACAACAAGCTAACTCCCCAGTGGAGTCGCCAATTTGTTGAAGAGGTAAATCCCCTCTGCGGATAGAGGCGATCCCTACTAGCCCAGACCGGGTCTAGCAACAATCATTCATGCTATAGTGCAGGTTCCTAATTGCAAATAAACCAACTAGCGATGAAGGCTTACCTGGAATCCAACGTTGTCGCTCGTAGAGAAAGTAGTGCTCCCGTTCCTTAGCTCTGGCAGATCACAATCCTCACGATCTCCGTGATCGGACACTTGCACACGCCAGAAACAAAACAAACGCAAGCGTAAAATCCAATGCATACAACTATATGTCAGTCAGAGAAGACATAACTCATGATCGTCATCAAGAACAAGAGTGGAACCATAACCAATAGTTGCTTATAATTAATCAATCAAAAGAAGAATACAACCATAGCTCTGACGCTGAATTCTCCTTCGGAAGGTCGTCAGTAGAACATGTCTCGATAAACCCTGTCAGGGATGGAAAAATCCTCTCTCTCCAAATGTCTCGACAATGATCTCCTTGCTTGGATTTGGCCTTAAGGGAATGAATCAAGGCTCTTGCAGCATTAGGCTCTTGGGAACTTGGAGACTCAGCCATTCAGCCCGACTATATTTATAGAGGAGAGGAGGAGGTTGGGATCCCTACAATAGTGGAAGGGAGGCCTTATCCCTTGGGAGGTTCCCCATAAGGTGGAAACAAGAGGCCAAAGGAGGAAGGCCATGGTTATTCAGTCGAAACCACTCCTGATGACTCATCCATGAAGTTGTTGTAAACGAAACTTCGCCTCTTTTTTAAAAAACTTTCCAAAAGCAGATTGGCACGGGTGCTTAACTGGGACAAAGTACCAATTGGCGCGGGCTCAGTGTTAATTTTTCTCATTGGCGCGAGTACATAACTGGCTACCAGCGCCAACGCAAAAACAGGTGTTTTTAGGGGTCTTCTCAGGAAATGATCAACAGAAGGAATGTTGTCCTCATGGCAAGGGATGCAATGATGGTATTTGCAAGGCATGACACTGCTTATTGATCACAGAAAAAACCCTCCAATGGGCGAGATGCGGATTGCAGGGACAGTGACAAATTACTGTGTAACACCTTGTCTCGATTGTTTTCTCTGCAGTGTATGTACCTTTTTCTCTAACTCTCTTAGTAGCTTTCTCTCCTTGATTTGTAGTTTGCAAGGTGTGACTAGTATCACCTTATTTAACTGCTTCTACCAAGGTATTATCTAGCCACTCTATTTGATTGACATACTGTTCAATCTCTGGTTTTTTCTCATGAATATAAGGTGTTAGTTTGCATTTCACCCTCATTTTGCTTAATATTCCTTGTGGATCATAATTCCATGAGAAACTTTCTTCAAATCTATACTCAAGTAACTGTCTTGTTGCTTCTTGTTATGCATCTCTATGATTACAAATAAATGGTCCCACCTGATTCTTCAACTTAAATTGGGTCTTCTTCTTGGCTGCTAGGAAGTTGATAGAATCAGAATTTAAGATTTGCCTAATATACTCAAAGGCAAAAATTCTCATTGGCCCATACTTAGGAAGTTTATAGGGTAATAGATGGGACCCAAAAACTTTTATTTCTGTATGTTTTTTATATAAGTACCAATCACCAGTTCTAGTGTGCTCTGATATTTGTAGAACTTTCTTCATTTCATCATCGATTCTTGGTTGTTATGTATTTTTTAACATATTTATCAATGGGTGAACAAAGTGATCTATAAACTCTGCATAAGTGAACTCTATCGACTCTTTTCTGATCAAAGAAGTCCAAAAGATGATAGAAAGTGGATTTTCTTCAATATCAAGCTTCTAAAGTGTAATTGGAAACTTGTTTGCTTGGAAATATAAGAACATATGGAACAGAAAGGATGTATACCTAATTACTCCTTCAGTTGGAAATTTGACAAGCTAATCATGGATATTATCAGCTATGTATTCAGCATAATTGAAAATCACAGAAGGAGGCTGTCTTGGTGCAAAGGTAAATAGGAAACCTAGGATTGAATCATTTGTATGTTCATCTATAAAATACCCTAGGATAAATGACAACATGTATATGACATGCCTTGACCCTTCTGGAAATTTTGAAGTAGAATATGGAGGGTTGATTTGTGGAATTTCAACATGTAATGGCATGAACACTTGCAAAATATGAAACATTTTGGGAAAGTCCAGGCCAATGTACAACTTTGTAAGTGCTTCTATTGATAAAGGAACAACTTTGGGATCAGGTTTAAGTTGTAGCATCTAGTTTACTGACTCAGCAGTAATTGTGAACAATACTTCTTTGTTTGCATTGAAAATTTCTCTATGTTCAGGAGAATAATGGGTCTGACATAACCTAATAACCTCTGGACATTGATGGGTAAGTTCGACAACATATTTGGGTAGGTTTGAATCCCAAATTTGGACTTATTCAACTTGATCCAATGACTTTTCATAACTCCAGCAATGGAGGTCTAACAAATTAAATTCAATAACTGGATCTTCTATTTTATAATCCACATCTGTTAAAGGTGTATGTTCAATGTCTACAATAGGAGGTTGTAGAGGATTCACAATAATTGCAGTCTTGGAGGACATGGATGGATTTGATTTTGACATTTTTAAGCTTTCTAGATAGCTGAAACTTTGTATTTAGGCTTTATGGATTCTTCTATAAGATTAAATGGTTTACATAAGTGTTTTTTTACTTTAACAGAGGTTCTTGGATGAAAATAGGCACAACTTGGTTTTCTTTTGAATTTCAACCTTTAAATTTGGCTTTCAACTATTCTTCAGACTTTCACAGGTTTAGAAAATGATAAAACAAGGTTTTTATCTCATGTTTTGGATAATTCTGGACTGAAACTGGTTAAAATTGGGCGCAGAAGGGTTGGGTTTACTTGCAAAGGATTTCTGGGAAAATTTGAAGTTTTATAAAGTCTGCAAAGACTGAAAATATTCAATTTTAACTTAAAACTAGTTTACAATATTGAAAACAGGGTTTTATCAGTTTTTTCACTGTGTATTCTGTTCTTTTCGGGCTACTACAGGGTTTTATTGTGGGTAATTTTGCTTTACTGTGCTTAATTCCTTGGAAATATCCTTTTCAAATAATAACAGGTCATTTTTTGTGAGGAATACCTGTTTTTGCAGGTATTTGGATGCTTAACTAGTTGTCGAGGAGTTAAACAGGTTTCTGGTAGCTTTTGAAGGTCTCTAGAAACAATCTAGAACTTTCAACAATCTTTGACAGCAAATGTAGGGGCTTTTGCAGGTTCTTTGGGCGTAAAATGATGTACAAGGCCTTCTTTTCTCAGTCGGAATGAATGCACAGAAATAATGCAGAAAAGGCTTGATGGGTGTGATAAGAAGGTTTATATAATGTTAAGGTTAAATGAGCCTACATTTAATGGCGGTCATGTTGAAAACAGAGGGCGGTTTTGGTCTTCAAAGGCGAAAAACAGGTGGTGGTTATTGCATGGGAATTGGGCGGTATATGGTATTGCTGGATCGAATGAGATCCAATAATATTTTTCCATGTGGAGGAGGGAGAAAGGTGGAAAACCACCTATTTCGCATAGTTTGAAATGGGTTATATTCGTGTAGTTAAAAATGCGATATGGATTTGTGTTTGTTGGATCTGAGGGCATCGATGCAAACGGTGGGGATTGAGATTTAGAGTTTCTCGGCAGTAGGAGGTGGGGTCCAGGATTTGTTTTATTCGGAGGAATAGTTTTAAACGTTACAAATATATATTTATAACGTAAAAAAATTGTATTATTTTGATTGGTGTGGCTTATATTATATGGTAAATAAAACATTTATACGTGTTTCAAAACCATTGGGGGTAGGATTAATTCATAAGATATGTTTAAACATATGGGGATAAGGGAGGGTCTTTATTTCGACACATGGGGAGCATAAGACCATAGTTTAAACTTTAAAAATGGTTTTTTTTTGGGTATTTATATAAAGAAATTAATTAATATATACGGGAAGGGTATTATAAAGGGATTTAATACTTTAGGTTATAAATTAATATGAAATGAGATGAAATGAATCAAAATATATAGAATTTAAACTAAGTAAAGTGTAAATAGGCATTTTAGCATAAAATTATCCCATTTTGATTTTTACACACAAACTTAGGATAAAACGTATTTTGTAGGTTTTTTTAGTGTTTTTGGATGAAAATGAAATTGATTAAAGGGGATTTTACTTTTTCTGAGAAAAAAGGTTTTTTACTTAGAAAAAGGGTTTGTATTTCTTGGAAAAGGGTGAATATGATGATGAAATGGGTTTTTATGTATGGAATCCAATATTTTTAACCAATCAGTTACTAATCCTTCGGTCTGGTCCCAACAGAAGTCAGAGAAATGCTCTGAGCCTCTTTAACTGAAGGTTTAGAATATTGGATCGTTGTGGGGAAGGGGAAATTAGTAATTTTGCCCGATGATGCTTTATTACATGCCTTGCACAACTTCTTTCTACCTACCTATATTTATTCTAACATTTTTACTTCATTTGCATGGGTGCATTTAAGCTTGCAAACCTAAATCCATTTTTCTTTCAAATCATAAAAACTATCTAATTCTAACCTTATTTCATCTGACGGCTTAGATTAAACTGTTGAACTCCTCATTTATTCTCTAACTTTATACTGATTTGTCAAGTTTAAACTATTTGACATATCTTTATTCTCTATCTAAAACATGAAATTCAAAGCATGAAAACTTAAGATTAAGTTATTTAACTGATCATGGATTATGGCATTTTGAACAATCTGCACATAATCATTATTCTTACAGTAAAAGTAAATAGTAGTGGCATTTTGACTTGCTCACTTTCAGGTATTATTTTTATCTCTTTTTTCTTTTGGAGTCTATTCTTTTCTAAGTCCTTTGATATTTCTTTTAGGAATTTTACCCTCTTTTCATTTTTTATTATTTTTAAAATTTGGGAAAACAACTTGTAGAAAGCAAGGTATGTACATATTTACAAGACTATCAAAGTAAATTAAAAAATTATGAACCCTATTATTATAGGACCCTGGCACCTTGCTTGCTAAGTTGTTGTATATATATGAAATCCAAGTGCCCAAATCTCTCGTTCCAAATCCTACTTTCTTCATTTGCATGCGTAAGTAGAAAAATAGAATATGATTGAGGAACAAAATTAGAAAATGTATACAGATGATATTGATCATTTACCTTGTCAAATGTAATCTTCAATTTGGTTTGCATGTCATAAATGCTCACGAAATCTGGGGTAAATTCCACTTTCCTTCCGGTACCTATGTGTGTCATCTGATACATTGAAAGAAGATTCACATAAAGCCTTGGAATATGCTAGAGATTCTCAAAACTTCCATCTTCGAATTACACTCTTCCTGGTCTAGTTGCTTCAATTGCAGAATTATCCCCCATGAGAATAGGTGGTCCTGAGTCTGCATGTAGAGAAGAAAAGGATTCCCTTGAAGAAGCCATATGATGTGAAGCTCCTAAATCGATGATCCATTCTTGAGGTGTAGAATTAAGAGAAATAAAAGCATTCCCATTACCCCTTGTTTCTGATGGTTTTTCCTTCGTATTCTTCTTGGCACTTTCTAGAATGTGATGACCAAGATTATTTTGTTGAAAAGTCTTTTCCATTAGATTTATAGTCTTCTGCATGCAAGAGGATTTAGGATGATAACCTCTATTACAATAAGGACACTTGAATTTTCCTTTCTTTCCCTTCTTACCCTTGGATCTGGAAGAATCATCTAAACGTTTTGGATTTCCTCCCTTTCTTGGATCTCGATCTCTTTCCTTTCCTTTGCCTTTGTATTGCTGATTTGGTTTCATGTTGGACCTTCCTTTCTCATGCATGGAAAGTGCATGTGCATTTGGAGACTTTAATGAACCCATTTTTATGAGCTTATCCTGCTCATGAATAAGAGACTCAATAAATGCGTCAAATTTGGGCATTTTCCATTTTTCTCTAGTTGCAAGTCTAATTGTATGAAATGTAGAAACGAAAACAGCATATTCAGGGCCTAATTTAGACAACATAGAAAGGATCAATTGACCTTCCTGTTTTGATTTATCGATCCTGCAATCACGTTGTTGTAGAAGCAATGATTTAAAGTTTGTAAAGAAAACTTGAATGTTCACAAAGATATTTATATCTAAGGAATTTAGCTCATTTTCGAGAATATGAGCCCGCATCTCATCCTGCTTTCCAAATAAATTCTCCAAGATTGTCCAAATCTCCTTCGGAGTGTTGCATGTGTCCACATGGAAACGCAATACCAGAGATATGGAAAAAAATAGAAGACCAAAATCCTCTTCCATCCTGTTGAAGTATTTGGATTTTTCAACGATGGAATTGGGTTCAGCTTACGTATTCATAACTATCTAATACAATGCTTTACCTCTGAGGTGAAGAAAAATATTTGGCTTCCAATGGAAGTAGTTATACGGAGTAAGAATCGCTGAAGATGAGAACTCCATTGTGGCAATTCTCCAATATTTTGATCTACAAATCAAATCTTCGAACAATTTCCAATTCTATGCTCTTCAAACCTGCAAAAAATTGTTAATGCAACTTCTCCAAACCCTTGTAGCTCTGATACCATTTAAAATTATTTGAGCACAAATACGGATCTAGTTGAAGAATAATTGCACAAACTTGCCAAGTTAAAAAATGAAAAACAATTAGAATTGAGAATGGAATTAATTCATCAATATTAGTTTTAGAATAAATACATAAAAGTAACTGAGTTAAGCTTAGTTGTACATGAAATAAATATGGATAGTTAAAAATAACTGAAGCTAAGTGTGTTTTATGTTCTGCTAATGTGAACATGCACCACATGCAAGCACTATAGTTAACTAACTAAGCCAAGTGCACATCGCATGTAAGGACTCGAGTTAACTAGCTAAAAACAAGCGCACATTGCATGCGATATCTAGAGTTGAAATAAAGCTAATTAAGGCTAACTATGTGCATGTAAAGCACTCGAGTTAACTACCTAAATAAAAGTGCACATCGCATGCAGTATCTAGAGTTGAACTAAATCTAATCTATGTGCATGTACACCAACAAAATCCAAACATGAAAATCACACCTACTACACATATTTTTTGTGCATTAACAAAAGTAATGGTTTATAAAGTCTATCCCACACACGCTTTGCACGCCCCTGCTAATGTTTTATGTCGTGATTTGAATGGTAGGCGCTTCATTTATTAATGTGGTCTGCAACGTGGCAACCGTTACAACTTTTCATTCAACCTCTTAACAACCAGTACTTTCATACCCTCTCACACCCACAATCATTTATGTCGTTCACATTTACACCTTGGCAATGGGCATCCCACCTCTGCAAGTAACAAATCAGAAAAAAAATTGCTTTGACAACATTAACGTTAAGCATATTTCAAAGTTTAGTTTCGTCCTCATCATTATGGAATATATATATATATATATATATATATATATATATATATATATATATATATATATATATATATATATATATATATATATATATATATATAGGAGTTTCCTTTGGTTAGACAAAATGGACTCGTCGTCCGGCCATCTCCAGCTGATGGGACAGCGAGTTCGACGATGCCCGCTCCACCACTGAACGTTGGTGGGCCCCACTTCCCTCCACTGGTGCCTCCGCTACCCTGGCCTCTTCCTTGCCTTTACATGAAGGAATTCAGTGGTAAGAGTGTAATTGACACACCTGCAAAGGAACTAGGGGATTATTAGATGGCAACTCTGATTAAGAAAAAATACTAATGGTATCAGTGTTTGGAGTTTGAGGTTAGATACAATAATGTGGGATGTTAAATTCTGTGGAAGCTAAGTGTGTTTGAAATGCATCCTGTAGTAAATGACAGATATTGATATGGTTTTTCTTTTGGGTGAATGGGTAAGTTAGTTAATGCTTAGCCCACGGCAGTAGTTTCTTTCTTTTCTTTTCTTTTTTTGGTATTATTACTAAGGATGATAAATCTTAGATGGATATTGCATTGTATACTCTGTTTACCTTAGAGACCAAATAATCTTGGCATTCGTCTTTCCAACGCGTTTTCTATGAAAGACACTTCAGCCTAAAACCCAGCTCTTCTGGAACTTTCTCAAGATATTTTGCAAACTCTTTCTTAAAATATAAGAGGAAAATACCTGGTAAACAACATACTCTAGTTTAGGTAACTCTACCATAGAATACAGGGCACGGGAGACTGATTGCAAAACTTGGGTATGAAACATTTATTATCCATGGAAAGAAAAGTAATAAACAAGGAAACTGACAGAACTCCGGTCTCAACTTGCATCCCGATTCCCAATTCCCACAAACTAAAGACTGGCCTGCTACAACTCCACTGTGCATATATCTAGCATTTGATTTCTAAAAATTATCTCCACCTTTTGTGCAAGGATTCACACGTACAATAATGAATAAACCTTTGAGAAGGTGCCCAGAAGAAGCCAGAACCATAAGGTGACCAAACTCATCATGATCCCCTTTCTCTGTGCCCAACACCCCACCTTTGAGAAAAATTGAAAAAAAATCACTGAAAACTTCACAATCTTGCTCATTTTTTGCTGCTTTTGATGCCTTCATCATTGTATTCTATGTTGTATGGATTAGTTATTGTTACACCTACACTTACATTTTTTTCCCCTCTTTTTCACACAATCATATTTTTCAAGTTATCTTGCATTGATATTCATGTGGTTAGTGACTTAGCATAAGTGAAATGATAAATAGACTTTGGTATAAACCCTCAGGGTCGTTGAGTCGGGAGACTAACTGTGAGTGGGAACAAATGGTAAGATTTTCATCTTATTGAACTGTCCAAACATAGAGTTGATGGCCTATTGAGGGATGGATAGCGCAGAATTCGTGGGACTCATTAACACACTTATGGCCAACCCAAGTCAATAGCATCACATTATTTTGAAAAGGATCTTCAGAAATCTAGAGGAAATAGATAATTATGGCATAAGCTATGTTGGTTGCGGTGCCTAACAACCTAGTTTAAAATTTACTGGAATACAAAGGTAAGGGAAATAATAATATTACGCCAACGAATGGTTATGTATTTAATTTGTGCAGTAGCATAGTTAGTTGGAGCAGTCAGAGGCAATCCAATCTATTACTATCAAGCATGAAAAATGAGTACAATGTGGTAACAACAAGGCGGTGACTAAAAGGAGATGGTGTGGCTTTAGCTTTCCAGATCTCTTATGCCATGGTGAGAATGGGAGTGGCTAACAAACATAGAGTTAAGTGCGAACCTTGGGGTTAGCGAACTCCAAATCTAAAAACTATGCCAAAAGGGACCCCGATCTAACAATTTTGCTTCTAGTACTTTGTCTCTGTGTTATCATTTTTATCCTGATCTCAAAACAACATCTAAAAAATATTGAAATCAGGCACATGAAGTAGCAAAGAGTTAGAACCCGCTATTTTCAACAAAGTTTACTCTTAGCCCAATAAATTTTTCTATCAGGAATATATAAACCCATAACACTATACCAAGGGAAACACATATGGAAAAAAAAAAGATTAAAAGGGGAAACTATGAAAAAAACCCAAACAACAGGAAAACCTAGATGGAAAACAAAGGATTAAGAGAGGAAACTATGTAAAAAACCAAACAAAAAGAAAACCCAGATGGAAAACAAAGGATTAAAAGGGGAAATTAGTTTTTTTTTCCTTTACAAGAATGAATTCAGTGGTAAGAGTTTAATTTACAGGATTGCAAAGGAAATGGGGGGATTATTAGATGGAAACTCTGATTTAGAAAAATTTCTAATGGTATCAGTGTATGGAGTTTGAGGTTAGATACAGTAATGTGGATTGTTGAATTATGTGGAAGCTAAGTGTGTTTGAAATGGATCATGTGGTAAATGACAGATTTTGATATGGTTTTTCTTTTGGGTAGATATGATTTGGGTTTCAAAACCTGTAAGCTATGGACCTATCTTTTCATACAGTGATTTACCCGTTCAATCGGGGAAAATTTTAGGGGCTAATATTCGCAAGTGGGCTAATTTCACATGTTTTTTCCAAAAAAAAGTCTCGCTAATTTCCATTTTTTCTAAAAATTATTCGCCAAAATTTTATAGTATAAAATCGTTTTACCTTAAAAATCGCCAAAATTTTATATAGAGACTACATAAAATTATTATAAATATTAAAATTCTATATTGAGACTACATAAAATATTGTCAAATATTTTACAAATTGCATATTATGGACCAATTAGATTCACCAAGGTTTCTAAACTTTAAAATAATTTTCCATCTTTAAAATTTACCCTGCCTTCAATTTTCTTATTTTGATGGGTGGATTTTCATGTCAACACTATAAGAAAATTTGCAGCTGTGAGAGAGTGATTTTATGTTGGGTATAATAATGGTTGTTTCCTGAAGAAACAAACCATTTCAACAATGTCAGATTGAAGGTCATGGATCTTGGTTGTAATTCCCCATAGATTTTATATGGTACATGTTTGATGTCCTTGTGCAAGATCTTGACTTGTAGGCTTCCAATGCTGGGATATCCACTCCAAGTTTCCATCATGGATCATAGTTTCTTGTAAAATTCTTGAACTTTGAAGTTGGTATTTCAGATTTGATATATGTATGTGTGAGCATTGACTATTGAAGAATGAATCGTTTGGTGCAACATATTTTGCAAGTCTTGGATGTGAAATGGATCCATTATTATCCATATGAAGCAACAAAAGTTGTGTACTCAAGGATTCAAAGAGTAGAACTAGAGAATGTATCAAAAATCATAGGTTATTTTTTGGTGCAAGACCATGGAGACATAGAAATGATTCGGCTGGCTTTTGCTCAAGATAGTTTGATCCTATCTATGGTCTCTAAGGCCAAGAAGGACCTCGGTTTGCAAATTGCTCAGCCCTCTACAATCTAGATGTTTTCACCATACAATTATGCTCCATTTTATCATGTTCCATCTTGCTCTTACCCTACCCTTTCAACCCAGCAAAATCTGTACTGGGAATCTCAATCCCATCAAGAGAACCCAATGGGGAATTCTCATTTTACTAGTGTACCCATTGAGAAAATAACACTTGGTTTCATGGGCAAGAATTCTCTACAAGATCAAACATTTTGCAATGAAATTTTGCATCCCCTGGCATTTAATGAACCATTAGGGATCAAAGATTACAGCCTCCAGCTGCATGAACAACAGCTCCAGTTGTTTGATAATGATAGTTACTTCAATTACCCAGAGATGCAAGTTGGCTCTTTTAATGGGAATAAATTGGGCATGGATTTTTTGAATTTTGGGAATGGGAAACGTCTTAATTAGATGGTTGATGTCAAACCATGCTTGTATTTCGCTCGTGGATACTACAAACATGGCAGCAATTTCCATTTTTCCCATGTTGAACACCATCTTTCAGTTCCAGTCTCGGCGACCAACATCCCTTCTAGATCAGTGAGAGAAAATCCAATCTCCACTGGATCACTTGAGAGGCTGGAGTTAGAATTGCAGGAATTGCTAAGAGCAAAAAGGACTTCGTCGACGAATGAAGCAAAAAAGAGCTCTTGAATGGAGTTGAATTAATGGGTGCGAATGAACCAAATTCAAAATGTAAATCATCTCTAAGCGTGTGCGGGCTAGCGGAGCAGAGGGAAGGAAGAGGCTGGGGTAGTGGAAGCACCGACGAAGGGAAGCGGGGCCCACCAATGTTTAGTCATGGAGCACGGGTCGTCGGACTCGTTGTCCCATCAGCTGGAGATGGTCAGACGACAAGTCCATTTCGTCTAACCAAAGACAACTCTATATATATATATATATATATTTCATTTTAAAACTTAATATATCAAAAAAATTAGTGTACCTCGAGGCTGATAATATCGATAATATGCTGTAATTAATATATATATATATATATATATATATATATATATATATTACAGCATATTATCGATATTATCAGCCTCGAGGTACACTAATTTTTTTGATATATTAAGTCTTAAAATGAAATATATATATATATATATATATATATATATATATATATATATATAATTTTAATTATACACATTTTTTTTAAATAAAATTTATTATTTGAATAGTTAAATTACATATCATTTGTTTGGGATTCAACTGCATTAAGTAATTCATTCATCTATGACCATTTCCATGGTGGTAGTGGTAACTCACTAAAATTACCTTATGGAAATGGTCATAGATGAATGACTTACTTAAGGCAATTGAATCTCAAACAAATGATATCTAATATAATGCACTGCTAAACACCTTTCAATACTTGAATAGTTGAATGTTTTTTTTTTAACAAATTCACATTGGGAAATAATATTACATTATACACCATTATGAAAACTTATAAAATTTAAAATTATTATTATATTTAAATGAATTCAAAATAACAGACTATTATAGAGTATAATAAATAGAGCAAAAAAAAAAAAAAATGCATGTATGACAAAAGGCTACAATTCCTGTATGACAAAATGCACTCATGGAAAACAGAATTTAGCTCAAGTAAAACAATATATTCAGCAATACCAAATCACAAACTCACACACTAAGAGGAAAAATTGTGCAATTGTACAGTCTCAATAGTTAGGGAGGTAGTTGCAGGCTTGTGATTGCGTAATGCACATTCCTAGCTGGGAAGATTAGTGGAAGTAACTACGCATTGCGCTGTCCCAGTGGCTAGGGCTGAGGGTTGAGGCTTCTGATTGCACCATGTGAAGTTGGGAAAGCCAATGACTATGCATTGTGTAGTCTCATAGGCCAAGCTCAAGGCTTGTCTCTTGAAGATGTGAAATGCGCGGTAGGAGAAGGCAAATGCTAGGAAAGATTGCGTAGATATGCCCGGGAAAGAGAGAAAAGAGTGACATATTTGAGTGTTGGGGCAGGAGGGAAAGTATATCTTGCTAAGGGGAAGATAGATCAGTGGAATGTGAGTTTCAAAAACCAACATGTAAGAAGAAAACAAATGTGCAAAAAATGACCCAACAATGATAGCTATTTGTTGAAAATCAACAAGAAAATGTATGTCTAATTTATTTTTCCCTTAAATAAATTAGACAATAAATTGTAATCTTATCTCATAAAAATTTCTTATTAGTTAAGTAAGTGAGATAGAATTAGTTAGCTGAAGAATTTCTAGTTGAGGGTCAATGGTGAGGCATGTAGAGTGATTCTATTATTTTGGGGCTCCAGTTGCAGTTAATGCACTAGTGTAGTGCGAGTTTAATCAGTTAACTCAAAATAATTGAGTTAAAATCAGTTTAACTAGTTCTACTGAGTGATGAGCTAGTGAGAGGTCAAGTGAATTAAATTAGATTTAATTCACAAGTAGTGATCTATCAAGCAACTGGTGATTTGCTATTATTAGTTGCATGCATGTCAAATCTGATGAAGGCCCGGTTGAGACAAAGGTTAAAGGGAAGTAAACTATCAATTGTATTATTAGCGAAATACCTTGGTGTAGTTATAAATCCACAAGACGCCCATGAAGGATTGCGCAATCAAGGAAGGTTGGAATTCCTATTTTATAGAGATATATTTTTCCTAAGGATTGCGTGGGCAAGGCAGGCTGAAAATTGGCTATGTGTTGGTCCAATTGTGCCTAGATCAGTGTGAGACAATTGGCAGAGTGTATGAGGTTCTTGTGAGCACACATGAATTTTATTGTTTCATGATTCCTTGGCTTATTATACAATAGAGATAGAGGGTTTTTAGTAGTTTCTTTCCCCAGGAAAATCTTTTGTTCTGCGATTGATTTACTTCTTTATCTTACTTGCATGTGATTGAGCGATCTTGATTCATATTCTACAAATATTGTAGAAGGATTCAGTATCTTGTTTTAGTACATTTCATGATCGGATTGAATCCATTGGTGTAATTTCTACATTATTGGGGGGAAGCAAGAACTCAATGCAAAACTTGGAAAAATTGAACGACGAATGAACTAGCATTTGTACAATCTAATATAAGTTTAAAAAGCTATCTAATATGAACAAAAACAAGAAAAAAATTACTCATAGAAGAAAAAGTGAAAAAAGCGACAGAAAAAACAACAAAAAGAGACACATGAAAAACTTACCCAAAAAAGCACCGCAAACTCAACCGAAAGCTCTTTCTTCTCCTTGGGAATGTTATAGCTCCAAGATCGAGTGTGAAAATGAGCTCTAAGGGCATCTATTAAATATATCTAGGCTAGTTAGGGTTTATGACACATGTTACAGGTCAATTTGGGCATCATGTCAAAACACAAACCAGTATCCATTAGGGTCTATCATACTCTAAATTATTTGCTACATGCCTTAAACAAGTCATTCCATTGGTGGTTTAACTTCATGAAAGTTTCACTGCTTAGATACCACTGAATTGCCCCATTAAGCCATCAACAAACCCTTAGATTGCAGTAACTTCTTTGCAGAGCATCTACTCACATGCAAGGCTACGTTTCAGAGGATTTAGGCCCACTTTAGAGTGGGTTGGTCGACTGGGAGAGAATTTTTCATTGGATTCTTGGTATATTCCCAACCCTTAGTGGCTTCTAGAAGTTGTTCCAAATTTCACCTCAGTTGATAGCTTCGAATATGGACACCATGGAGCCATTAAACCTCTTATCCTCCTATTCCCATGAACAAGGAAACCTCTTCATCCATTTCTGGAAAAGCCATTCAATGTTTCATTTATGTCAAAGAACCTTCATTTACTTATAAATAGAGCATTGATCATAGTACACAAGAGAGTAAGAATTTGTGTTAAGTAGAGTTATGTTGGTGAGATCACAGCTCTTGGAGGTATCGCACATGTACTGTGATGCTATTGGATTGTTGATGTTGGATGTGATGAGGATGGGACTGAAGTTGGAAGAGCGATAGCGAATCGATCAACTGGTTGTACTTTTCCTTCTACTTCATAATAAAGACATTTTTTCCTTCCCTAATGCATGTTTCAATGATTTTATATGTGTATTTATGAATTCAATCAATTCAATTTGTTTAACTTTAATAGATCATATTTCCTTTATGTTGTTTTTTATCTTCTGTTTTCCATTGTAGATATCAATCAAGTGAGTTCAGTTAAATTGAGAGCGACGGAAGCGACGAAAGGAGGCGAGGAAAAGAGAACAGATTACAAGTAAGTTTTCCTCCCTTTATCTATTCATTCTAAGGAAAGGGTCGAATATATTTCTTTCTGTTGTTCTAAGTGCACCACCACACATGGGGAAAGCATAATTATCTGTAGGTTTGATTTCCGTAAAAAAACAAACATGTCTAAAATCAAGGAAAAGGTGCCACTTGTATGAAAATCATAATTAACCGCTTAGTGGACTACACCAAACATTAATTAGGAAACTCCTATTTTTTAGGGATTCCAACACTAATTTTTTGAGAAATTTATTTTTCACACTAGCAAGAAGGATTGCACAACTCCCAGGCTCAAGGGCTTGGGAAATTCCTTGCCCTAGTGAATTGCACAGTTTTTGAGGTGGAGGAAAACTTTTGCACAATTTCTAAGATCAAGGTTGGCATGACTTCAAGGATTGCACAATTCAGATCCTTAACGTTAACCTTCCTTCCATGATTATGCAGTTCCAAGAATGAAGACCGACAATGCTACAAGGTCAATGCAGGAGATGTCTTGTGTAATAAAAGTTCTCATATCAAGGTCAAAACAAGACACCACAAGCACTGCATTGAAAGATAGGTCTTTAACATGACATGAATACTTGGCGATAGTGAATGATATACTCCTGTAGATAGAAGGAACGCTCCAAAATCAATGTATGGGAAAAATTTTGGAGGGGTTCTACAGGAGATACAACAAGTTTGTTGAGATATTTTGTCAACAAACAATCTCTTAGTTTAGAATATATTGGATCTTATAAGCACGATATTAGTGTGATGTATCTTGATTTGAATGTGTCACAAATTAATAATGTTTGTGTGTGAAATTATGGTTTCTTTATTGGTATCAAAGCACTTTGGGCTTAATTCACTTACACTTGGAGGGCCTAGTAATATGAGAGAAATGCTAAATAATTTAGAATTGAAGTCACATTAGGTATCAAATCCTATTTTCTTGGGAGTTGGTTCAAACTACTAAACAATATGATACTTCTAGAAATGTAAATATTTAATGATGAATTGAATGCGAGGTGTTTGAAACTGTAAACAATCTCCTTAAGTGAGCAACATTTCACCTATGAGAGCTCCAAGTCACGATTTCTAAATTGTTGTCTTTTATTTTCTAAACCATTGGTAGCGAAAAAGTTCCAAGGAAGGAATGCTTACCGACCAACTATATGTAAGAACAAAATTTGAACATCATAGGATTAACAAACACTTCAAGGTTGTAAGAATCCAAACATGATACTATATTGTACATAGAGTAACAATGTGTGTTTACTTATAACTAACACTTGCAATATAATATTGGTAGATTGAGATTGTTGGTGGGAATGGGTTTTTGAGATCTTTTATCAACAAACAATCTCTTAGATCTCATAAGAATTATATTAGTGTGGTGTACCTTGATTTGAATGTGTAATAGGAAAATACGTTTTTTGTGTGCAATTTTGGTTTCTTTCTTCCTATTAGAGCTCTTTTGGGATTAAAACTGTTATAGGAGGACCTAGTAATATGCGATAAATGTTACATTAATTTGTTATACCAATAAAATTGTGTGAATATTTGATTTTTGGGTGGATTTAGACTGGGTATAAGTTTTGAGGAAGACCATACCACACCATGAGACAAATAGTTGTGTTATAATTTGGGCTTATTGTATTGATCTTTGTAATATAAACGTTAAAATAAATTAAATTTATTAGTTGCATTGAGTTGTTGAGATATTTTATCAACAATCATGTATTTTAAAATATGTTGGATCTCATAAACAGTATATTAGTGTTATAAACAATATATTAGTGTTATATATCTTGGTTTGAATGTGTAATAGAAAAATAACCTTTTTGTGTGTGCTAGCCAATTCTGATTTCTTTCTTTTTGTTCTCTAAAAAGCAAGGAAATCACGGCAACAAAATTAGGGTACTTCCAAAATGACAAAGTAATAATCGGTACCGTAGTCGTTTTATAATACAATGTTTTATCGCTGTGAATATACATGATATAAACGCTTATTGCTGTTTAGGAAGAAGCATTGATGGCACAACTCAATTGTATTTTAAATCAAAAAGACTAGTAAACAACTCTCACTGATTTCCAATTTCTATATCTAATCCAGAAATTTTTCAGACAAATATACTAATTCACTGCCATGCTTTCATTGTAGAGACGAATCAAGGCATTTGGCAGATATTCCTTGTTTACCCTCCCACTCGTTATCACTTTCTTGCAAGCTAAGATCACTTGATAACTTTTTGCACAACTGTGTTCATAAAATAAATAATCACACGATCAGTAATCATTCATAGATATGACTAGCTACGAATAATAAATACATTAAAAAATCGCTACCTCTCTGTACAGATCTATTTCCCCAGTGGATTTCGTCATCTCTACGACATGCAAACACGGGGTCACTTGGAATACCTGATTCCAGACCACAAACAAAAACCCATCAAATTTTTTATTTATTCATTTGGTTTGAGCTCACGCAAATATTAATATAAGCTTATCATTAGATTACTGACTTTGTATCTGGTTCTTCGAATGAGAATAAAGTAGTATTTAATAAAAATACAATAATCTAATAATTGGCGTACACGCCCTTCTCTTCCATTGGATAAACGTTAATCGAGCTATAGTGGGTTACCTCCATTGCCACAGAAAGATATCCACTCCCCTTTGATTTTAAATCCAAATGTAGTGCATTCAGCTGAAAATACGGCGGCACAAAGGTTCATTCAAAAATCACTCAGTTTTAAGATTCCCTAAAAATTATATTAAACAAAAAAAATGAACAACATATTAGTTATGTTTGTACTCTCCAAATCGAACTGATATGTAGTAAGGAAAGTATAAGTGAGCTGCTTGTATCTATACCTTGTCATTCTTTTTCTGCACCTGAAATCCCATCGCTCTAACCGTTTCTTCTATTTTGGGCATAATATCTTTGGCAGAATACGTGGACGTGAATAACGTTTTTCTCTCATCAGCCTCCTGCTCACACACATTCATCTTTGCGTCACTGCTCTAATTAAACGTTAACATTTTAAAAAAGAGAGTGAAAAGCCAAAGAGCAATGAGCATACCTCCTCCTCGAAGAAGCCAGAAAGATCCAGGCTCGATGACATCGCTATCAACTGAAAAGCGTTCATCATAGTTGTTCCCCTTTCCTGCCTCACGAGATGGTCCTGTTCATACTATAGGCAGAAAATATTTTTATTTTAAAATAATTTTATAATACTTTTTGATCCTCAAAGATATTTAACTATTTTAAAAATAAATGGCAATCTTTTATTTCATAGATATTTTATAGACTTTCAAGTTTTATTATTCAATTTTAATTATTGAAAATTAAATTTAAATTAGTGAAAACCTTATTCCAAAATAAACACAGTCTCCATGTAATTAAACAACTTGACCATGTTATGAAGGATTTAACACTATTGTGAGCCATATAGAAATGATGGTTGACTACTTGAAATTTGATGACCTCTATACCATTCGTTATAATATTAAATGCTATGTAGGAGAGTGCATAATGCTCACCTATTTCTATGGTCATTATTAATATAGGTCATATGTCCAAATTGTTATGTCATAGATTGCAATTATTGTGTGTGTTGGAATTGTGGTTGCTTCAACTCTTACTCCTAAATAACTCGATTCCATTCGAATCATGAATCCAAGTGTTTTAGGGGAATAGTTTTCTAGGTGGGGCAGATTTTTTGTTGTATTTGCGATCGGTCTTACAACTAGCAAATTGAGGCGGGGCAGGCCTAATGGGGAAAGCACCCACCCCGCAAGCCAGATTTGAAGTTCTATCAATTGAACAACATAATATTCATCTCACTAACAAAGGTATGGATCACTACTACTTTATTCTCCTAAAACTAAAATATATTCCTAGTGCCTTTCAAGACCAAGATCAAGTCCTATGAAGGACAACTTTTAGAATACCCTATTTTTAGCCAAGCAACAACCACACCTCACAACATCTACCTCTGATTATGCACACTTAAATTTGAGCCCCCTCATCGGGACAATTGAACCAAGCCCCGAGATAACAGGACCCCGCCTGCTTGCAAGATCCTAGAGATAGCCAAGGTTTAGTCATGTTGCAAAGGTCATATCAGGGTGGATACTGGTTAAGATCCCTCCTTTGCCTGTGCTAATAACTATTGTCCCCCTACCCTCTGTGGGTGCCTTCAATAGTAATAGTAGCGCTAGGAGTGTGTGTGGGGGTGAGGGGGGAGGGGAGTAATGATTATTAAGTAGTAATATGGAAAAAATGTAAAATAGAAGTACTCAATAAATGTTGAGTAGTTGCAAATTATTTTTTTAATTTTTTTTTGTTTATTTCATTTGTTTGTAATTGTTATGTTCTAAGTTTTTGCGTATTATTGTCATGTGTTAGTGTAAAAACATAATTTTCGCGTCTACTCTCTTTCATTTGGTATCAAAGCCTCGTTACCTCAAACTAGAAGTACTAGAGACAAGTTTTTTCAATCTAACTCTAAAAATTCTTGTCAAGAGGATGGCGGAGATGCATTTATTACAGTTTTGGCAACCCCTGGAGGGGGAAGTGCACGAGTAGTAGACTCTAAAGCTTGCTTCCATATGACTTTCACTAGAATTGGTTTTCATGTATGAGAATATGAAGGTGGGATGTTGTACCTTGGCGGTAACTTTCCTCTGAATATAGTGGCCTTATTAACCAGATTCTATAATCGAAAAATAAAGGCGATCAATGAACTTTTGCATATTTTGTGTTTGGTACAAAACTTACTATTAGTAAGCACACCTAATGATAGAGGTGTGTGGGATGTATTTTTTCCAAAGGGTGTAAGATGGATCATGGAGTTATGGTACTAGCAAAGATTGGTCATATCAATATATTGCTAGCTTGATGCATGCACTATTGAGTGTAATAGTTCTTCAATTTACGTAGTAGAGAAACATATAGGATCTACACCTTCATAATTAGAACTTATATTTTATTTTGATGGTCATGACTTCTATGTACCTAAACAAGTTCATTCTTCATAAATAAATAAAAAATAGTCTAAAAACCAAGCTATGGCACCAAATATTTGGCCATATAGATGAGAAAGGGCTATAGGCTTTGAAAAAAAATATTATGAGAGAATTGAATAATTTTTATTTATTTTTTTCGATCATTGCATATATGGAAAATAAGATTATGTTCTATTATAGTTCTCATAGATCTTACTTTGGACTTAATTCATTACAATGTATTTGGTTCGATTAAATTCTATTTGATTTAGAACACTTTATATTATGTGTCATTCTTTTGATGATTGTGGGTATATTTACATAGAAATAAATCTCAATGTGTTTAACTAGTTTAAGGAATTGAAAGCTATCTTGGCAAATTGGACTAGTCAAGAGATTAAGATGTTGGAAACTGATAATCACAATGAGTCATGCTTTGCATAACTTGTTAAGTTTTGTAAGAAGAATGGCATTGAAATACATAATACACCTCCATACATCCCTCAATAAAATGGAATTTCATAATATATGGATAAAACATGAACATAAAGAGTTACGAGTATGCTTAGTAGAGTTGGTCTAGAGAATAAATTATTGCACAATCAGTTACTACTACATGTTACTTGATCAACACGTGTCTCACATTATCTCTTCTCACCCCTATGGAAGTCAAGAAAGTAACATCTTCATGTTGTGAGGCATATGCTCATGTACCTAAGGAGAAGTGATCAAAGTTTGATGGAAATGAATTCAACACCATCAAGAACCCCTATGCTCATTTTTTTACGGTGGAAATGAATTCAACACCATCAAGAACCCCTGGGGCACCCAAAATCATGAAGTTTGACAATTGTAACTAGATTTCGAAAAATTCCACTAGATTTTCTCCAAATCATTTTGAAATTTCTGTAAAAATGTGATCCTTTTAGACTGTGACCCGTTTTATTAAGACATGGTAAAGAATGAAAATGTGTTATTAAAGAAAGTTTATATTTTTCAAAAATGCATTGAAATCATTTAAATTTAATTGGTGTTGTGAATCTATAGGCTTTATGGCCCCTAATAGTGAAGTCATTGTTTGATGCATTCTCCTTTATACTATTGTGAGCTATATGCAAAGTAGAAGAATTTTCAAACATTTATATAATGCACATTGTGTAATGGAGCTACTTAGTAGTAATAAGGAATAAATGCACCTCTTTAACAGAGTAAGTGAGCAATAATAAAGAATAAATGCATATCAATAATAGAAAATAAACACCCACCAATAATAACAAAGAATAATGAAAAGCACTAATAAAATATGAATGATAAGCCATAATAATTGACAAATTACTTGTAAATGATTTTATAATATATAAAATTCAGAAACTATAATTTATATTTTTATTGTATTTATATGAATGATAAGCAATAATAATTGAAAAATTACTTGCAAGTGATTTTGTAATATATAAAATTCAAAAATTGTAAATGATTTTTTTTTATTGTATTTATTAAAGAATAATGAAAAGCACTAATAATAAAAGATGAATGATAAGCTATAATAATTGACAAATTACTTGTAAGTCATTTTGTAATATATAAAATTTAAAAACTATAATTGATTTTTTTATTGTATTTATTTATTGTGCATTGAAAAAAAAATTAATATAAATTAGTGTTATGTTTTTTAAATTTCTATAAAATCTTTATCTTACTATTACTCAACACTTCAATTTTTCTTGGTTGAGAATAAATAAACTCTATACTGTAACCATTTAATTGTTAAATAACATGTAATTTAAAATATGATAAAGAAGTATTCGCAATTCAGAATGAAGGGGTTGTGTAAAGGCATTTTTCATTACTCATACCTCCGAGTTTGTGAAACTGACATCCACATTATCCAAATCAGTATTCTCCTCATCTACAAACTTTGCGGGTGAATAATCTTGCTTAAACCACTCATCTTCCATTATCTCTGCTATAGTTATACGCTGTATATATTCAAGAACACAAATATTTATAATCTCAAGCCTATGGGTTTTTCGTCATAAGATCCCAAAATCAAACTTGATATGAATGATTTTCACTTACCGTCTTAGGATTGGGATCGAGTATTCTTCTGATCAAGTTGCAAGCGCTGGCAGAAAGCCAATTTGGACACTGAAATTCACTTTTACAGATCTGCACAGCGCAATGTGTTAAATAGATGTGAGATTATCCCTAATCTAATCTAATAAAATATGTACACAAGTTGTATTTGGTATAAGTTACATTACTTTATTATACAATACGACAAGATTGTTGTCATCGAAGGGGAGCCAACCCGTCAAGAGAAGAAAGAGAATGACACCGCAAGACCAAATATCAGCAGAAGCACCATCGTATCCTCTGTTAGCAATCACCTGTACACAAAGTTCAAACTCAATTCAAATCTCCTTTCACTGAGTATCACGGAGAGCCTTATTTCCACTGCCATAGGCCCATAAATGCGCCCAGGCAGGGAATGCTCGTGCGGCCAGCATTTCCTGCCTGGGCGCATTTATGGACCTATGATCATCGTGGGACGAGCATTCCCTGCCTAGGCGCATTTATGGGCCTATAGCAGTGGAAATAAGACTCGCCGAGTATCACCAATTGCAACTTTAATTCACTCTACCAGTTAGTTAAGTAGTTACCTCGGGAGCCACGTAATTGGGGCTTCCACAGGTCGTATGCAGCAACCCGTCACCCTGAAGTTCATCCATAAGTAAATAAATCAGAAATTTTTTCAAAAAGTTCTATTAAAGGCTATTAGCAAAATAATCAGATACCAGTCACAGAAAAATGGATGAAAAAATACCCGAAGTTGCTGGGGCAAGGCGCTGAGGCCAAAGTCACATATCTTCACATTTCCCTTTGCATCCAGCAGGATATTTTGGGGCTGATCATTGAGTTTCAGTAATTAATGTTTATTTTCAAATAAAACTACTAGAACTAAGAATATTCATATTCAATTGTACCCTTATAAATCTATAGATTAAACCATTTAAACTGAATTTTTTTAAAATATTTATCAGAAAATGAAAAAAATCATTTTGTCTGTCAGTTAGACGAAACCCATGAATATATACCTTTAAATCTCTATGGTAAACACCCCTGCTATGGCAATATCCTACAGCGTCAATAAGCTGCTGGAAATACAATCTCGCTTCGCTTTCTTCCACTTTGTCATTATAGGACTGCATATAGAAAAAGGTGATTACTGTTTGTCACACCAACATAACAGCATAAACTACAAAGAATTAGAGTGGCAGGCAGACGCCATTGAAGATCACACTCACGATTTTGTCGCGCAATTCACCTCCTGCAATAAATTCAAGAACAATATATATCTTCTTCTTACTCGCCAAAACCTGTTGCCATACCATTAGTTAAATAAACTGATCGACTTCAGAAATTTGCCTCTACATAAAAGTTTAGCAACCCGAGCCAAAGTACCTCGTATAATCTCACAACATTAGGATGCTTATTGAACTTCAAAGACCATATTTCACGCTTGATCTGCAAACATGAGAACGCCCACCAAATCAGCGGCCAAATTCAGGAAATGTGATTTATATAAAAAAATCAATAACTCTATTGTTGATAGTGTAGTCAAGGTTTACTTTTTAAAGAGTGGAGCCTCCAGGGATAGAAAAAGCAAATAAGGCTTGCCATTTGTGTTGGAAGACGGGTGAAAAACAAAGTTTAATAAGCAAATAAGATCCTCAAATTGTATTTGAGGATGAGTGGAATTTAGAAGAAGTAAGATTAGAGTTAGAGTTTAAAGTTGGTGATGGGATTTGTTTCCATATTGTTTGTATTTTTTTATTTTAGATGAATCTTCTAGATATTTAAACAAGAATGAAATTACTTACAAATAGACTATTTGCAAATTGATTTTATCTTTAAGTAACTAACTTAAACTTAGTTGTACATGTAATAACTATGGATAGTTAAAGCTAACTGAAGCTTACTAAAGCTAAGTGTGCTTTATGTTCTGCTAATGTGCACATGCACCACATGCAAGCAGTAACTTAACTAACTAAGCTAAGTGCACATCACATGCAATATCTAGAGTTTAACTAAAGCTAATCTAGGTGCATGTACACCAACACCCCCCTTAAGCATAACTTAAGTGAGTGTGATGCAAAATGAATGAGTCCCGGCAACACAGCCATTTTAGGTACCCGTATACAATGCATAAAAAGGAGGATAGAGGGAAAACCCAGTGGGAAGAAAACCCCCTCTCAAAATATAACGCAAAAGTAGAAAAAAGACAACCGCTGGGCAGTCGTGTCCTTATCCTCGAGATGATCTCGCAGGAATCGAAATTTCTGCTCAGTGAAAGTCTTGGTGAAGATATCAACAGTCTTCTCGAAAATTATGGATTCCATAGAGGTGCGGTGATTACTCGAACACACCTCCTCAAACCCAACTCCGGGAATCAATACACCCCTCAAATGCAGCTCGGGGGAATCGAACGTGGGTCGAGGCATACCATGTAAGATTTTGAGATACAAAGATCTAGATTTGCAAAACAATGAACAAACTTGCAAGAGAAGGAAGGAGCTAGCAAGAATAGAGAAAAGAATGATATTGATTCTTCAATATTAGTTTTGGAATATATACATAAAAGCAACTAAGTTAAGCTTAGTTGTACATGCAATAACTATGGATAGTTAAAGCTAAGTGAAGCTAAATGTGTTTTATGTTCTGCTAATGTGGTGCATGCAGTAAGTTAACTAACTAAGCTAAGTGCACATCACATGTAATATCTAGAGTTTAACTAAAGCTAATCTAGGTGCATGTACACCAACACAGCGAATCTAAATGCATGTACACCAACCATCTTCATATCCAACCTACTCTATTATAGAGAAAGTTCTTACATGATCCATGATTTTGTGATGGAAAACTTTGTCCTTGTCCAAAATTTTGATGGCATAGCTCTTTCTTGTTTTCACATCAATGGCGTACTTAACTTTGCCAAAATTGCCCTCTCCGAGTGTCCGTCCTACCTCATACTTTCCGATCCGATTATTGTGCTTCATTGAGCGCGAGTACCCTTGAGGCTTGCACAACAAATGCCCTACTATTCACTATTTTATGTGATGACAAACACAAGTCCCGATGGTGCAGCTTACAATGCAGATTCTGCCTCGAATTCTTCCTGGCTTCGGCAACGCCCTTGGCCCTAGTGTTGGACTCCCGATCAGAAATAGCAATCAGATTTTCAAATCCTGGTTTCCTCGAGAATATCTAAACGATTTCGGAAATTTCTCCCTGTCACCAGCAACAAATTTCCGATTATGGGCAGCTCTGAAGACAATTTTAAATGAATCTAGCACAGCAGATCGCAATCAATGAATGAGGTCCTTCGTCTGCCGTTCGAGCCAATAGTTATCCTGTATTTCACAATATGAAAATCCTGTTGGAATTTTCAGAATTCCAAAAACAAATAAAACTGCCTTGCCCAACACAGAGAAATATTCAGAATTTTGACAGAGTTTCACAAAAAAAATTCTATTAAAAAAAACTTGCTGTTACAATACTTCCTCAAACTCAGAGGGATTACAAATTGGTTTATCTGCTGCAAACACAGAGTAAACTATCACTCTCTGTCTCACACAGAGAAATACTCTGTCTCTCTAACTCAACAACAATACACTAATGTGCATACTCTGTTTTAAAAAAAAAACTCTGTTGTTCTGTGTAATTATAAAAATTACAGCTCTCTGTCTTTTACAAATGCACTGTTGTGCATAAAACTCTGCTCTCTGTTTTAAAATACGCTGCTGTGTATTAAAACATTGCATTACCAAATAATGGCTCTGTCTCTACATATTACAAAACAGAAATATCTTCAGCCATAAATTGCTTCAACCAGTAAGTTCACCGCTTGGAATAACATTAATGGTTCATTACTCCTGTCAGCACCGCTTCAATTCTCATTGATGGAAAATTGACTTTCTGGCATTGATGTTCTTTCTTCCCCGCACTTCTGTGTATTAAAAAAAATCCTGTGTAATAACATTACATTCTGCTGTCCTTTTTATGTATACACTGCTGTGTATTAATAAAAAAATACATCTCTGTTTCACGGCCTTTTTAATATATATGTCACATATATTAAAAACAAAACAATTAACATTTAAAACCAAACTTTGTTTTAAATCTGTGCGATGGGCAAATTAAAATTTAAACCCCGCACTCCTTATATAACATATAAAACATATGTATGTGCCGTATTATATATGTGGGCCAGCTGTGGTTCTGTCAGCATTCCGAGGGGGTTCAGTCCTCTGGCCACAATTCTTTCACGACCCCCGCGGACTTTCATTACGAACAAATGATGTGGGGCCAGTCCGATTGGGTTCAACACCATGCCGGCTCTACCTTATCGACCCTATCGGAATTGCTTTGTGGCCCATTCATTGTTGTAATGCCGCCTGCTGTTATGCCGGTAGTTGGAATTAATTCCAACACTCCCCCTTAATTTCAACTGCTGGGTTTTCTTGCATACCCAAGCATTCCCTGAAATATTCAAAGCTTTTCTGCTGTAGTGGCTTTGTGAGGATATCTGCAAACTGATCCTCCGTTCTGCAATGCTGCAAAACAATCTCGCCATTGCTTACCAATTCCCGTATGTAATGAAACTTGGTGTCAATGTGCTTTGTTCTTTTATGAAAAACAGAATTTTTAGACAATGCAATAGCTGAGCTATTGTCACGAAATATCACTGTCCCTTTTACCTGTTCTTGACATAAGCTTCTCAACATTTTTCTCATCCAAACTGCTTGACACGCTGCTGCTGTAGCTGCCACATATTCAGCCTCTGCTGTAGACAATGCTACAACGGGCTGTTTCTTAGAAGCCCATGAAATGGCTCCTGAACCCATGTGAAAAACATAACCGGAAGTGCTCTTCCGATCATCTACACTTCCAGCCCAATCACTGTCAGTGTATCCAACTAAATCTGAACATTCTGAAGTAGTATACAAAATACCAAACCTTTTAGTACCTTTAACATACCTTAAAATTCTTTTTGCTGCTTGCCAATGTGCATCCTTTGGCTTTTCCATGAACCTGGAAATCAAACTAACAGCATGCATTATGTCCGGCCTAGTTGCAGTCAAATACATGAGGCTGCCAACTATGCTCTTGTACAAACTAGGATCAAAATCCTTACTGCTGTCCTCTCTGCTGAGCTTTAATCCCATCACCGTTCACATTTGAGTGGATTGTCAGCGTTTACTGAGCCATGCGAAATCACTTGGTACTTGCATGCAGAACCTATCGTAGATGAAAATCCCACTTACCCAAGCCTACTTCTATTCCAAGAAGTATCTCAAAGAACCCATATCAGTCATTTCAAATTCTTCTTTCATGACTGTTTTGAAATGTTCAATAAGGCAATCATCATTACCTGTAAAAATAATATCATCAACATACAAGACTACAATCAAAATTTTACCGTCTTGTTCTTTGATGTAGAGGGTGGGTTCTCCCTCACACTTCTCAAAACCATTTTCCAGTAGATATGAGTCTATCCTACTGTACCACGCTCTTGGCGCTTGCTTCAGCCCATAAAGAGCCTTCTTCAACTTGCATACTTTGTGCTCTTGGCCTTTCTTCTCATAGCCGAGAGGTTGCTCAATGTAAACCTCTTCCATTAACACTCCATTCAGGAATGCCGACTTCACGTCCATTTGGTAAACTTTCCATTTGTTTTGTGCTGCTATGGACAACACTGCTCTCACGGTTTCCATTCTGGCAACCGGTGCGAAAGTTTCCTCATAATCAATGCCATGCTTCTGCTTATAGCCTTTAACAACAAGCCTTGCCTTGTGTCTCTCTATCTTGCCTTCAGCATTACTCTTGGTCTTGTAGACCCATTTAACACCTATGACATCTTTACCTTTTGGGAGTTCAACCAAATCCCAAGTTTTGTTCCTCTCTATGGCATTAAGTTCCTCATCCATAGCTTCTATCCATTTCTTATCCTTGATGGCTTCTTCGAAATGAACAAGATCATCAACATGACAATATCAAGCAAACAAAGAATTGATACCTTCATTTGTTATATCTTGTTCATATATTTCTTTCAAACTTCTGAATTTCTTACCTCTTTCATTAGGTGTACAAGTACTTGAAGAAGCACTTGAATTTCCTCCTTGTGGTGTGCTTGGAGAAGCACTTTCATTTCTCCTCAAGGGTGTACTTTGCGGTGTTGGTGTTGCTGTTTGGGGATGTATTTCAGCCACCTCATCATCATTCTCATCATGAGATAAACAGTGTTTAACATTCACTGTTTTCTCTATGCTTCCATCCCAAGCTTCCTCTTCAATGAACTGAACGTCCCTGCTCACAAGAAACTTCTTGCTGGATGGGTTATACAACCTGTAGGCCTTGGATTCCTCACTGTATCCAATGAAAATACATTTCTCCCCTTTGCTGTCCAACTTCTTCCTTAGCTGATCCGGAATGTGTGCATAAGCCACACATCCGAAAACCTTCATGTGTGTGACACTTTGCTTTGCGCCACTCCATGCCTCTTCTGGCACTTTGTTCATAACTGCTTTTGTAGGGCACCTGTTCAAAATATACGCTGCACAATGTACAGCTTCAGCCCAATAATCATTAGGCAAATGCTTTGCCTTAAGCATACTCCTCGCCATGTCCATTATGGTCCGGTTCTTCCTTTCGGCCACTCCATTTTGCTGCGGAGTATATCTAGCTGTAAACTGTTTATGTATTCCATTTTCTCTACAAAACCGTAGAAAATCTTTAGATATATACTCACCTCCTCTATCAGTCCTTAAGACCTTAATATGCAGCCCACTCTGATTCTCAACAAGTGCTTTGAAATTGCGGAATTTTTCAAACACTTCACTTTTCTTTTTCAAAAAGTAAACCCAAGTTTTTCTTGTAAAATCATCTATGAATGTTAAGACATAGTGGCTGCTTGCAAGTGATGGAGTTTGCATCGGTCCACACACATCCGAGTGGACAATCTCTAAGGGTGCTTTTGCCCTTATGCTTTTCCCGGAAGGAAAACTTTCTCTGTGTTGTTTCCCAAGAATACAACCTTCACAAAGGCTGTCCGGTTTCTCTATCAATGGTAAACCGCTTACCATTCCTTTTCTGTTCAACAGATTAAGACCTCCAAAGTTGAGATGTCCAAATCTCAAGTGCCATAACCAATTATCATCCTTTGGTTCGCTTTGAAACGTCTCCTGTGCAACTCCTGCTTTCTCTTCACCATTCTTCAAGTCTGCTCTCATTCTGAGAGGGAACATCCTGTTCCTTGTCATCTTCACTTCAGCAATACACTGTTTGCTGGGTGGTTTATCCATGATGGTACAAACATCATTGTCAAAGAAAACATTATACCCCTTATGGACAAGTTGTCCAACACTTAAGAGGTTACACTTCATTCCTGGAACATAATAAACATCTGCTATGGTTTTCTTTGCACCTAATCTTGTTAAAACATTTACATCTCCTTTTCCCATAACAGAAACTTTGCTATCAGTTCCTAGTGTGACTTGTGCCTGCACACTTTCATCTAACATAGAAAACATTGCTAAGTTTCCTGTCATATGGTTACTACAACCGGAGTCTAGAAACCATATATCCTCATTCTTTTCTTCAGCCATATTACAAACTAAAAACAAATTACTTTGGCTGCTATTTTCTTTTGTGAAATTTGCACTAGTTTCACTTCTCATATCATTCTGCTTCTTCTTTCTACACTCATTAGCATAATGACCATATTTCTTACAATTGTAACATTGGACATTGGACTTATCATACCTTTGTCCTTGTGCATTCTGCTGACCATTCTGCTGGCTGCTGCCTTGGCCTTGATGCTGATTTGGATTGCTGCCCCTTCCTTGAGCATTTGATGGACTATTCCTTCCACCTCTGTTCTGGCTTCTGCCTTTTCCTCTTCTGCCTTGCCCTCTTCCTCTTCCGAAAGACATCTGGGACTTAAAAGCATGTTCAAGAGATGAGTTCTCACTCCTACCCAATCTCTGTTCATGGGTAATCAGTGATGCATGTAGTTCATCCACTGAAAACTTTGTGAGATCTCTTATCTCTTCTATGGTGGTGACAATCACATCGAATCTTGAGGGTAAGCTTCTCAAGAGTTTCTCCACAATCCTCTTGTCCTCAAGAGTCTCTCCATGAGATCTGATTTGAGTGACCATTCCAATCACATGAGTGAAGAATGAGTCAATGTTATCTGACTCTTTCATACAGAGAGTCTCAAAATCTCTCCTCAACAACTGAAGTTTTGCTGTCTTCACTCTCTCCATACCCTGATAGGCTGTCTTGAGAGTTTCCCATGCTTCACTGGATTTCTTGGCTGCTGCTATCCTTGGAAACACACTCTCATGCACTGCTTGATATAAGAAGAAAAGAGCCTTGGCATCTCTCTTCTTATTGTTCTTCAACTGTTCTCTTCCAGCTTGATTTAACATTAAAAACTCTGCTTCATCTGCTGGCTCTTCATTTTATCCTCAACTAATTCCCATAACTCTTGGGAGACAAATAAAGCCCTCATAGTTATTGACCAGTAGTCATAATTTTTTCCATTGAATTGTGGGAGATGGACATTTCCCAAACTCATACCTGTGCTGGCTCCAGCCATTCTGCACTCTTAACTATGATGTAAAAACACTTGACTGTGTGCTTAAATTACTAACTGTTCTGCAACAATTACACAAAGACTGTATAGAGAAATACCTTCGAATTCTTCTTGACTGAACCTTCACGCTGCTGGAGAGGCTGCTGCAAAAACGAACTCTGTTCCTTCAGCGTATTTGATCTTCAAATAGCCTGGATTGGCTCTGATACCATGTTGGAATTTTCAGAATTCCAAAAACAAATAAAACTGCCTTGCCCAACACAGAGAAATATTCAGAATTTTGACAGAGTTTCACAAAAAAAATTCTATTAAAAAAAAACTTGCTGTTACAATACTTCCTCAAACTCAGAGGGATTTACAAATTGGTTTATCTGCTGCAAACACAGAGTAAACTATCACTCTCTGTCTCACACAGAGAAATACTCTGTCTCTCTAACTCAACAACAATACACTACTGTGCATACTCTGTTTTAAAAGAAACTCTGTTGTTTTGTGTAATTATAAAAATTACAGCTCTCTCTCTTTTACAAATGCACTGCTATGCATAAAACTCTGCTCTCTGTTTTAAAATACGCTGCTGTGTATTAAAACATTACACTTTCAAAATGACTGTTTCTGCATATAACAAAACAGAAATATCTTCAGCCATAAATTGCTTCAACCACTAAGTTTCACCGCTTGGAATAACATTAATGGTTCATTACTCCTGTCAACACCGCTTCAATTCTCATTGATGGAAAATTGACTTTCTGGCATTGCTGTTCTTTCTTCCCCGCACTTCTGTGTATTAAAAAAAATCCTGTGTAATAACATTACATTCTGCTGTCCTTTTTATGTATACACTGCTGTGTATTAATAAAAAAATACATCTCTCGCTTTCTTCGACGGGGCCTTTTAATATATGATTCACATATATTAAAAACAAAATACCAGCTACTTAAAACCAAATCCTTTGTTTTAAATCTGTGCGATGGGCAAATTAAAATTTAAACCCCGCACTCCTTATATAACATATAAAACATATGTATGTGCCGTATTATATATGTGGGCCAGCTGTGGTGCTGTCAGCATTCCGAGGGGGTTCAGTCCTCTGGCCACAATTCTTTTACGACCCCCGCGGACTTTCATTACGAACAAATGATGTGGGGCCAGTCCGATTGGGTTCAACACCATGCCGGCTCTACCTTATCGACCCTATCGGAATTGCTTTGTGGCCCATTCATTGTTGTAATGCCGCCTGCTGTTATGCCGGCAGTTGGAATTAATTCCAACAAATCCAAACATGAAAATCACACCTGCTACACATAGTCTTTGTGCATTGACAAAAATAATGCTTTCCCACGCACGCTTTGCACGCCCCTGCTGATGTTTTATGCCCTGATTTGAATGATAGGCGCTTCTTCATTTATTAATCATGTGGTCTGCAACGCGGCAACCGTTGCAACCTGCTATTTCTCTTTTGACCGCATAGGCATCGCGATGACGAGATAGGCCGCTTACCTGTCTTTCAACCTCTTAACAACCAGTACTGTCATACCCTCTCACGCCCACAATCATTTACGCTGTTCACATTTACACCTTGGCACTGGGCAGCTCGCTTCTGCGACTAACAAACCAGAAAAAACTCGTTGATAACGTTAAAGTTAAGCATATTCCAAAGTTGAGTTTCGTGCTCATCATTATGGAATATTCTGTTATATATATAAAAGACAGCGTATTATCGATATTATCAGCCGGGGTACACTATGTTGTAGTATTAAAAAATATATTTTATTTTATATATTAAGTTTTAAAATGAAAAATATATATTTTTTATTTTAATTATACACATGTTTTTAAAAGATAAAGTTTATTACTTGAATAGTTGAATTAGATATTATTTCTTTGGGATTCAATTAAATGGTATCTAATATAAGGTATTGCTAAAAATCTCTCAATACTTGAATAGTTGAATCGTTTGTTTTTTTTAACAAATTTACTTTGCGAAATAATATTACATTATATATCATTATGAAAACTTACAAAATTTTAAAATTATTATTATATATTATTGAATTCAAAATAATTTAGATTATTATAGAATATAAGAAATAGAGCAAAAAAACAATTAATGGTTAAAGAAAATTATACTCTCAAAGACTAGATTAAAAATTTATAAGAACAACTAAATAATAATTTAGTTCTAAATATCAAAGAGCAAAACAATGAGGACACATTAGAAATATTAAAAGAATAATTTAAAACAAAATATCAAATATAAACAACTTATCTCACAGAAAGAACAAGAGTGGGAAAGATACTTGAGCATAAACACAAACAAATCCGCACTAATCCATATTAAGGTAAGCTAAGTTGTAATGACCATAGTTTATAAGATAAAATATGCACACATAATTGAAAGGAGGAGTTGTAGCTCTCAGGTGTGGCCTGCACCTGGAGACTACACTCAGAACAGAGAGAGAACTCTCATACACTCTACATTCATGAATGAAAGATTACATCATTAAGTACAATACTAGAAGTTAGGAAGTTGCAACCAAACCCCTAATCTCTAGGAACTGATCCTAAACTAAGGAGATACGTTACAACTTATGTAACCTTTTCTCCATTAATATAAAATAATATAATTATTTTCAACTCCCCCCCTTAATGGAGAAAGGATTATCTTGAACTCCTAGCATACTTCTAAACAATTCAAACTTCACACGTGCAAGAGGCTTTGTAAAAATATCAGCCACATTGTCACAAGTTTTACAATATTCAACAATAATCTCTTTTGACTGTAGTTTCTCTCTGACAAAATGGAACTGAGTGTCTATATGTTTGGTATTTTTATGGAACACTGGATTGTATGCCAATTTAATAGTGCTCTGGTTGTCGCTTTTGATGGAAGTGGAATTCTTCTGTTCTTCTCCTGCATCATTGAGAAGCCTTCTCAACCATATCGCTTCACACGTCGCTGCACACAATGCCTGATACTTAGCTTCACATGAAGACAGTGCTACAGTACTCTGCTTCTTGCTGCTCCATGCTATGACCCCGGAACCTATGCTGAATGAGTAACCTATGATAGACCTTCGATCATCCAGGTTCCCAGCCCAGTCTGAATCTGAAAAACCTGCTAGAATAACATCAGAAGTGTCAGTGTATAAAATGCCATAATTAACAGTACCACAAAGATACCTCAACACGCTTTTTGCTGCTACCCAGTGACTCTCAAGTGGTTTTGACATGAATTGGCTTAACACACTAACAGTGTATGCCAAGTCAGGTCTGGTTGTTGTAAGATATATCAAGCTGCCAACCAGTTGTCTGTACATCGTGGCATCAACCTCCTTAGTGCCATCGTCACTGCACAACTTCAAGTTTTGCTACAAAGGTGTCGCTGCTGACCTACACTGATCCATACCAAACTTTTCCAACAGATTTCTGGCATACTTCCCTTGGGTAAGAAAAGTTTGCCCAGTATCTCTCCATACTTCTAATCCTAGACAGTAATGGAGACTTCCGAGATCCTTCATTTCAAAAACTTGTGCCATAAGCCTTTTGATTCCTCTGATTAAATCATCTGCATCTCCTATTATAATCATGTCATCTACATATAAAGAGATCAGAATAATCTGCCCTTGCTTATTGTACTTGGTATACAAATTTGGGTCATTTAAACTTCTATGAAAGCCATACTCTAAAAAGAAAGAATCAACCTTTTCATACCAAGACCTGGGAGCTTGCTTTAAACCATATAAAGCCTTTTTCAATCTGCAAACAAGATGTTCCTGCCCCTGCTTCACAAACCCTTCTGGTTGTACTAAATAAATTTCCTCTTTTAAGTCACCATTTAAAAATGCAGATTTGACATCAAGCTGGTGTAGCTTCCAATTATATTTAGTAGCTAAAGAAATAAGCATTCTGATTGTATTTAGCTTTGCTATAGGTGCAAAGGTATCATCAAAGTCTATACCTTCCTGCTGTGAGTACCCTTTTGCAACCAGCCTAGCTTTCAATTTTTCAATACTTCCGTTTGCATTCATTTTTGGTTTAAACAACCATTTGAAACCTATGGGTGTTTTATTCTTAGGCAGTTCAACTAAGTCCCAAGTGTTATTTCTAAGAATAGATTCTATCTCTTCATTCATTGCAGCCCTCCACTCCTTAAATTGACTAGCTTCTTTGTAATTAGTGGGCTCTACAATGTTCAAAATATTTGACATCAAAGCATAGTCTTTCAATTTTAATGGTATTTGAGTCTTCCTACCTGATTTCCTTGGTAGGGGACTTACCTCAACTTTGTTTTCTTCAACTCTAATTGGGCTTGCATTATCACCTTCTTGCTGTTCTTCTTCCTGTTTCTGCTCCAGCTCTCTTTCATCCTCACTGCTTTCATCTATCACCAATGGAATGTGCCAATTATCACCAATGTCATCTTTCCCTTCCTGTACCTGTTCATGAAATACTACATCCCTGCTTGCAAATATCTTACGAGACTCAGGATTGAACAATTTATAAGCTTTAAATTCTGTGCCATAACCAACAAAGATGCATTTAACAGCTTTAGGGTCTAATTTCTTCCTATCAGCTTTGGGTATATGAGCAAATGCTTTTGACCCAAATACTCTTAGATGGTATGCTGTTGGTTTAAATCCATATAGAGCTTCAAAAGGAGTTTTGAAGCCAAGATATCTGGTAGGACTTCTGTTCTTCAAATATACAGCAGTGTTAATAGCCTCTGCCCAAAAACTATTAGAAAGACCCTTACCTTGTAACATGCTCCTTGCGCACTCCACTAAGGTTCTGTTCTTGCGCTCTGCCACTCCATTCTGCTGTGGTGTGTGTGGTACTGTAAACTGCTGAACAATCCCGTGAGATTTGCAGAATTTCATGAATTCCCCTAGCTTATATTCTCCCCCTTGATCAGATCGGAGAATTTTTATACTCTTACCAAACTGTTTTTCCACCAAGGTTTTAAATTCTATAAAGCACTGGAAAGTGTGACTTTTCTTACTTAAAAAATAAACCCATGAATATCTAGTGCAGTCATCAGTAAATAACAGAAAATAATATGCTCCACCTAGCGACCTTGTCTGCATAGGTCCGCATATATTAGTGTGCACTAGTTCCAAAATATCTGTTTCCTTCCTCCTATCATGCACAGGAAACTGTTCTCTATGCATCTTACCTAAGGCACAACCATCACAATTTAACTGAGTATTACGAAAGATAGGGAGTCCCTCAACCATACCTTTCTTCTGCAATAACATGAGATCCTGTAAATTCAAATGTCCGAACCTCTGATGCCAGAGTTGTTCGACTGTCGATCCACCTGCAACCATGGCTCGCTTTGGTATACTTTTCACATCCAACCTGTATAGGCTTCCAACGCGCACGCCAGTTGCAACAATTTCTCTCCTGCAATCCTTTACCACACAATGAGTCTTGAAGAACTCGACTTGCATATCTTGATCAGTTATCATGGATACAGATATGAGATTTTTCTTAATTCCAGGTACATATAAGACATTTTTAAGATGACTGATTTTTCCATTTGGTAACTTAACTGGAATAACCCCATAACCTTTAATCTCGTATCCACTATCATCTCCTAAATAGATTTTTGATCCATATGTACTTTCTTCAAGACTTTCAAAAAATTCCTTTTTACCTGTCATGTGGGAGGATGCTCCGGAATCGACATACCAAATATCGTCCTCATTGGATGCTGAAAGGGCACAGTCGACTGTGAACAGTCGAAATTCATGGCTGAAATCTTCATCTTCTTCAACATCTTCTTCTTCGACAAAGTATCCTCTGTGCTTTGCAGTTGCCAGTTTTCTCTTTGCATCATCTGCTTGCTTCTTAAGACATCTATCCCGCATATGACCCTTCTTTCCACAGTAATAACATCTTCTTATAGGATTATTTACAAGCATACCTTTATATGGACTCTTCTGCGATGTACCTCCTCTCTGCTGCAGTTGCGACTGTGATTGCTGCTGTGGCTGCTTCCCTCTGAAAGGTCTTCGTTTCGCCATCAGCGCAAGATCATCGTTCTGGGGGTTCAAGTTCTGTCGCCGCTCCTCCTCTTGCAGCAAGATGCCTGTCAGATCTTCAAATGTGGGCGCTTTTTCCCTTGCCGCCAATCCAGTGATGAACATTTGAAATTCATCTCGCATCCCGTTCAGTGTGATTGTGACGAGATCAGAGTCAGACACCTTCTCTCCGATGGCCCCTAATCCGTCTTTCACATCTTTGATTCGCGCAATGAATGCAGTAGCAGTCTCACTTTCATCCATCCTCATTGAAAATAACTTGCTTTTAAGTGCCATAATTCGACTTGTATTCTGGATCTGATACAGGTTTTTGATGGTCGTCCAGATCTCCGCAGACGTTTTACATTCTCTGATATGGGGGATAATGTTGTCCTTAACGGACATCTTCAGCAAAACTTTTGCCTTGTTTTCTCGTTTATCCCATTCTTGCTCCTGTGTCCCTATGTTCGAATTCGGCCTCTGCTCATCACCTGTAACTATGGACCAAGCATTCGCACCCTCAAGCAAGGTTTGGATCTTAAACTTCCAGTTCGTGAAGTTAGATCCATCGAGTTTGCCAGACTCGTGGATGTAAGATTCCATCGTATTACTCATCTTGATCAGATCTACAAAATGAATCTACTCAACAGTAAAAAAAAACGATACCTATCAAATCTTGTCACCCGATCTGCCACTTTTCTGCCACTTTTCTGCCAGATCTTCTGATCCACCCACTGACAGATCTGCAAAAAACAATCCCGCTCTGATGAGCAAATCCGTTGTTTTCCAATACAGCCAAAAAATCAATCTGGTCGAAACTGATCCGATCTGCCTCTCCCGGATAGATCCGCAACTTGTTCGATCTGCTCCTCCGCAAATCGTTAAACGAAGATGAGACTTCCCACGGATCCCCTCGAAGGTGAGTTGGCGCCCTCCCGAACGAAAAACCCGCGCCCGAATGAAATCGGTGTAAGTAAAAGACACTTGGCGCGATTTTCTCGTGCGACCCCGCGCCAATGGCGCGGTGGCGCGATTAACAGCTGAACAGACGCGCCAGTCGCGCTTCCTGGCGCTACTGTCAGCGCGAAAAACGCGCCAACCCCCTTCTACTCAGAAAATTAAAAAATCATCTGAGTCCGAGCCAGGTGTTCTGCAGTCCACCTGCTCAATCAAGCACCAAGCTCTCGTGTACACGCGGCCACAAAGGCACTTTTAGCCACGAAGGCGATTCTGCCACAAAGGCAAACTGGCCACAAAGGCACTCCAACCACAAAGGCGATAGAAAATCAGGCTCACCCAATCTGAGCTTTGATACCAAGATAAAATATGCACACAGAATTGAAAGAAGGAGTTGTAGCTCTCAGGTGTGGCCTGCACCTGAAGACTACACTCAGAACAGAAAGAGAACTCTCATACACTCTACATTCATGAATGAAATATTACATCATTAAGTACAATACTAGAAGTTAGGAAGTTGCAACCAAACCCCTAATCTCTAGGAACTAATCCTAAACTAAGGAGATACGTTACAACTTATGTAACCTTTTCTCCATTAATATAAAATAATATAATTATTTTCAACTTTATATATACTTAGGAAATCCCCAAGCCTAAAAGGACCAAGAATCTTTACAAATGAAGATCTTATTCCAGAAGACCAAGTTGAACTTAGGAAAGAGGTCCAAAAGGTCAAGGAGGCAAGAAAAGAAGGGAAATGGGAAATCATTAGGAATACGAAAGTTATTATTAGAGATAGAGTCCAAAATAAGGGTGATAAATATGGATTAAGATCACTATGGATCCTCTTCTATAATTGTCGTGGTTTTCCATTATGTAAAGGTCTTATGTTAATTTGGATCCCAAGAGATATTGGTCTTATTTCCGTAGTTGAAACTTGGGAGCATGATGAATCTAGGGTCCCTCACCTTGACAGATTCATTCTTTGGTCAACTTGGAATAGGAAATCATGTCGTACGGGTTTTGGTGGTATAACTTGGTATATAAAGAACATTCTTTCTTCTCACATTTGACTTCATAAAATCAACCCCTTCAATCAATACATTTGGATCGAGATCTCTAATTCTACCACCAAAAGAATTTTTCTTACAATCTGTTTTTCGCTCCTATCAGCTCTACCTCCTATAAGAAAAACAACTTGGATAAGAATTTCCCTTTCAATACCTTAGAACAAGACATCCAAAACCTAAGGAATGAAGGTAAAATATTTTCTATTAGGGACTTCAATGCCATAACTGCTACTAACCAAGCTATTATATTAAGTAAAAACTCTAGCCTTCACCCCTTATGACTTGATGAAGATGGTGACTTCGCTAATAGATTCAAAAGAAACTCTGAAGACATAATCGATAACATGTTCTATTTTGAGCTTCTCAAGCTTTGTAGCTCCCAAGACTTGATAATTTGTAATGAAATTAACAAGTGGCCTACCTCGAGCCAGGTGACTTGTATCATTGGGCTAGGAAGTAGTGTTGTGGATTATGTGAAATTTAACACACATGTTCTCAACCATATTTAAAACTTTGATCTGCTTAAGGATCACGAGCCTAACTGTCACTACAAGCCACTGTCCTTAACTCTCAATATTGGCATGCATACCAAGAACATGCAAGGGAACTATAAGAGTCAATTGTACACTCATTTCGATAAGAGTAATATAAACCTCTTCCTAAAGGATTTAAAGAGGGATTTAAGCTTCCTAAAATATAATGATAACAATGATCAAATATATTACAATTTTACTAGTGCCCTTTCCACTACCATTAGAAAATTCTCTATTGATGTGTCGTATAAAAATATCAACAAAACTTTCAACCCTTGGTATGGTAAGGATTATAAAATTGTCATGAAAGTGATCAGAGATGCTCCTAACAATATTGTAAAACTCAGATATATAAGTATATACAAAGCTCGTATCAAAAGGAAGAAAAAATTATATATTAATAAGAGACAAGAGCATCTTCTTCAACTTTCTAAAGTTGCACCCAGAAATTTTTGGCAAAAACTGCTTGTTCATAAAACAAAGATAAACATTCGATCTCCTTAGAGAATTAGGACATATATCTTAAGAATTTATATGACTCCCTCGACATCATGGGAATCATATTAAACACTCATATAAAGGAGGATATCTTTTCTTTAGAAGTCGTGGAGCTTGCGATTATGAATATTGCTAATAGGAAAGCTAAAGATATTGAAGGATATCAAACTAAAGTATTCAAAATGGGAAGGTCTATCCTCATCCCTCATATCCATAAGCTTCTTAATTTGGCAGTAAAGTATGGCTTCCCTAAGCTTTGGATGCAAAGCCTTATTGTGCATATCTTTAAAATTGGGGGAAAAAAGGTTCCCTTTAACTACATGACCATTATGATTAACCACATTCTAAACAAACTATATTGACTCATTTTGGAAAATAATATTAGCCTTTGGATTGAAAGCCATGGTAAAAGAGCTAAAGGGTAAGCTAGTTTTAGGAATCATCACTCGACTATTGACCATCTTGTCACTCTTATGATAATTGTCGAGGAGTGTCGCAATAGTAAAAATGACCTCTTATGCTGTTTTGCTGACTTTAGAAAATATTTCAACATTGTCCCTCAGGATAAGCTATGGAAAATACTTGAAGAGATAATGGTTCCTCCTGAGTTGAGGATTGTTGTGATTCGTCTCTTGGTTGGGACTAGATCTACATCTAGCTAGTCAAGATTGATTTATCTTTTCTATCATTTTCATCTGAGAGTAGATTTTCATTTAGATTTAACTATTGCATTTTAGAAGTCCTCTTATGGAGGGGAAAACTTTAGTGTGTCGTGGCTAAGTCCTCAATTCAACTTAAGGATTGCTTTCTTGCAATCATGCAACAAGGAGTTAGATTCAACATCTCTCTTATTTTTTGGTGAGTATTAGAATATCACAAGTCATCAGAGAGAGAGAGGGGGTAACTAGAGAAAATATAACAAGTCGAAGCCATCATTTAAATGAATACAAGTATGATTTGGGACTCTCACCAGATGGCCTTCTCAAATGTTGATGGGATCATTTTTGGCCATCAACAGAAGGAAAATAATTTCTTCCCTGCAAAGCCATCTAGGACTTGATCAATGAAAGGCAAGGGGAAATGGTCCTTATTTGTAGCCTTATTGAGTTCCCTATAGTCAACACAAATCCTCCACTTCCCATTTTTCTTAGGGACTATAACAAGAGAGGACACCCACTCACTATCTGAAATGGCGTAAATGAACCCTTCATCCAACAACTTTTACAATTCTTCTTTTACAAGATCCTTAAGGGAAAGATTCATCCTCCTCTGGGGTTAGTGCACAGGTTTTGATTCCTCCTTGATGTAGATATGATGAGTTAAAACTGAGGGATACACCTCTTTCATTTCCTTACAGTCCCAAGGAAATGTTGAGATTCAACAAGATGATGATCCTGGTGAAAATTAAGCACCTTCACTAAGTGGGGCCCGCAGGATATTTTTAGGTGTATGTCTATTTTTAGAATGGTGAGCATATTTTAAAATTAGTAGGATGTTGATTCTAGATGGTTGATCAAATTCTATCTTTAGATGAGTTTCTATTTTTATAAGATGAACAAAGTCTATTTATAGATCGCTAATCTAAAAATAGAATGCATGTCAATTATTATTAGCCCTTAATGATAATCAAACAATAAATAATAACTTATTCTCTTGGAGCACTTGATTTCAGTTAACTGATGTGGCAAACCAGTTAGCTAAAGGAATTACGCATTCTAGGTTTGGTTGGTGACTCGTGCATGATGGACTTTGTTGTAACTGAGTGTGACACAGTTGTAACAGAGTTGGAAGAGTAGTTATGGGAGTTGTTATTTAGTTTAGCTCAGTTAAGTGAGTTAAACTCAGTTGTGCTAGTTGTAACTAAAGATACACTAGTGAAAGATGAGTGAATTAATTATTTAATTAAGTCATAAGTAGTGTCTTACTTGCAACTGAAGAAATACAGTAGTTAACTACTTGCATGTCAGATCCAGTGGAGACCCAATGGAGAGATAGGTGAAAGGGTGTGTTTGAATATCTGTTGTGACTATAGTGGTGCATTCAATGCATCTACACACACATTGGAGTTGCCAATGAGGATTGCGCAGTCAAAGCAAGGCAAGATCGAATTCATTCAAGGATATTTTTAGCAGGGATTGCACAGTGGAGGCAGGTTGTCAGGAGGCAAGAAATTGGTGCATAGATATGCAAATTTCTGCATGACAGTGTGAGACGATTGTATATTGTACGAAGAGATCTATGAGCTGAGCTTTGTATGATATTGTTTCATGATTCCATGATATACATAATATATGATAGTTGGGGTTTTTAGGTTTAATATTTCCAGGTAAAACATCTTGTTATGTGCGCTTTATTTTTCTTCATGTGTTTTTCAATTGGCGATTTAATTTCCATAAAAAATTGAGTAGAAGGATTCTATATCTAACAGTGGATTTAATTGTTAGATCAGGGGAGTCTAGTAATATACATGTTATTGTATTAAATTTCTACATGGTATCGGAGCAGTGTTAATCACTGGAGATTGCAATATTGAAACAGTGTTGAGTTTTCTACTGGTGGAACAATTCGAATTTACTGCAAGAGTTTCTTGGTGCGACAGTTGAGTAAGCATTGAAATGGATTTCAATGGGTTGTGGTTGGATTATGCACTCGAGGGTAGCTCTAACTACATAGCCTGTAAGGACATAATGGAGGCAGTGCTTGAAGATAATGGCCTGAAGGATTTCATCGATAGCGATGTTCCTAAGCCCACTTTGATGGATGTTGCATTACTTGATGCTTGGCAAAATAAAGTAGTGAAGACAAGAATAATTCTATTGGAAGGTGTGAAAGACCATATTGTGTCAAGCCTTCATGGGAAAGCCACTCCATTTGCAATGTGGAAGGCTTTGACAGATCTTTTCCAAAGCAGCAGCGACCATAGGAAGTTGGCACTGAAATATAAACTCAAAAAAATCAAAATGAAGAAGGGCGGCAGTATTCTAAAGTATCTCACGAATTTTTTCCAATGTAGGGATGAGCTGGGGAGTGTGGGAATTACAGTTGTTGATGATGACTTGGTGAGCTTGGCTCTCCTTGGACTTCGGAAGAGTTGGCATAGTTATCAATACTCTGTCAATGGACGGGAAAAACTGTCTGATTGGGAGCGACTTTGTTCAGATCTAGTGTAGGAGGAGATAAGGCGGAGTACCAGGGATGGCTCTTCATCAAAGCATGATGATGAAGAGGATTGTGCTTTGAATGCCAAAGCAAGGAAAGGGAAGGGGAAGAAATCCCATTCAAAATCTGAGGCTAAAGGCAAGAAGCTGGATTTTTCCAAGGTGAAGTGTTTTCACTGTCACGAACATGGGCATATCACCACAAAATGCCTAAAGAAAAGGAAGAACAAGAAGGTTGTTGGCGCTGCAGCTGGTGATGCCCTTGCCTCGCAATTTGAACTTGATTTCTCTTTGATCACATGCTTGGTTTCAACCACAATGGAATCGGTGTGGTATCTTAATAGTAGTGCTTCCTTCCACATGATGGGAGATAAGAAGTTGCTTAGCAACTTGGAGGAGAAATGTCTCCAAATGCATATAGAGATGGGCGACGATGGATGATACAGTGCGACCAAAATTGGTACCATTACCTTTGAGAGGGAGTCAGGTAAACCATTTTTTTTGAAATATTTTATGCATGTTCTAGGTCTAAAGAAGAACTTGGGCTGAGTCGCGATGTTGGAGGACAAAGGTTATGATGTTGTTTTCAGCGATGGAAAAGCCTTCCTACAACATAAAACAACGGGTCAAACCAAGAGGATAGGGATTTGAGTCAAGAATATTTACAGGATGGAGGTAGATGGCTACGCTAAAATGGTGGGAAAAGAAGAAGAAGTGGTGAGCCGAGATGAGGGCAAATTATGGTGCAGGAGATTGGGCCATCTTCACCACGGCGCCCTAAAGATTTTGTAGCAAATTTCTACTGGACTTCCCAAAAGTACACTTGCATAGATAGATCAGTGAAAGGGATGTACTATGGGTAAGTTTGTGAAAACCACCTTTCATGAAAAGGAGAACCGTGCTTTGGTGATCCTGGAGAGAATTCACACAAATGTGTGTGGACCATTCTTAGTTGCTTCAACATAAAAACATAGGTATTATGTTATTTTTTGTTGATGACTATTCTCGTAGATGTTGGATCTTCTTCATGCAGAAGAAGGATCAAACATTCTCAAATTTCTGTGAGTTTAAAGCATTGGTGGAGAAGGAGACGGGGAAGCAAGTGAAGGCTCTGCAGAGCGATAATGGTGGTGAATATATCTCGAACAAATTCAAATACTTCTATAGCAAAGAAGGAATTCAAAGAGAAATCATAGTGCCTCATAACCCATAGAATGGGGTCGTGGAGAGGAAGAACAAAATGATCGTGGGCGCTACACAAGCTATGCTTGAGAGGAAGCTAGATTTGCATGCAGAGGAGGAACTGCTTGTTCCCAAATATGAGCCTCCAGATGTGAATCAGCCACAGGAGGAGGATCATGGAGTGGAGGAGTCAACTCACACAGAGCCAAACATCAGAACTGGCAGAAGGCATACCACAGAAGCTGAGAGGATGAAGCTTGATGCAGCACAGAATGTAGGAGCCCCTACTTCACAGCATAGACAGATACAGACTCTTGACCAATTCACTGGATACATGGCTCTCATGAGAAAATGTATAGTGACAGAGTCATCTTCGTTTCAGGAAACTGTGCAGGAGCCCACATGGGTAGATGCCATGGTGGAGGAGTATGACTCCATTGTCAGAAACAATGCTTGGCAAATTGTTCCAAGGCCAGTTGATAAATCAGTGGTAGGTTCAAGATGGATTTACAAGGTAAAGCAAGCTTCTGATGGGAGTGTTGAGAAGTATAAGGCAAGATTTGTTGTTGAGAGCTTCTCACAAATCGAGGGGATTGATTATGAAGAAACCTTTGCACCTGTCGCACAGTATTCTTCCATAAGGACCATCCTTGCTCTCTAAACGCATATGGGTTGGCACATTCATCAGATGGATGTGAATACTGCGTTCCTTAATGGGATCATTAAGGAAGAAGTGTACATTGAGCAGCCTGAAGGATTTGAGATCTTCAGCAGTGAGTCGCATGTGTGCAGACTCAAAAGAGCATTTTATGGGCTGAAGCAAGCACCCCGTGCTTGGTACACTCGGATCAACTGCTATTTCACTCGGATCGACTCCTTGTTCTTTGTGAGCTTGTCTTTCAGCGCCAACTTCCTGTGGTCATTGCTATTCTGAAACAGATATGTCAAGGCCTTCCACATAGCATATGGAGTCGCCTTCCCATGGATACTCGAGACAATATGATATCGAACTCCCTCTCAAGATCATTATCACATTTTCTACCTTCTTCTTCCATGCATCAATATTTTGAGCATTTGTTGTTGCGGGCTTGGGAATATTAGTATATATGAATTCCTTCAACTCACTATCCTCCAACACTGCCTCCATTCTGTCCTTCCATGCTATGTAATTTGAATTTCCCTCAAGAGCATATTCAAGTCGCAAGCCATTGAAAGACATCTTGATATGTTGTTGGATCCTAAAGAATAAATCTGCAAATTCGAACCTGTTTAAAACAAAACTATATTCTTCTCTACTATTTTGATTCCTGGCGCTCTGATACCATGTAGAAAATCTACTAATGGGATTCAATATGATCTTATAATGTACTAAAACAAGATATTAAATCCTTCTACAATTTATGAAAACAAAACACGATCGCACAATCATATATAGGCAAGAGAAAGAGACAATTAATCGCACAACACAAGATGTATCTGGGGAAAGAAACTGCTCAAAACCCCTCTCTCTATATTTCATATGATCAATATCATGAAACAATCAAATTATTTCTCTCACTAGAGAAACTTTTTGCACTCTGTGGACTATCTCACTCTGATCCTACTTGAAACTAGCTTGCAATCTAAGAAAAATTGATTAAGCATTTAACCTTTTGCTTGCCTCTGCCTTGTTTACCTTGCTTACGCATTCTTGTGCTAATTGAGACCCTATTAATTAGGAAATTCCCAATTAATTATTGTGCAATCTTTCAAGGCCTTCCTGATGACCTCATGCATGACCTGTACAATTTTCTAATATTACAACTAATAAATCTCTTCCCTTTAACCTCAGTCTCAACCGGGTCTTCCTTCGAACTAACATGCAGCAACTATTTATAGAAAATTATCAATTAACTGATTGATCACTACTTGTGAATTAAAAATATTTAATTCACTGGACCTATCACTAGCTCATCTCTCAGCTAGAACTATTTAAACTGATTTTAACTCAAATAATTGATTTAACTAATTACAACTCATAAATAACTATATATGGACCCCCTAAAAATAGAAAATTCCTTTCCTCGCATCCTCTTAGACCTCTAACTCGAATTTCCTACGCTAACTAGGTCTTATTAACTCAGTTAAATAATACAAGTTGTCATAAGATGAAATTACAATTTCTCTTCGAATTTAATTAGGGGGAAATTAAATCAGAAACCTCATATGGTAGCCATTTTTGGGTGCCATTTTCTGGATGTCAATTTCATTGTTTCTTGTTACAAATTTCAACATTAATTGTGACAATTAATGACTAAATATACTAAAAAATATATTACTATATGATCACCCGAGAAAACCAATTAATGACCAAATAAGTATGACCAAAATGTTGGTCGTGTTAGAAGATACTGTAAATTAGCTACTAATAGTCTTATATATGCAAATTTTAGTCATCGTTTGAAACCACTTAATGACCAAAAAAATATGACTAAATGTTGGTCATGTTATAATATACTGTAAATTAGCTACTAATAGTCGTATATATGCAAAATTTAATCATCATTTGTAGTAGTCATTTATCTTTTTTGGTAGTTTCATACTCATTATATAAACGACTAATTTAGTAGTTTATATACATTTCATTTACTTTTATTAATAATCATTATAAATGACTAATCTAGTTGTATATTCATTTTATTTATGCTCATCATTAATCAATATAAACTACTAATTTAGTAGTTTTAGATTTATTTTATGCGTTCATCATTAATCAACATAAATTAATTAATATGATTTTGCGACTAAATTAAAAAAAAAAAAAAATGTCATGCAATTTGCATGTTCATCTAATATGAAAACGCAAAGTTACATATGTTAATTAAAATAATAAAGAATATCAAATGCAACTATAAATAATTCCAACCACATAGATTATATTACATGAAATGTCAAGTATTACAATATGAGTTTCCAACTTAATATTGGTTGGACTACAATTTACACAATAAATGTTGTTTCGTCACTTCAAAACATTATCATTGTGTTGCCGAGACATTGCAAGCGAATTCACCAACTCTGAAGACTTGAACATTTGTCTCTATATGTGTGTTTTATGTGGGATATTGGCTCTAAGAGTATCACTAAACCAGTTCTCTTCTCTCTATTTTTGCATTTGTCGCTCCAATGTTATTATTCTCTTCTTTCTTCAATTCCTGCATCTTACCATTAATATTGAGTTCCTTTTTTGAAAAAAATAAGAAGATAAAATGTAGAGTGTAAGACATGAAAGACGATGAATACTAGAATATAAACTAAAGTATACTATAAATTACTTATATGACATATACCTCAACATCAGCAATGTCAAAGCCATTTTTTCCCATAAATGACCTGTATAAACAGAGAAAATAAAACTTCACTTTAGAAAAGAACACCTTAATAACTTAGTATTCAACCTTCATGGAAATATTAGGCACAATCATGCCAACTAAGTTACATGCTAAAAAGCTCAAGCTGCAGTTTTTTGTAACATATCTGGTTTTTATAAGTTAAATTTTGTAGCAGAAAAATACAAGTGAAAAAATGTTAGGAAAAAATTTCAAATGAGAATATATATATATAAGGCATTAGAGATAGTAAAGAAAAGAAACAAAAATGGAGAAATATAAAATTTTAGGCATTGAAAATAGCAAAGAAAAGAAAAGAAAAAAAGAATAAAATGGATTGCAAGAAAACGTGTTCAAAGGTTTTTCTTTAAATTAAGTCATGTACAAAGTGTGCTAGTTCAAATGTGAGTAATACATTTTTAAGGTTATATTATTTATTGTTAAATAAATTAATCATACATTTAATATGGTTAATCAAACATTGTAATCAATCAACATGATATGATTTTTTGTCTTATATGATAAAAGAAGCACATCAACGAATGGCAGATATGTGGACTGGTTGGATCAACGACATCCACACCTACCTACTCCCCCTATCCCTTATAAACGTTATCTGATTGGGGGGGGCGGGGGGAGGGGGGTAAATATTTTTGTGTTAAAACCACTTCCGGCGATGTGTCATCTCCCTGTCAAATCCACACCCACCACTTCAATATCACTTACCGCCTACACCCCCCTTTGGGTCCTCTTCAAAACCGCTTTTCCCCTTTTATTGACCGTTGCACCACTCCGCTATTTCGTCATCATCTTCCATGTCATTTTATACACAAAATTGCTAACTACCAATTGTCCTCCATTCACATGTTGTAAGATGTTTGTTATAATGTTTCCATTCCATTCCAATGTTGTTTAATAATAAATTCACCCCCGCATCAAAATCAACGTTCACTATTCATATCTGCTAAAAAATATAAAGCCTTCGTTTAATCCAAAATCAGAATTTTCATGGTATTACTATGGCCCATCACAGTTTTCTCAATCGTTCAAATATCTCAACATTCTGGAAAGCAACTTCACACAAGTGCAGTACCATCTAAGTACCTGTTCAAAACACCCAAGCCTAATTTTAACAAGTATTTACAGTCAGTCCTTTCCTACTCTATTTAAAATGGCTCCTAAGATTAAATCTAACCCTCAGGATAACCTAGTGTTGCCCCTAGTGGTAGATTTGGACCACCAGCCTTTAGTTGACCACATTTACCAGATTTTAGAGACCAATTGTGAATTTGGCCTTTATTAAATTCACAATTGACTCCACCAAAAGCACTTGGATAACAGTGAATAAATTGGATTATGGGATTACACCTTGCCTCAGTATATTTTTCCTCAAACCCCTTATTTTCCTGAATTTTTCACCTGGTTCCAATTCCATTATAACCCAGCCAAAGTACTATAGTTGCACAAAATGGTGAAACCCTATTTCACATTAAGGCCACTCTATTTCTGAAATGCTTCAAATCAAATATGATGGTCTTGCAAGGCCTTTTCATCGAGATTCCCTCATGGAAATGTACAAAGAATTAGATTTCCCCAAAAGAGCCAAAGTCTTTGTGCCTTCTTGCCAGAGGATACCCAATTACCTAAGAAAAACCCTTCCTATTTAGCATCAATTTTTCCAGAGATGGCCAAACAAATTGTTTCAATAATTCCTTACATTTTAAGCTATCATTTAGACCAATGGATAGATGAGCACATTTTTGCTTTCCTTTCTATTTTCTCAAGTCAAGAAAAACCACCCATTATATTTTGTTATAGTGAATTCATAGCATAAATGATTCATGAAAAATTCATGAAATTTAGAAGTGAAGGAGTTTTTAGATATTCCTCGGCTCTAGTTTATCTTTTCATTTAATATCAATCAAAACAATTCCCTTTCAATTACATAAGATGAACAGTTAGGGGAATCCTCAATCAATCATTTATTGAACCCCTTTGGTTAGAAGGAACAACACAAACTTTTCATTTAGTCTATTTGTGTATCAATTCTTACATGTAGCAACCAGTTTTTTGAACAGTAATGCAGAGCCATGGATAGACCCGGAGATCAAGAGAATTTTGCAGTTAAGTGATCAAACCAAGAAGGGAGATTGGTATTTATACCAAATATATACAGAAATCAGGATATATGCTTGTGAATTAACTCCTTATAAAATCCCTAAATATGTCCCAATTAGGATATTTTATTTGGAATTTATCAGACAAATGATAAATATGGATCAAGTTTATTTTCAGGAAGCTAAATAGAAGGCTCATTTTAATATAAAAACATAGATTGTATTTTATATGTAATGCGAGGAAAGCAAGGAAAGAAGCAGATGCTATCTTAAAAGGCATGAATTTTAAGCACAACTTTACCTGGTCTTATGATCCTTTTGGTATTATTCCAAAAATGAGAACATAATAGAAGTATGCTCCTTATATTCATACCCCTAGAACAGAAATTGAGCAATTCATGAATCGGGAGGAATGACAGGAAAGCACTCTTCAAGAGGCCAAAGAACGGATTCTATCTACTTCATAGACTCCATTAGCTTAGGAAAGATTAGAGAACATACCAAGGGAAACCAGTTCCCCTTCAGTATCATAAATCTCAGCTAAATATTTTTCTATATATAACAAAAAACAAAGGAAGACAAATAAGGAGGATGGCCAACAAGAAAGTATTGAAAAAATGCATCCAATTATTCTCCCTGGAGTATGTGCTACTTCTATCTTAGGGAGACAAGGCAATACTCTACCATCTCCAAAAACTCGATGGAATCCAATGACAACATTCACACATATTTCATCACCAACAATCGAAGTAAGACAAAGCTAGTAAAAAAGAACAAAGTATATTTGCTGCCTACTGGGAAATCAGAAACCTGGCCCTGAAAGTCACTCTATTTTCTCAATTTTGGAAGAAAATAACAACCTCTAACATAGGCTTCTATCATCTTTTGACTCAGAATAAGGAAAGATGCAAATTTCTTTCCTAGAACCTAAGATTTCTTAGCCTCAGATAACAGATGATTATAGGCAATCAATTTTATCTTTTGATACAAAAACCATTCACCCCATAGATCACATGTATCTACATAAGCAATCTAGTGAGATGATATTTAGTACCTTAACCAATTCTGCCATGACAACTCCTAAAGTTCAAAACTCTGTGCAGAATATTCAAACTCAATTCAAGTTAAAAAATATTTCTTCTCTAGCTAAACATACAAAGATAAAGTCTTTAGAAGAATTGGTCATAAAATTGGGATATGATCCCGGTAATATTAAATCTGTTGAAGAAATCATCAATTCAAATAATGCAGACATAACAACTCTAAGGAAAAAATTGAAGCTTCCTTCAACTAAAGATCCACAGACCAAATAATTGAGGGAATTAGAGAAAGAAAAAGAGGATTTGCTCAATATAATTATTGAAAAAAATGACCAAATATCCAAAATGGAAAAGGAGATTGAGAAATGTCTCAAAGAAAAGGAAGAGAAGATTGTTTCAGTACAAGCCATTCCACTGGTTGTGGTTCCAATAATAAGTACAACAACAAGGGAGGCATCTACTTCAGCAATAGCCACAACGTCAACTTCAACAACAGTTTCATCAATTGAAACATAATACACCACTACAACAATAGATATGACTAAAAACATGAAGGATTTAGATATTAAAGGTAAAGAAATTGAAAATATTACAGAAAATTTGGACAAGTTACAAGAACAAAAAATCAAATTAGATGGAGTTTATCTAGTAGAATTACAGAAAACTCACAAACTTTCCCAAAAAAATCAATATTTAGAAAATCAAAACATCATGGTTGATACCATTACATAAGCTAAGGAGAATATCTGGTTTGAAATAAATGAAGAGATAACTAAGATATGGCCATCTATTCAGATCGTCTTTGAACAGGGTGAACTCCTTGTGAAATCAAACACTTTGATTGTAGAAGTGAAAAAGGAAATAGATACTAAACCCATTGATGCAGCGGCCATTATCGAATTCATAAATTCAAAATATAAAGAAGAATTAAAAGAACCGAACATTGAAGGCATAACAGATAGCATTTTAGAAGTGAGGAAATTTCTCACTAAGAAAAATCTTATGTTACAGTTAGAAAATAAATGTAAAAATTTGCAGAATAATTTGTTATGAAATTATATATTACAGAGCAATGCAACACATAAAATATGCAGAAAACACAAGCACACAAACCACATAAAACCAGAGAGACACGAATATACGTGGTTCACCCAGTTTGGGCTACATCCACCCCGAACAACTAGTCCTTCTTTTCTATTATCCAGCAAAATGAAGAGACACAACCTACAACAGATCCGTTGTAATGTCCTTTGTTCTCTCTCACAGTCTCCCTATCTGCTTCTTGCTCCGAGAATACACAGCCACTATACAATCCCCTCATACAAGCAAGGGGTTGCCTTTAAGGGCAAAAAACTCTAAACTAAACATAACTTCTACCGTCAGATCATTCGCCTAATGAACAGCCCAGATTGACTCGAAATTACTATACTTTTACAAGGCAATTTTACATATGTTTTTAGCTTCGGGGGCACTGCCCCCGAAACCCCCCACCGGGGGGGGGGGGGGGGCTCCATAAAGTCACAGCCACCCCCCCTTGGACCCCTCGGGCAGCGTTTAATTACGGGTGTCGTTGCCACCCCCATTAAGGTACAAGGGTCCAACGCTATGATACAAAATAAACAAGATAATCAGGCTCCACACCCAACATATGGTACAAATATTTCATAAGAAATTTAATGTTTTACATCATAAAGGTCTTCCTAGACTTCAAGGAATGAGAGATGAATTAGCCCTGTTAGAAGATTATCAAACAAAATTATGTGAAATTTCTAGGGACGGGTCAAAATTTATAAAGGGCACCATTAGATAACTTTTGAGGTCTAAAATAGGTCTCCTAAGAAAAATATACAACCAAAATAAACTTTATAAGAACCAATAGGATTCAAGATGATAATATCAACCATTGGGGATATTCACCATTTTTTGGGTAAAAAGGTAAAAAGATTAAAAAATAATAAAATAATAAAACTACTTTTTCAACTTGTATTTTCAACTTATCTCCCTAAGGTTTTACTCAAATTTTGGGGTCTTCTAAGAAAAATATACAGCCAAAATAAACTTTATAAGAACCAATAGGATTCAAGATGATAATGTCAACCATGGGGGATATTCACCATTTTGGGGATTAAAAAGTAAAAATAATAAAAATAATAAAACTAATTTTTCAACTTGTATTTTCAACTTATCTCCCTAAGGTTTTACTCAAATTTCGAGTGGGAGTACTCGTTGGATGCAAAAATTAATTCATCATTCAAGAAGTACCCATGTTGCATACTTTCGATGGACTATACTACACAAAAAAAAGAAATACATGAAAAAATGTGATTGCAATCACGTTTTTCATGTATTTATCATTTTTCGTGTACCAGAGTCCATCGAAAGTATGCAACATGGGTACTCCTTGGACGAGGAATCAAATTTTTCATCAAACGAGTGTTCCCATTCAAAATTTGAGTCAACCCATAGGTATATAAGTTGAAAATACGAGTTGAAAAAGTATTTTTTCCTCTTTTCCCTCTAAATTTTGAGTATTTGATCAAATCTTATTTTATTATTTCCACTATTATTTTCTAATTTCCTTAGAAGGTCCATTTTAGACCTATAAATTCCCCTAATGCAAGGAGCATCACAGATCAGGACAAATGGGAAAAGTTATATGTATTATTAGAATGACCAGTCAGCTAGTATCTAGGACAGATTCAGCAACAAAGACTCCTATTTTAAAGATCGAGTCATCGCCATAAATATTTTGTTTTAGAGCTAGCAGCTCGTTTAGTTTCAGATCACTATATTTTTGCATTTTTGTTTTTATAAATAGTTTTGGATATTTCCCAAAGAATCTAGATATTTGAATCAAGATATTTTGAATAAAATTGTATAAATACTTCCACAAAACAAATTTTAAAGGGTTGAACCCTTGGATGAGCTTTTCTAAAAGCAGAATTGTATCAAACTGGAGATCATTGCATATTAATGAAAGGATTCACAAATTTGTTTCAAAGAACTTGTTCTCTTGTGAGTCTTCCTTGTATTTTCACTTCATTTTGTTGTTCTACATGTATTTAAGTTTTATGAAGATAATAGGGTCGGAGAAAACTGAATATCAGTCTATCTTAAATCCCCTCTGAAGTTATTATTTATTCGAGAGATTCATTTATTGGACTATTTGTCTTTATAAGTCCCTCTACATCTATAAATTTTCAATCATCTTCATAAGGTTAAATATATATTGTTGAGTTGTAAATATTGTTCATTATCTTTCTTTCTTATGATTAACCTAAATTCTAGCTTCGATATTTAGCACATCATAGCTTTTTACATCTCTGCCTTCACATAGGTTTTAAAATCAAATTAGCCCTTTCAAAATTTTCAGTATTATTAAGGTTTAAGCACCTGCCTTAGGGAGCACGGAGGAGGGGACCACTATAAGGAGTCACTTAAACACTAGTACATATGGTCAAAATTCTGACACTTTAGTTCCGACACTTTTGATGTATTGTCAGAAATTTCCAAAAAATTCTCATTTTTTTTAATCCCGCCAACAAGCATCGATCTAGTGACATTTTTGGAGTATCGTCGGAACAACGACGTTTAGGACAATCATCGAAATACTGACATTACATGACAAACTGTCGGAATACCGACATTACACGAAAAACCATAGGTATTGCGACGTTTAGGAGACCATCATCGGTCTTGCGATGTTTAGGGATACTATCGATCTTGCGACGTGGAAGGAAAAACCATCTGAATACCCAAATTTAGGAGCCATACGTCAGTCTTGCGACGTTTAGGGAAAACACTTGGAAATTTAATTTTGCGGCTACTCTATCTTAATCGACCTATTCAATTCTTTTTCCCGCTCCACTTGCTCGCTCAGTTTTACTATTCAAGGATCAACAATTGTTTCTCCAGAGGCTTTAAAGGAGATGGAAGCCAAGTATGTTGCATTTGTGATGGCTACACAAATGATGGTAGATCTCATGGTTTGTGATTGTATGCAGATCTATTATACATTAGTTATCACTAATTTGATGCTAGGGTGTTGACTTGATGGTTATCTAGCAGTTTTGTATGGTTTTCTAGCAGTTCATAGGGACACGCATATGGTGCCAAAAAATAAGAAACAGAAAAGTTTTGTGACCATAGACAGGAAGGAAGTGAAAGTTGTAGCAGCTGGACAACTTTATTCATGGGCCCTTGCATCAGTGGCAACAGATGCTCAACTTGAACCATAGATCCCTACATCGGTTATGGCTACTGCTGAATTTGGACTACAGGCCCTACATTGAATATGGAAGTTGCTCAACTTGAACCACAGGCTCCTCCATTGGTTGAGGCAGATGATCAGCTTGAACCACAGGCTTCTTCTTTGGCCATAGAAGCTGCTCCAGTTGAACTACAGCCCCCAACATTGGCTATACCAGTTTCTCAACTTGAACCACAAGCCCCTACACCAGGGGTAGGAAACGGGAAACTTGAACCACAGGCACCTACATCAGCAATGGTAGATGCACATTTTGAACCACAGGCTGCTATATCAGTAATAGGAGATGCACATTTTGAACCACATGCCCCTGCATCGGTGGTAGATGCACAAGTTTTACATGTCCATGCATCAGCCATAGCAACTGCACAACTTGAACCATAGGCCCTTCCTTCAGCATTAGAAGTTGCACAACTTGATTCGCAGTCCCCTCTATCAGCTGTAGAAGCTATGCAACTTGATCCATAAGTCCCTGCATTGGTGGTGGAAGCACAAGTTGAACATGTCCATGCATCAGCCATAGCATCTGCACAACTTGAACCACAGGCCCTTGCATCACCATTAGAAGTAGCACAACTTGATCCATAAGCCCCTCTATCGGCTGTAGAAGTTGTGCAACTTGATCCACAAGTCCCTACATCGGTGGTAGAAGCTGTGCTACTTGATCCACAGGCTACTTCATTGGTGGTAGAAGCTGCAAAACTTGATCCACAGGTCCCTGAAATGGTTGGAGCGGCCACAACAGCTGCACTACTTGAAATACATGCCACTAAATTAGAAGAAGAAGTTGTGAAACTTGATCCATAGACCCCTCAATCTGTGATAGAAGTTGGGAAACTTGATTCACAGAACCCTATATCCATGGTAGAAGCTGCACAACTTGATCCACAGGCCCCCGCATTGGTAGTAAAAGCTGTGAAACTTGATCCACAAGTCCCTAAAGTGGTGGGAGCATCCATACCAGTTGTGCAAAGTGAACCATAGGCCCCTGCATCAGCAGTAGAAGCAATGCATCTTGAATTATGATTTTTGAACCCACACAAAACAATGTTCAAGCTTGCGGAGACAGGTTGCGAAATGGAAACTGTTTTCAAGTCCTACTACCTTCAAGGCCTGTGTGGTGGCAAGTGTAGAAAATTGAATATATGCAGTAATTGTTTCACAAGATTCCTGATTAACTTGAGCTATGTAGAACCATACCAAGATCACTAAAGGTATCCAATGTTTCTCATACCTACATAGATGATTAATGGGCTCTGAAAGGTGATACTTAAGGTTCTACCTCTTCTAGCATAGATAAATTGTTGTTGCATGTTGCTTCTTTGCAAGTGGCTAGTGTGGACATGTTGACTGAAATTTTAAACATCATTTCAAATATGGGATCTATTACAAAATCATTTGCATTATTTCTAGAGTCTAATGGTTATTTTAATCTTGTTCCTATGGAGATTGATTTGGAAGAGAGCAACTACTTCAATTGGAGAAGGAGGTTCATCAACACAAGAGACTTTTGAGCAGGCAGTTGAAGTGTCTATTGAAACTTCATCTTCAAATATCGAGGTATTTCTTTGAGAATGTATTAGTAATGTTGCATGACTCTTAGAAAATGTGCTTCAAAATTTAGATACTTGCAAGGTATTTATTGAGAAAATGGGCATTGAGGCTATTTTTCATTTGTGTAGTTTGTATATTTTTCCTTTGTCATTTTCAATCGGTCAAAATATCTATGTTGTTTTTAATGACTTCTCTCCTTAGCACTCTTCTTTGCTTACATGTTTGTTCGTATATTAAATAAAAGCTTAAGATGGCAATTGCCTTGTTGGAATTCATGGCTAGAACTAAGTTGTTAGATGTTGAAGGAATAAATTGACTTAATATATTAAGATGTATGTAAGTCCTTAAAAGTATTTTGTCTTTATCAATTTTCCTTCTAAAAAATACAACAACGATGTTTGATTTGGGATCTGCAAATGTAGAGTTATTAAATGATATTATGGAGATTTACAAAGAATTATTCTCTCAGCTTTCCCTCATAGTGATGCAAAGGTGGATCCTAAGAAAGAGGTATGGGGAGATACTAGAGGCCCATATAAAACATCAAATATTGGAACTAGGGAGAGAGATAATGATATAAACACAGTTTTGGCTAGAAATATAAATCTTGTGTCTATAAGGAATGGAATGACATCTCACTCTGGCATTAGATCTGAACACCTTTTGAATATACATCCAGTAGAACCATTACAAAATTTTAGTCCAAGGGACTATGTAGAAGAGGGGAGAAGAATAAGGCATCTTGTTCATATTGAGCGAGATGCAGAGGTTTCACATATTGACATAGGAATTCCTAAAGTTCAGGAAAAAAATTCCAAATTTATGAGACTAAACAATAGTTTCTTGAGCTTCACTATGAAATATTAAACAGATTTTGATGTTCTTTGCATTCATTTTTTACCACCCTTGTGAAAGGATTATTTTTTCTCAACCATCGACGAGTTGACACTGGAATGTTCAGCATAACAGCAAATGGCTTGGCAGTTTTCCTTTCCAAAGTTTATCATGGTAGTGTTAGCTTCAATGGGCACTCTAATATATCAGTACATGATTCGTCACTCTCTACAAAAGTTTCAGTACCTAGGAAAGGTTTTGGATGACATGACAACAATTATTTATGATAGAAGAAGGCATGTATGTAATACGATGATGGTTAATAATTTTCATGCATATGGTACTATAAAGGAGCTTCTCATTTCATTTAAGGCAACAAGTGAGTTGTTGGGGACACTTCCACAAGTCTCACTATTGATTATGGAAACCAAACATGAATCAGCATGAGTATGAAAAGTCAGAGCATAGCTTGTGGTTGTTAGATACCTTACAGAGTTATTGCATATTTTTGGAATAGCTGGCCAATTCTTCTATGATTTTATCACCATCATATGTATCACGACTATTATCTCAAACTATTCCTGGTGGGTGTTGCTCTGCTCCAAGGGAACCTGAGATATTTTTCCATATTTATAGGCTCAAGTGTCAGATATTGTTCTTCATTCATGGAACTAGTCATTGCTTCCTTATTGTAGCACAACTTTGATTACATTTGTGATAACTATCATCAATCATATATATTATGGTGTAGGTGATGTGAAAAGAAAGAATGGATATCCTGTAAGTGAAAATCAATGTTTTATGGATCCTCCTCCTAATCATTCTGCAATATCTTTAATTCTGGAAATGGGATTCTCAAGGGAAAGAACACAGGAAGCCTTACATCATGTGGAATCAAGCATTATTGAATTTTCCATGGAGTGGTTGTTCAGTCATCCTGAGTGGCTTCGGAAAGAATGTGATGATCTTGTGCGAGTTGTTTCTTTTTCATTGGATAGTTTTATATAGTCCCCCCTAGGATGATTTCGGTGAGACATATGCACAAAGTGAAGTTATAGTTCTTCCTGAAGCTCCCCCAGTTCAGTACATACTAGCTATAACTATGAAATTGTTAAAATGTATAGATTTACTAGCATTCCCCTTGACCGATTTGATTATAACTTTGTGTAACCAAAATAGAGGTCAAGACCATCTCAGAGTAGTTTCACATCTTATTCAAAAGTTAAATCTCTTTAAACCGGATATTCATAAAGTAGATAGTGATTCCATAAGTACAATTTCTCATATTTTGGTTGTAGTTATGGCAGAGGATGGAAGATAAAAGAAAATTGTTGCAGAGAATGGTATTTTCAGCATTACATTAGATATTTTGATGAAAATATTTTAGTTTCCAAGTGGGTGACAACCTTATTACTCGTACTAGCTCACATGTTGCAGTGCAATCCTCCAATTTCAGGAGATGCTCTAGATGTAGCAGGAACTAGTGTAAATTCTCATATCAATTCTTCTGAAGATTTGACTTTGTTTACTATTGTCTCTGCCAAAGAAGATAAAATCATGAACCTATATATTTGTAAACAGGATGAGAATCCATTTGCGGGGATTTTAGGAAAGACACTCAGTTTCATGAATATTGATGAGCATAAGAGGAAATTTCATATTGCTTATAATTTCATGGCAACAACATGTTCCTCCAACTACAATGCAAGTCTTCCTTCAGTTACATGTTGGAACTTGGGCTAACAAAGTCACATCTTATAGCAATTTAGTTTCTTGAAAGGGGAATCTTTATTAACCTTTTTAATATTCTTAGAGGTTGTTTATTCCCAGGTTTTGACAATGTTGTGGCGACCAACATACATCACGTGCTTGAGGATCCTAAAACTCTTCAAATTTCCATGGAGGTGGATATATGAAAAATTATAATAAGCCTTATAAATCAACATGATGGTTATGTCACTCCTTGGAAATTTTTGACATCTAGATTATAGTTATTTCTAGAGATCCTTCAATTTTCATACAGGTTGCAACCTCAATTTGTCAGTTAGAATCTGTTGGGGAGAGTCTCAATATCATTTTAAATGATAAAGAAAGGGACAAGGACAAGGGGAGAGACAAGGAAAAATAAAAGGATAGAAATGGTGGGAGAAGTTGCAAAACTTGATCCACAGCCCCTTGCATTGCTGGGAGAAACTGTGCAACTTCAACCACAGGCCTCTACACTGTGAACCACAGGACCCTGCATCAGTTGTTGCAGCTGTGCAACTTGAACCACAAACACTTGCATCAGCCATAGAAGTTGCTCAACTTGGGTCAGATTCCCCCGATGTTGAGTAAATTCAATGTTTGTAATATCAAATGGAGAGATTTCTTCTCCACTATTCAATTTAGTTCTTACAAATTACCTCTTTTGATTCAAGAAATTTAACATTTGCATGATCTGTTGAATTTCGTTTTTGTGGACCGATTTCATTATGGAACTGCACATAAACCTGGATGCATGAAAGTGGTTCTATGAATTGCAACGTTAGTAATATGTAGATTACATTTGTTGTTTTAGATGAGGAAGATGAGATTGAGAATGTGTAAATTCTGCATGCACCCAATGGATCGCCTTATTAAGGGGACTATAATGCTTCTTTTTTGTATAACTGATTTGGTTTTGATTTCTTCTGAAATATATTTGGAAACATATTAAACTTCAACAGACACGCATCTTAATGCTTTGAATGCTTTGTTTTTTAACAATGGGATATTTAGAAGGATTTTCCCTAGCCAGGCAAACCTGTATTGAGGTAATCAGAGGAATGATGAGCAACTTGACTTCAAATTGTAAGTTCTGTAGGGACAAGATGAAATGATTGCAGGAGTTTTTCTTCTCCTTTTTGTTGAATGGGAAGTTTTTGTAAGCATTGAGAGGCTCTGTGAACTATAATAATGGAAAGCTTAAATTGATCAACACACCTTACCTTGTCATATAGTAGACCATGGTAGTTGTTATTATTTTAGCTTCACTAGAGGAGTAAACTTCTTTATTCGTTAGGTATAACTAAATATTAGGTGACATGCTAACCTTTGATTAGGAGCTGAATTGCAGCATGTAACTTAAATTGACTTGCTTCACTTGGTCATATGATTTGTCCATGTTGTCGATGATTTCTATTATTTCATAATTAGTTAAATTAGGTTTTAAGCTTACAGAGCATATTGTATGATGTTTTATGCATTGAAAAATTTTGAATTATGATTTTTGAACCCACACAAAACAATGTTCAAGCCTGTGGAGACAGGTCGCGAAATGGAAACTATTTTCAAGTCCTACTACCTTCAAGGCCTGTGTAGTGGCAAGTGTAGAAAATTGAATATATGCAGTAATTGTTTCACAAGATTCCTAATTAACTTGAGATATGCAGAACGGTACCAAGACCACTGAAGGTATTTAATGCTGCTCATGCCTGCGTAGATGATTAATCATACACTAGATTTTCAAAATTCAATTTTTGAATTACTGTGTTAGAGGAACATTAAACCTCCATGAGTGACTCTAGATCTAAAGAGGTATTATTTTTTATAATTAGAAGCTTGAAATGGCAAACGTTTTCATTTGAAATGTTTGTATCTTTAGCATTGTACACTCACTTTGGAGTCTGATACAGTTCATGTGTTGCTAGAAATAATAATGTAAAACCGATTTGTACAATTGTAAGCTTTCTTGTGTTTTTCCTTTAGTGCATTGATGTTCGTTTCAATCTCCTTGACTTCCAATGTGAAACAACTATACATTGCAGTTGTTTTTACTTAAAAATATGACATTTTTATATACGGAGCTTAGATGATTTAAATCAATGAAATGTTTCTAAACAGGTCTTTGAACTAGCTGAATATCCAAGTTATTCTGGTTACAACTCTTTAATTTTCTGTTATATAATTAAAATTTCAACCATATGGATAAGATGAAGGATTGTCCTTCGCTCAACCTCACTATATATGTATTCAATAAAAATTGTCCCCTTGTCATATTATATATATCCTATGGTCTAATGAATTCTTCATTTTGTTGTCGATGGGCCTTCTAATACTGTTTGCATGCTCTTTCATGAACAATGAAGATATTTTACAACACATTTCAGTATTTGGGATATTCTGTACTTTTCAATTATCTTTTCTATTTAACACCGACATTGTAAACATTTGTTTAGAACATCGAATTGATGCGTGATACCTTTCATTGATAAATAGGGTATGATACGGTTCTCTCTGAAATGTAGGAGAACCAATGAAACCAGAGTGGGAGCACTTTTTTGGATGACCACTAGATTTATGAAACCAGAGCACAACTTTCAGTCTTGTGGATTCTCTCTACGACCAAAATTCTGCAATGTTTTTTCTACATGTGTGTTTACTGCCGTCGGTATTCCAACGTTTCCTTTTCTTTTAATATTTTCGGGTTCGCTCTTCCGACACTTGCTAACGTCGCTCTTCCGACACTTGCTAAACTTGCTCTTGCTCTTCCGACACATTGCTAACGTCGCTCTTCCGACACCTGCTAATGTCACTCTTCTGACACTTGCTAACGTCGCTCTTGCTCTTCTGACACATTTCTAACGTCGCTCTTCCGACATATTGCTAACGTCGCTCTTCTGACACATTGCTAACGTCACATTAGCGATGGTTTGGATCGTCGGAAGAGCGACGACCGTTTGGAAACGTCAGAAAATGTGTCGCTCTTCCGATACTTTATTGAAGTGTTAGAATTGCGACGTAATGGCTAACCACGTTTTTCCCCACCTCAAAGTGTCGCTCTTGGGACGCCTATGTGTCACAAGAGAGACATTTTGGCTGTCAGAAATTGGGCCAAATGTGATAGTGAAATGATGATTCTAGTGGAACCATTAACAAGAAGGTTGTGAACTTATCCTTGGTAGGGTTAAGTCAAGAAACCCTTAGGATACCTAGAAAAGGTTTAGGATTTGTTGTTTCTCATAAAAGCATTCCAAAGGAGAGAATTGTTTGTAGCATTGAGGAAGGCATTCTAAGTTTACCTTTGGATGATAAAGAAGCACTTAGACAAGAATTCTCCCTTATTCTAAGGAAAGAAAGATCCCCTAAGAGTAACCTCAGCAAGGATGACATGAGTGCTCTTAAATCACTTCATGATAATGACGAAATTGTTGTCCTTAAGGCAGACAAGGGAGGAGCAACGGTCATTTTAGATAAGGTTGATTATATTAGAAAAATGAATGAGCATCTTGATTGTAGCAGCTACAAGAAGCTTAGGTCCAACCCTTTGCCAAGGGTTTTAAGAGAAGTCAAGAAAGCAATCTCGAACTCTTAGCTTGATGACAAGTTAAAAAAGAAGTTGACCCCCTCCTGTGAGGTCATTCCAAGAATTTATGGGCTACCCAAGATTCATAAAGAAAATTTTCCCCTTAGACCAATTGTTAATACCATTGGATCCCCCACCTATGAATTGGCGAAACACGTTGCCGAGATTCTTAAGCCTCTTGTTGGAAACATTGATTCCTTCATCAAGGACTGCAATGATTTCATAAGACTTATTAAGGAGAAAAGGGTGGAGGAGAGCGACATCTTGGTAAGATTTGAAGTATTTTTATTGTTTACCAAGATTCCATTAGATGAAGCAGTATAGGTTATTAATGAGGTTATGGATCCAGAAATAGTTAAGCTTGCGTAGATTTGTTTACGATCCACCTTCTTCAACTTTCAAGGAGAGTTCTATGAGCAGGTATCGGGTGTCGCAATGGGATCGCCTCTCTCACCTATTGTCGCCAACTTATTTATGGAGCACTTCGAGAAGAAAGCCCTTGCCTCTTTTCCCTTAAGTCCAACTTGGTGGAAAATATTTGCATTAGGGGAATTTTGAAGTCTAAAATGGGCCTCCTAAAGAAATTATAAAATAATAGTGGAAATAATAAAATAAGATTTGATTACATCATCAAATTTTAGAGGGACAAAAGAAAAAACTACTTTTTAAACTCATATTTTCAACTTATCTCCCAAATTGTTTACTCAAATTTCGGGCAGGAGTCCTCGTTGGATGAAAAATTTAATTCTTCATCCAAGGAGTACCCATGTTGCATACTTTTGATGGATCCTTCTACACGAAAAATGAGAAATGCATGAAAAATGTGATTGCAGTCACGTTTTTTCATGTATTTCTCATTTTTCATGTAGCAGGGTCCATCAAAAGTGTGCAACATGGGTACTCCTTGGATGAGGAACTAAATTTTGCATCCAACGAATACTCCCGCTCGAAATTTGAGTAAAAAAATTGGGAGATAAGTTGAAAAAGTAGTTTTATTATTTTATTATTTTTTAATCTTTTTACCCTTTTACTTAAAAAATGGTGAATCATCCCCCATGGTTGACATCATCATCTTGAATCATATTTGTTCTTATAAAGTTTATTTTGGTTGTACATTTTTCTTAGGAGGCCCACTTTAGACCTCAAAATTCCCCTAATGGTAGACGGCACTAACATAAAATGGACGCATGGTAGGGAAAATCTCGAGAAATTATTTAATCACCTCAACTCAATTTCCTCTCAGATTAAGTTTACTATGGAGATTGAAGAAAACAGGAGCATCCCTTTCTTGGATGTCCTTGATTCCAGGAAGGAGGATGGAGCATTGGGGCATCAGGTGTTTAGAAATAAAACCGATACTGACAGTTATCTTCATGCTGAGTCTTACCATCATCCTGCTCAGAAATTTGGTGTTATTAATACTCTTGCTGTAAGAGCCCTGAGGATATCCGATGAGGAGAACCTGTAGGATGACATCTGTTTTCATGGGTATAGGTTATAAAGAGATAGAGATCAGAAGAGCCATAAGAATATTTTAGGGTTTGGTCATATCCAAGAAGCACCAAGGACCTCAAGAAAGTTGTGGTAAGGTTTTTCTACCATACAAAAAGGGTGTTATGGATACGATCACAAAGGTTCTGAGAAGGAATGACATTCTCGCGCAATTTTTAGCAGTAGGAACAACAAGACAAAAAATGTGGTTAGTTAAAGATAGTATTAGTCACGAGCAGCTTAAAGGTGCCTACAAGATTGACTGTTCATGCGGGAAAAGTTATATTGGTGAAAATGGGCGCTCTCTTTAAAAACATCTTAAAGAGCATGGTGCCGATATTAAACATGAGCGATCTCACACCTCAGCCCTTGTTGATCACTCCTCGAAAACTAAGCATCATTTGCGTCTTGAGGATGCTAAAATCATTTCCAGGGAGGAACACTATCGAAGAAGAAAAATTAGACAAGCACTCGAGATTATAAAACACCCACATAGCATTAACCGAGATGGAGGATACGAGATCACTGATAGTTGGTGACCTCTAATTCGACAAATGTGCTCCTAGGGTTCATCTTCATCCAAGGTATAGTATCACAGATTTGCTTCTCTTCCTTATAAAAATTTCTTAGGATTACTTTTAATAATTATCCTGATTAATTAATTTTTATTTTTATTAATAATAATTATTATTATCTAAAGTTTTTTAAAAATTAAAAATTAAAAATTATAATTATATTTAAAAATTATAATTAATCTTTCAATTATATTATAATACTAGAATGATTAGGATTGAAATAATTTTTTTTATTAAAATTAATAATTATAAATAATAAAACTAAATTTTATTAACATTTATTTACTCTTTTGAATAAATATATGTTAATATTAATTAGATGAATTATTATTTTATTAATTATTAATTTTATAAATAATTCTAGGAGATTACGTTATAATATTTCTCACTAAATTTAAGATTAAGAACTCACTTTTATTTTAACTTCTATATTATATAATTTTAATTAGTAACAATTATAATTTCAATAAATTTTGTTTAGTAACATTTAGGTTTTTTCAATTATTACTAATTAATTAATATAATTATTACTTAATCTTTTTTAATTTATTATAAAAAACATTTTATTAAAAATAAAATAAAAAATAAAAAAATTTGTTTAGTAACATTTAGGTTTTCTCAATTATAACTAATTAATTAATATATTTATTTCTTAATATTTTTAAAAATTTTATAAAACATATATTTATTATAATAAATTATTTATTTATTAAAATAAAAATTATAAAATTTATTAAAATATATTAGTTACTTATTAAAATAATATTAATTGTTAATATTATTAAATTAATAAATATATGATATTATATATAAATTTATAAAAATAAATTATTTATTTATTTATCTATTAAAATATAAATTTATTAAATAAATTAATAGATTACTAATTAGTTTGTTTTTGTCGGCTCTCCTTCTCTCGTTGTCACTATATAAACCCTAACCCTGACCTTTTGTCCTTATTTCATTCTTCATTCTAAATCTTGTCCTAAAGATGGATCCCCGTTGGGATTCGAAACGTCTACCATTGTTTTTTAACACTATGGATAATTTGGAGATTTCAATACACCTCCCTTAAATCTGCTCATAACATTGGTCATCCAAAAAACTCTTAAAACAACAAAATATTTTAGATGCTCTGGCATAATTAATTAATCTATAATTATCTCAGAGGAAAACATCAGATTGGCGTCGTTTCAGGGGAAATGAAGATTGATTTATTTTTCCCTGGGACAACGATACAACTTTCTTTAAGGTGAATAAAGGACTAGTAGGTTAAAATATTTCACTTGGCGACTTCACAGAACCAAAACTAGCTCCTTCAAGACATACCAGATCTCATTCGGATTCTAAAATTATTTCTCACTTATCAGATCCAGAGATACTGGTAAGAGTAGTCTCTTTAAGAAGAATACTTAAAGCTTCTTCCTCTTCTTTTGTACCACTTCAACATAAGGATATTTCAGTCCCTGGTCCTTTTCCTCTAGATTTGGATGATTTACCACCAAGGATATTAGAACTCCTATCTAAAGGAGTTGATCTTCAGTCAACTCTTTTAGTCCATTCATTGGAATCATATCAGATACCTGAAGTACCTTCAAAATCACCTAAATCAGAAGGAGAATTGGATGTACATTTACGTGAGTTAAAACCTATTGATTTATCTTTCCAACCCATTATACCTTTCCATCTACTTTTTCCCAACCCGAGGAAAATTTTTCTGTATATTCAAACCCTTTGTTTGAAACTAAAGAAGAAGTTGAAACAAAGGTTTAGAATTTAGTCATTCAAACACTTTTGAAATCTTTAATAACACCACCACCCTCATTTTCTCCTCCACCTACCTTTACACCTCCAACTTCACCTACAACCTCATCATCTTCTACCACATCTCCTTCTGATTCATCTTCATCATTATCTTCAAATATGGCTAGATTTCAGCCTATTGTTCAAGCCAGATATGCTTCTTTATAACTTCCTAATATACTCAAAAAACTTCCTGATGGGTATTTAAAACACCTACCTAGGTTTAATGGAGAAACTAGTTTGTCTGCTAAAGACCATTTAGCAGTCATCTTAGACTTTGTTGATAACATGAACATTAAACATGAAAATGTTTATATGAGATTTTTTGTTCAATCACTAGAAGGAAATGTCAGAATTTGGTTTAGAAAACTAAGAAAAAATTATATCCGATCTTGGAATTAATTAACCACCATATTTAAAAACCAATGAGGGGCTAAAAAGGATCCTCTATATTTTATTACAAAATTTGAAAAAATAAAAAGAAACCATGGTGAGCCAATGGTTGATTTCATAAAGAGGTTTAATAAACTTTATCATAAAATTCCTCCCAACTTCAAACCATGAGCAAAAGCAGCCAAAGTTAGGTTTTCAAAAGCTTTTGAAGATGATTTTGCAATCATGCTTAGGGAAAAAACATCTCAACCTTAGAATACATGCAAACTAATGCTATAGAAGTCGAAGACAATAGATCAACATCAACTAAACTTAAAGGTAAGGGTGAAAAACTAGAAAGGAAAATGAAAGCCAAGGATGAGGGTTCTTCTTCCTCAAAGTCTAAAAATGAAGATCAAAAGATTGAGGAAATAACATCATTGCTAAGAAACCTTTCAAATAGGATTTCAAAGATAGAAACTCAGCCTAGGGAAATTCAGCAAACTACTGCTAGACCTCAAGCTCAATATAGGAGACCACCCCAACCCTAAATCCTTCAAAGGCCCAATATTGATCAGCAAATTCAGCCTCCTTTACTAATTAATGATCAACAACTAGAAGACACTACCCTTGTGATTACTGAAGATATCAATAATCTTGATCATTCATTTGTTCAAAATGCCATTGTTTCTCTTCCTCTAAATCAATATTCTCAGCAAGATCAAGAAAAATCACGAGTTTCCAAATATCAAGGCTTTTCTGAATTTTTAATTGTAGAATTGAATAAAATATATGGTTTGAGACCAAGGTCAGGGCCTAATAGGCCTCCAAAAAATCTTGTTGTAAATGAACCGCAAATCAAAACTTCTGAAACTTAATCAACAACAATTCAACCATTGAATCGGTCAACTGAAACAACTTTAATTGATAAAAATATTCTAACCACCTTCAATGTCGAAAGGAATTATAAAAAGTTAAAATACCCATTCCTTTGTTTGAACTTTCAAAATATACAGGCTATAAAAATCAAGTTTTCAAATGGATTCAATCTTCAAGTGTTGATGTTGAAGGAGATGTAATAAGCTTACAAGATGAAAAACCTTCAGTAGTATTTGGTCCCAGCTCAGATATTGTTGGCAAAAGGATGACTTCTAGGCAAGACCCGAGTTTGGGCTTAGAGGCCAACAATATCCCACTGTAGTCTAGGACAACGCCAAAATTTTCACCTTTCTCAAAGGAGAGCAAGGAGTCTCACCCGAGGCATGCCGTGACCTTACTGAGATAGGAGAACTAGAACCATAGCATCACATCGAAACTAGCCTTATATGGTCTAACATCAATATACTATGAGTATGCATGAAACAACTCTTGTTACATAACATTCAATGAATGGAACTATCATAATGAATACATCAAACAGAGATATCATAAAATTTTTAAATGTTCCCACAAAACACCATACATTAACAGAAATTCATTCAATACACGGATTAGAACCACATAAAGCATCTATGTATATTAATCTTCCATTGCAGCATATTACATTCAGAGTCTTCGCAGAGCTCGATTCACAACAAAACCCAAAACCAGAACTAACTAACTCCTTCTTTCTCTTCCTTGCTTATCTATCGCTTCTCTCGGCACTAGCAGTCTTTGCTTATTTTTCGCTCGGATAACTTGTTGTGCTCCATTGTTCCTCGTTCTATTCCGCACTTAGATTTGCTTCTTGGAGTCTTTCTTTCTGTTCGCTGTCAACTTTTCTTGCTACTTGTGTCTCCGCCTATCCGCACTTCGCCATCTACCCAACAACCATCTGCAACTCGCAACGGCTCTTTGCCTCTCGCAACGGCTCTTCGTGACTTGCCTCATCCACAACTGACAATATGCAACTCAATACCAGTTTTATCCTCTATCCAAAACAAAGGCCCCAATAGGCCCCGACCACAAGCTATTGACTCGCCTCGAGTCAATTTTCTTTGGGTGTTGTGGTCACCATGTGGCCTTCTGTCGTGTCCTCCTGCTGGTATGGTTCTGCTGCTCCCTTCTCTTAATGCACCTGCTTTGGCTTCCGTTCCTCAAACAAAGGCCCCAACTCTGGGACTTTGTTCATGGATTCTGTCTTGAGCTCAATGAATTAGATGACTGCCTCTTGCCAAGTTTTCATCAGTGATTCTGTAGCATGAACCACCTTGTCTGCATGGGTGGCATCGACTAGTTGTGGCAGATATGCAAATGTCACGTTGTATTGAGGTTCTAAATCAGAGACCAGTTGTTGTATCATCTCTTCTTTCTGTTTGACCGAAGGCCTGAGGTCGTGAAGGAGTTGTTTGGTCTTGGAGGGGTTATCCTCGATCGCTTAAATCTACATTTGCAAAGCATCAGCCTGATCATATAAATGTATGCGGGTGGCTGTGTCAGTGGTCCCCTTGATCTGTGTGAAACGCTTGTGCAGTTTCTCAAATATCGATTGAGCTTTCATGGCCGTTGAATTTGAGAATTCATGGATTTGCTCGAGCAATGTATACACCTCAGTGACAGTACTTGCTAGTGTCTCTTTGAGCTGATTCATCTATTCCTTCTTTTGGGTTATCTTCTCCGTGTAGACTGTGGCTGGTTCTTGCAGTGTTGGTCTAGTTGACAGGGCCTGCCAGAGTTCTTGATTTGTATTGCTCAGGTTTGTATACGTTGCTCTCACATGGAGGGAATGTTCTACAATGTTACACACCCACATATTTGTAGGGTCGACCTTGAGTAAACTTGTGACGATTGCACATAGCCCTTGGAAGTCTTCAATGATCTGATTAATCTGCTATCGGAGGGTATCCCTTTCTTGCTACATCTGGTTACGCTCTTCAGTAAGCACTAGTACATGTTGCTGATGTTGCTCATGTTTTAGAACCAAGACATTGTGCAGGGATTCTGCATGTTGTGTCGCTGCTTATATGAAACTGAATAGTTGACTTGGTGTCCAAACCTGGAAGTCCCTGCTACTCATCGTCTTGGGTCTTCGATTCATCTCCCTTAGCAACTGCGCGCTGGAAATGGAATGGTCAAATTGTTCCTACAGGGAGTTTGGTTGATCTGGCGGTATGATCAGAGTTTGAGTTGGGTTTAAACTGATGGTCGATGGAAGAATGGATATGAATGGTGGCAATGTTAGGAGGGACTGCTGAAATCCAGAAAAAGAGGTTTCACTTGGTGTAGCTTCAACCAATGGTAATTCTGTTTAACTAAGTAAATTGAGGAAAGTTCTCAGCTCTGCTGAGGCTGAGTTAACCACAGTTACTTGGGTAGTAGCTAATTTAACTTTCACCTCAGTGTCGATCGCCATCACCGTTCCTATGGGGATTGCATCAGATATGGTCGCAGACATGGAGCTGGTGTGAGCTGGCGGGTCCTTGGAGGTATGGGAGATGTGTGGTGATGAATTATGGGTGTTTAGGGAGGAGGAGGTCGGAGTGCTCTGGAATGATGAAGGGTTGTGTTGGGGCATATATAAGGGATTCTGAGTACCCTTCTCTGGCTCTTCCATAATAGGAATTCCCGTACTTATCTATTGTACAAGATCCTCCTCCTTTAAGTCCACCACTTGGTCAGGTTTTACGATCTTGGGCCTTTTTCCTTTAGGCCGTGGGATGGGTGGCTTGGTTGCCTTGGTTTTGCAAAGTGGGACAACTGTCAGCTGGGATTGTGAATGGAGGGTGGTGGAGGGGAGAGCGGTGAGGACCAGTTTCATAATCGAAGGCGGCACGGTGTTGGAACCTTGAAATTCATTAAACAATGGAAAGGGAGTAGTCACAGCTCCAATACTTACCATGACCTTGTTGAATGCTTGCACTCGTGTCCAGTTTTTGCAGTATTGGCTAGAGTTGTATCTGAGATCCTCTGGGTTGTGTCTGCTGGTGTCTCCCCTGGCAGCGGCTGGGGAACCATGCCCTCAAAGGAATATCTATGCTTCTTGTCCTGAATAGCCCCTACTACCCCCAGCCAAGACACGACCTCCATATGAAAATCTTGCTATGTTAACTGGAACCTCAACGATCTCTTTTGAAAGGAGTCTACTACAACACAGCGGGGTCTGATCCATGTATTACCATGTGAGACTCCAAACCATATATGCTCGGAGTACTCGTCCAACAACATCTTGGGAATTCTTTGATGGGCTTGTATAACATCTAGTAGTAGCCTGTACCAGTCTGTAAACGCTTCTTCATTTATTTCTTTGCTACTGGGATCCGCTGAGACTCTCCATGGTGTATAGCTAAGAGCCAATGGCTCGTCTTTGCTTATCTCTACAAGTGATCTTTTCCCTAGCGGACACCACTTCCACATGGCTAACGCCATTATCAAATACCAATAAATAAATCTTGTGGCCCTTTTGAAGTTGTCTTCACAGGCCTCGAAGAGTTCTTGTAGCAGGAATGCACACCAATTGAGTTGTGCTCCTTGCACGCAATGCTCCGCAACTGAAATCGTATCTAATGTGCACTCCCCTTTGGTATAATGCCTCATGGTCTTTCCTGCCACCAAATAACATGCAAATTTCACATTGGGCGCGTTGATGAGGTTTATCTTTGCCCCTTTCGCTCCTCTCTTAGTGTCATACTTTTCGTAATAATCTTTCTCTCCCACCTTCTTCGCTCTCTTGGAGGTAGTTTGGAAGCCCGTGGCTACATCGCTCCTATTGTTGATAGCCCAGTGAGCCTGTGGATGTCCTCTACATGAATTTTGATCTTCTTTCCGAGCCATAGAGAACTGTTGTGAATCCTATTGATCAGTAGCTTGATGCACTGCATGGCTACTCCTTGTGTGCTGGATATGGGTACGCTCCTCAGATGAAGGATTTTCGACCTCTGAATTCCCTTGAAATCTGGGTGGACCTGAGCCGCTTCTTTGCCGCCCTCCCTAACATAATTCTCGATGTAAACCTACCTTTCCAGCACTAGAAACCGAAATGAGTCCATGAATTATTTATCTATCAATGTCGCATTGTCATACTTTCCTATCAATGGCTCCAACTTCTGAATTCTTTGATCCAGCTCTGGCTAGACTACTGCCACTGTTGTCTTACTGGTAGAATATTTCTCGACTATTTCATAGCACTTACAGGTAGAATATTTTTAGGTTGTGTTTTGGCTCCTAAGGCTTCGTTTGGCTTGCCTCTTGCATCACTTTTTAAAAGGAAATGGATGAAATTGGATGAGGTGAGGAAATTTCAAGGTTAGATGAAGAACCTCTCATGAAGCTTATCAAGAAAAATCCATATTCTTATTTTGAGTGCATATTTTAAATGGTTCTTGAAATATTGTTGAAAAAGAAGTAAATATAGAGCGGTGAGTGGAGTTTAGCCTGGGTTATTGGAAATCAGGGTAACTCGATCTATCATCAAGATTGCAATCGAACTTTGCAATAGAGATGTCGAAGTTTCAGATGAGTCGAAGTGGCGTGGTTGTCGACCACATCCATCTAGAGGGGTGGATGTGTGAGCCTTTGTTCTCATGTGATAATCTTTGTGCAACGTGCACACTCTACTCATGGTTCAGTTAATGGCATATATTGGTAGCTAATTTTGGTGTTTGATAGTGGATTGGATATTGGTGTTAGTCAGACCAAAGCTTGGATATAGCCAACCCAAGCAACCAAAATTGGTGTTCGGGTGAAATGAAATTTGGAATTCAAGTAGGCCAAATTTTCTGATTTTCTATAGAACAAATTTTACAATTTAAGTAAGACTAAAATTTAGAGTTTCCATAAAACCAAAATATATTGTTTAATTGAAATTTGATGTTCTTCTGTAAATTTTGAGTTCGACCAAAAATTAGTATTTTGGCAAGAAAAATCCATATATAGATTTAGCATGGATTTTATAGATTTAGCATGGATTTCTTAGACGTAATCAAGCAAAAAGTTCCTTTTTATGTAGCTTGTTTTGCTCAAGCTTTTATCTATCTATATATATAAATATAAATTCATTGAGGAAAACTGAAATAGGTCCAAGTTCGAGGAAGAAAAAACATTGATATCGCATGCCCACATGCCTAGAAATCGATGAGATTTTGTAGGAGCAGCCACTTACTTTCAATGCTTACTTTCATATTGGAGATGATCAATCTTAACACCAATATAATTATGCTTAGGATGATCTTAACACTACTATAATGATATTTTTTTATTAAAGTTTATACTAAAATAAAGAGACCTTTCTTACGAAACCAATTCAACAATCCGTATCCACTCACATGTTCTCAATCAAAGAAGAAATAAAATATTTAATATCTTTAAATACCACAGAGATCCAAAAGTCCATGTCCTCGTCCTTGATTAAAAATCGATTGAATTGATGACACAAGATGCTACGGTGAGAAAGACGAGATCACATCCATGTATCCCGCAAAAGATATTGTCCACAAAATAGTGGAAACGGCAAGAGCCATGGGGTTTCATGTCCGAAGAAATAACAGCAGGGTTTGTAATTTATACTTTTCCTATCAATATGTGGCGATTGTTGAGTATTTGTGCATTTAAATATGTGGCCACTCTTGAGTATTTATGTGACAGATTGATATTGAAGGTTGAGTCTTATGGGGAAAAGCTCAAAAAAATATTTTCCTTCAATCTTACACAGGTTTCTACTGAAAATATATGTTTATAATGATTTTGACTCATTAGATATTGATTGGTATGTGATATTGATTGGTAAAAAATATTTTCCTTCAATCTTACACAGGTTTCTACTGAAAATATATGTTTATAATGATTTTGACTCATTAGATATTGATTGGTATGTGATATTGATTGGTATGTGTAAGGTTTAGGGTTAGTTAGGTTTTATATTCAAATTTTATGTAAATTTGAGAGAAGGGATTGAGGATAAGAGCTATTTTACAATTAGACTATCTCAATTGCATTTTACTAGGAGAAAGATTATTTTTCCATTCAACATTATAGCTGACTCTTACCTAGACTCAACTTAGTTCGAAAATATATATTTATAATTATGAAGTAATAAGTTTCTACTTTAAAATATGTTTCTGTTTTAATAATTTTAATTTAAGTTGGTTGAGATGTGTTAAAATTGTATTTCTAAATTATTCTGAAATTTTGAAAACACTTTCAATAAATAATGATAAATTATGATATCAACTTTTAACATAAACTTAACAGTTATACCTTATTGTTTCATCTAAATTTACTGCATATCGATCCGAAGTCGAAGGGAAACAAATATCTTTCCGTTGCAGCGAAGGTGAGCGAGCAAGCCTTTCTCTATTGAACTCCCCATCAGCTGAAGGAAGTAAGTAAAACAAATAATTAAATAAATAAATTCATGTTCATATTAATGTAATAATCTGTTGGATTTCTTAGGTGTTCGAGGTGAACTTGTGTTTACACGTGGGTTGAAGGAAACATATTGGCAACAAATGGGTGTTTAAGAAGAAGATGAATGCATATGGAAAGATGGAGAAATACAAAGCTCGGTTGGTAGCAAAGGGTTATTACCAGGTGTCAGGAATTGATTTCGGTGGTATTTTTTCTTTTGTTGTCAAGTTAGCTTCTATTAAATTTCTTTTATTTGTTGTTGCTACTTTTGATTTTGAGGTAGAACAGATGGATGTGAAAACAAATTTTCTTCACGGGAATCTAGAAGAAGAGATATATATGAAGCAACCAGTGGGCTTTGCAGTGAAGGGTAAGAAAGAACTGGTATGCAGATTAAAAAAATCTGTGTATGGGTTAAAACAATCACCAAGGATGTGGTAACATAAATTTGATACATATATATCAAGACTTGGATTCACAAGAAGTGGAGAAGATAATTGTGTGTATTTTAAATTATTTGGTCTTGTATGTGGATGATTTGTTTTTTTATTGGAAATGACAAAGAAATTATCCAGGATTTGAAGACCTAATTGTCCTCCAAATTCGACATGAAGGATCTTGGTGCCACAACATATATTTTGGCTATGAAAATTAAACAAGATGTGGTAAACAAGAAGCTTTGGTTAAAGCAGAGGAATTATGTTGAGACAATATTGAAGAGGTTTAATATGCAAGATAGTAAATCAGTGAAAGTTCCTATTCCTATAGTTGTAAAGTTATTTGCTAAAGAATAGCCCAAGACACAAGAAGAGGAAGAGGACATGTCCTGTGTTCCATATGTGAGTGCAGTTGGTAGCCTGTTGTATGCAATGGTCTCTACTAGACTAGACATTGCACATGCGGTGGGAGTATTGAACAAGTTTATGTCAAAACTAGGGAAGGAGCATTGAACAACAGTGAAGCAAGTTTTCAGGTATTCACATGCCACTAGTGATTATGGTGTGTGCTACCAAGGAAGACCAGGATTGGACAAATTTTTGGACATTTGTGGCTTTGTTGATGCACACTGGGTTGGAGATCTAGATCGGAGAAGATTTGTAAGTGGGTATGTGTTTAACCTATTCGAAGGAGCTGATAGTTGGATGAGAAAGTGGCAGCCCGATAGTGTCTCTTTCAACTACATAAGCTGAATACAAGGCAACCACTCATGCAAGCCAGGAAGCATTTTTGTTGCAAAGATTGTGTTCGAATATGAGGTTGGCACAACGATCTATAAGGATAAACTGAGACAACTAAAGTGCAATTTTCTTGGCAAAGAACTGTGCTTATCATTCAAAGAAAAAATAGATTGATGTTCAGTATCACTTTGTGAGGTATATGGTTGAGGACAAAAATGTGTTGCCAGTAAAGATTGAGACTTTGAAGAACGTTGCAGATGCATTGGCGAAGTCTATGTGCATTGAGAAGTTTTTTTGGTGTAGAGAAACAATGGAGGTTACAATGTTGGACCAATGTTTAACTCTCTTGTGACCCCTTGTATGGAAAGAAAACAACAAGTGGGAGAATGTTGGGTGTGTGTTATATTCTTTGCATGACTAGTTTCATGGGTTGTACGTTCTACAGGGCGCAGTTGGGGGGTTAGAGAGGAGGCAACAGTCTCTCTTGTCAGGGGGACCACCTCCCTGCATGGGGTCTGGGGCAGTGCCCTAGGAATTTTCTTTTTTATGCAGACCCAATAATAGTTGGGCGGACACAAGGATGGAGGTGGACCTAGCTGTAGTTTTGTGCATGGGTTTTGCACATGGTTTTAGTTATAATAGTTTTCTGCCCATTGTATTTTATAGATATGGTCAATAGAACTAGGATTATGTTTTAATCCAGGGTTATGGATTAGAGTTTTTCAATGCTTCGACATGTATATATAGGGGTATTATAACGTTGAAAGGAATATAATGAAAAATCAATTTGATAATTCTAATTTTGAGATCTAAAATAAAATCTTTATGTATATTTGTTTTATGTTCTTGCCATTGTATATTTTTCTATTTTAAAAATTTGTTTACAAATAATTTCTATGCCAATTTAAAACCTACATAAATTGAAGTTTTGAGAGGAGTCACGTTGTTACCACTAGACGAGTTAGAGTGACGTTGTTACCACATCTATCAAAATGGGTGGATGGGTGAGCCTTTGCTCTCATGTGATAATCTCTAAGCAATGTACACACTCTACTCATGGATAGATTGGCGGCTAATTTTGGCGTTTGATAGTGAATCGAATATTGGGGTGAGTCAGACCAAAGCTTGGATATAACCAACCCCTGCAACCATAAATAAGTATTAAATATATATTTTTAAATACCACAAATTTCCTACCGACCATGTCCTCTTCCTTTCCTTTTCCGCTAAAAAATCGCAAATAGCCTACACGTAGACTAGAGAATCGAGATCTCTCGACATCAAAGTTACTGCTCGACACCCGCTGGAACAAAGCTTTCCCTACCTAGCCGCCGAGCCGGTATTCCTTTTTCTTTGATTTTTCCCCTCGTAAAATCAAGGTATTACAGCTAGGCCCGTTTATCTTTTTCTTTATTTTTATCCTTAAATCATTTGGTGTGACATGATTCATGTTTTCTTTAATTTTTCCTTATAAAATCAAGATATTACACGTGTAAAGATAATTATTGAAAAAGAAAATGCGAAGGGCCGTCGGAGTAGCATTTATTACAGCCAAAGCTCCACGTGGTAAACATTGAAATCTTGAGGAGTACCGCGTCTGCACCGTGTTGTCCCGCAATAATTCAACCATAATGTCACTCAATCCCACTCCCCTCACGTTTTCCACAAACCGCCAGAAAGGCGTGTGAAGACTGAAGAGTAACCCCCAATCTCATCATTCCCCGTGGGTCTCCTGTAATATATCACAAGGGGCGCCTACAACAGGGTTGCAGGGGACGGGAAGCTAGCCTTTGCATTCATCCAAACCCCTCCTCACATTTTCTGATAATGTGGATTTAACGATCTTGACATCTTGGAGCTTTCAGAGGCGGGACAAACTGCACAACAATCTTGCGTTGTTCAGGGTTTTAAGAGATTCTTTCTTCCCCTCTTGGAAAAGGGAGGCTGAAAAGTGGCGCATTCTCGCATCTCTGTTTGCTTCAAAGAAATAAGCGAAATCCCTTGTAAACCGGCGGGGCTTTCAATTCTGACGCGCTGATCTCGTTAATGTCGCCACCTCTGATATTTTTGTAATAAGGTCTAAAGAATCCTCAGAAGAGCATGGCAGAGTGTCATCAGGAATCTGCTGCTGGTTTTTTTCAGTAAAAGACATCGGAAAATCTGAGATCGTATTTATAAGATTCTCGAGGGGACAAGGTCACGGGTTCCCTACCTTCATCCGGACTATAAAAATCCGATTGCTTCCGGCCTTCAGCGGCCCTGAGCTTTGCTTTCCTGGTAGCGGAATTGATAATCTGAGGCTGAATCCGGATTGTAAGCTGCTGCTTTAATTACAGGGAGCGAACAGCAAATCGTGAATGGTGAGAGATAAAAAGGGGGGAATGAACCTTAATAAGAACAGAATTGGAAAATATGAGCTAGGACGGACATTGGGAGAGGGAAGTTTCGCCAAAGTCAAGTTCGCAATTAATGTGGAAACAGGGCAGAGCTATGCCGTTAAAATTCTCGACAAGGACAAGGTTTTCCATTACAAGATCGTGGACCATGTAAGAACTTGCTGAACTGTATTTTTTTTGGCTTAATACATACTGATTTGAACTTTGAATTTTATGATTTATATTTTATTACAAAAATTATCGCCAGTTGAACTATCCGGTGAACAACAACTTTGTATCTTTGAAGAGAATATTTTTTTTTATATAACAAGAAAACGAATTCGAATTTCTGCCTAATTTGGGGGTCATTCTCATGTGTGCAGATCAAGCGTGAGATATGCACCTTGAAGCTGATCAAGCATCCAAATGTTGTGAGATTATATGAGGTAAGCTGCTTCAGATTTCATAAATTTTATCTACAGGGACTTTCTTTAGAACCAGGTCACTTTATTTGACTATGGATTTGGCTCTGAAACAGGTATTGGCAAGTAAGAATAAGATATACATTGTTCTTGAATTTGTCACAGGGGGTGAATTGTTCGACAAAATCGTGAGTCTGCTTGCTGTACTGCATTTGTTTTTCTGAAGTTATTGCTGGCATGTGGTGTTAAAACTAGATCTCCCTTTTTCCATATGCAGTCGTATAATGGCAGGCTGGAGGAAAACGAGGCAAGAAAGTATTTCCAGCAGCTTATTGACGCCGTGGGATATTGTCACAGCAGGGGTATTTACCACAGAGATTTGAAGGTATAGTATATATGTGCAGTGAAAACCACGGTATTGTTGGAGTGTGGTGATTCCTACTCTTAGTTCTACCAATTTTATTAAACGTAAACATTGTTTCTTGAAATGGAATGATCAGCCCGAAAATGTTCTGCTGGATGCAAAGGGAAATGTGAAGATATCTGACTTTGGACTCAGCGCGCTGCCTCAGCAACTGAGGGTATGTCTGCAATAATATTAACAGGAACATGGAAATAACAGAATAATTATTGAGAGGAATGTCTGATATCATCTGTGTTCGTGGAATTTCAGGCAGATGGGTTACTGCATACTACTTGTGGAAGCCCCAATTACGTGGCACCTGAGGTAACCATTTATCCATGAGTTTATACTACAGATCCAGAATGAATCAGACTTGCATTTGATATTTGGGTTGTTAAATTGTTATTTGGCGCAGGTGATTGGTGACAGAGGATACGACGGTGCTACCGCTGATCTTTGGTCTTGCGGTGTCATACTCTTTGTTCTTTTGACAGGCTGGTTGCCATTTGAAGACAGAAATCTTGCAATGTTGTATCAGAAGGTAATGGAACCACCAGATACAAAATCACAGCAACTGGATTAAATTAAATTTTTTACTGGATTAGTCATAATCTCACATTTGAGTGAACACAATGTCATATGCAGATCATCAAAAGCGATTTCAAGTGCCCAAATTGGCTGTCTGTTGGGGCTCGCAAATTGATTAAAAGAATGCTGGACCCCAATCCAAAGACTGTAAGTGAAAGCCTTCCATTAGAGGTTTAATTGGTTCAAACACTCGACCTAATTAATCTTTTTTGTGTTCATTAACATACAGCGCATAACTATACCAGAGATAGTGGAAGATACGTGGTTTAAGGAAGGCTATTCACCCGCTCAGTTTGTTGAAGAGGATACTTGTCTGGATGATGTGGATGCGGCTTTTACAAACTCGGAGGTATCTAACCATAATTAAATTTTGCATTCAAGAGCTAGATGCAACTTTTCCTGAAAACAAATTTCGTTGTGTAGTTAAATTGAGATTCAATGATCTTACTATTCCAATTATTACACGCGTCAGTCCCCAGAAAACAGAATCAGTTCCGGCCCATGTTAGTCTTGTGACTTTGTGACTGGAGATACTGCACACTGTCACATCGATTAATTCTAATTTGCCACGTATATGTCTCTGGACCGTATGATAGTTTTTAATTCCACATTAATCCTACGGTGGCGATTTCATCCCTCGGCGCATTAATGGGCCGATGGACTGAAAAATAAGCTTTGCCCATAGTAATAGTAAACTATCAGACTCCGTTTGGATATTGGCAGGCAGAAAACTGGCCGGCCTTACTTTTTAGATATTTTCATTTGGGGTGTTTTTTTTTTTTTAATATTTTCATTTGTAGTTGTTTTTAGTTTAGTGTGATTTTTTAGAGTTTTTAGTGGTGAAAAAAATGAAAATATTTTAGGTGAAATTTTGATTTATGTTATTTAAATTGGTTTTTTTGAATATATATATATATATGGATTTAGCATCTTAAAAATCTCTAGGGTATTTAGATTGTATAAAGTTACTTATTAAACTTTTTTTGTTTTCAATGAATTAGTGCTAGATTGAAAAATCTACCAAAAAAACTTTCAAAAAATCACAGTAAAAACAACTAATTTTCATTCAAGATTATCTAACAAAATCAAATTTTGTCTAGAAAATAATAAAACTTGAAAATCTTCTTGAATTTTTTAAAAATAACTATTAAACAACTAGTTTTCATTCAAGATTATCTAACAAAATCAAATTTTGTCTAGAAAATAATAAAACTTGAAAATCTTCTTGAATTTTTTAAAAATAATTATTAAATCACAATTTTGTCTAGAAAATAATGAAATTTTCTACTAGATTTTGACAAAGTTTTCTTGAAAATAACTATTATAATGATAATGGTAAAAATGTACTTGCAGAGAAACTGTTCTCTGATCCTACACAATAATTTCGTGATTGTTCTTCATCATGCATTGATTCGTGAATGTTTCTGTTGTCCTAAGTGCCAAAATATCATGTTTGGCCCCATGTGACCTTCTGCAACTTCGCTTCAGACCAAATTGAGTGGTTCCATATGTGTTGATGCGCCGGTCTCTTTTATTTCGCAATTGGCTGTCAATAATTCTTTCTGGATTTTATTTGATCTGGCTAGATATGCAATGAACAGGACCATATGCTGACGGAGGAAACGGGGCCAATTCTGATGAACGCTTTTCAGTTAATAGCGATGTCACGCAGCCTTGATCTCTCCGGCTTGTTTGAAGAAGAGGTATGCTCTTTTCTGTGCCTACGTGGTTACTTTTATTTCTTTGAAAAAACTGTAACCAAACATGCTTGTCAGTTAAAGTAGATGTGACATTGATTAAAAGTGGATTGAATTGATGACACAGGGTGCTGCGGAAAGAAAGACGAGATTCACATGCATGTATCCTGCAAAAGATATTGTCCACAAAATAGAGGAAACGGTCAGAGCCATGGGGTTTCAAGTCCAAAGAAAGAACAGCAGGGTTTGTAATTTATACTTTTCCTATCAATATGTGGGGACTGCTGAGTATTTATGCATTTAAATATGTTGAGTATTTATGCGACAGATTGGTATTGAATGTTGAGTCTTTTTGGGAAGGGCTTAAAAAAATATTTTCCTTAAATCTTAAACAGGTTTCTACTGAAAATATATTTTTAATTTTGACTCATGAGATGTATACTGATTGGTAACGTGTGAGGTTTAGTATTCACTGGGTTATATATTTAAATCTTATCATGATTATTTTGACTAGTAAGATGCAGGTTGATTGGTATTTGTGAGGTTTAGTATTCACTAAGTTATTTATTTAAATCTTATTGAAGGGGTTGAGGATAAGAGTTACTTTAAGATTTAAATTATATCAATAGCATCTTACTTTTAGAAAAATCAATTTTCTTTAGAATGATGTCCATCTAGACGTCATCCAACATTGAGACTGATACCTACTTAAACTCAACCTAGTCTTGAGTGGGCTTAATGGTTAAGAGCATGTGTTTCTCTCTAAGAGGTCATGGGTTCAAAACCAGAGGGTAGAGTATCTATGCCTTAGTAAATTTAGTAGTGTCACATTGGGTTCCTTGTCTCACAAACAAAGGGAGTTTCCTACACCAATTAGGTGTGGGTCTCTTGTCCCACAAAAAGGAGAGTCTCCTACACCAATTAGATTCTCTTGTCCCACAAACAAGAGAGTCTCCTACAAAAATTAGGTGTGGGTCCCTTGTCCTACAAACAAAGGGTGTCTCCAACACCAATTAGGTGTGGATCCCTTGTCTCACAAACAAAAAGAATCTATTACACCAATCAAAAAGAATCTATTACACCAATTAAATAAGCCATGACCTTAAAATTACATAATAATAATAATATATTTATAATTATAAAGTAAAAGTATGTCTAACTTATTTTAAAATTTTGAAAAAGAACGTTAAATTTAAGTTTAAACAATCATAAATTATGATAACAAATTTTAACATAAACCGAACGGTTATACCCTGTTGTTTCAGCTAAATTTACTGCATATCGATCCGAAGTCGAAGGGAAACAGACGTCTTTCCGTTGCAGCTGAGGTGAGTGAGCCTTGCTCTACTGAACTCCCCATCAGCTGAAGGAAGCGAGTAAAATAAATAAATAAACTCATGTTCATATTGATGTAATAATTTGTTGGATTTAGGTGTTCGAGGTGAACCCGAGTTTGCACGTGGTAGAGCTCAGGAAAGCCGCCGGTGATATCGTAGAATACAGAGAGGTAAGGTGTTTTTTTTTAATGATTAATGTTTTTCAATTGTAAAAGGTAAATAATGTATGTTGATGCCCACTGGTTATGTGTAGGTGTGCATAAAGTTATCTAGTGCTCTGAGCCTGCAACAAGATGATAACACTTGTAGGGATAATGGAGGATTAATGTTGCCGTGCCGTCCCGCTTGTCCTTGTCCTTAACTGTTCATCTCGGCACGCGGGGCGCGGCGTTCTCTAATGGAAAATCAATATATATATCCTTTAATTAAATATGGCGTCACGACCACTTACTAATTTGGACCGTATGATGTCTTCTGTATAATGTAAGGACTTGGATTGTCTTCTGTATAATGTCAGGACTTGGATTGTCTTCTGTGACGCCAATTTCTGAGGTTGGGCGAGTTGGGAATCTGTTTAATGAGGACACAATTATTAGAAACAGACAAAACACAAGTCAAAAGGATGTTTGTCTGAGTTTGCTTTAATACTGGCCTGTAGTGCATAAGCAATTTTGTCCACCTTTGCAAGGAAAGTAGCCCTGGTTACTGAGTGAAATTTCATTTTCAGTTATTGGTAAGCATTCATTCAGCTTTAACCACTTCGCTTTTCTATCAAATAAGAAATGAAATTGCCTGTGTAACTATTTTAAGTTTATGGAATTTCTGGTCCGGTGGAACTATTTTCATCTAGATTTTTTTGGATTCGCTATTTTGAAATTTTTTTGAGTATTCAAATTATAGAAAGTTATTACAACCAATTGTTACTGGATTTCAGATAAATTTAATTAAAAATATATCCAAAATATATAACAATTAAACTAGAAAAATCTAATTGATTGATTAAAATCGGAAATATTATAGATGTTGCTTATCATAATAAAGTTGATAATAACACCAATTTATTGAATTTATTTGTGATTACTCAACATAGACCATACATATTTATCAGGGTATTGGCTTATTAATGCTGTCGGACAATATATAACCATCTTTAAATTTAAACTAGTACAATATATAAAACCAAACGGCATTAATTAATAGATCCGTGGCTCAGTATTATACAACCAGAAAGCATTAATAAACCTGTGGCTTGTCAAATATTAGTTGTCTTCAACATACGCCTCCGCTACGCTGTAACCATGGCGATTTTAATGTTGGAAGGCACATTAAACCAGACATTGGGTTTGGTTGATTTGATGTGATGTGAACCTCAATGCGTTGTGGAAACAATTTGCAAGAAGACCATAAAGCATATTTTTTTGGACTATCTGCTATTTAATGTGGTGGGTTGTATGTGTCACATCACATTTAATGACGGATAGCTCAAGAATTCAGGCTTTCTCAGACAACCAGGTGAGTCATGTTTGTGTCCATTTGCACATGTGAGTAAACATATGCACACCTCACTGCTTAGGTGTTCACTTTTTGGTAGATATTTTGTTAGACTTTGTCTTGAGGTTAAGATTTTAATTTGAAATATCTTGAAAGTTGTTTTTAATGTGATTTTTTTTTAAAATTTCTTGTGAATAGATATTTGAACCTAAATCTAATTCATTTTCACAATTATTATTAATTAAACTACTTCTAAAATTATATTTAGAAATATTCTTTTAATAATATCAATCAATTTGAAAAAAAAGTCTTCACAATTATCATCAATTAAACTACTCCTAAAGTTATATTCAAAAATATTATTTTAATAATATCAATCAATTTGTGAAATAATATAGGTATCATGACTTTAATGTAAAAATTAAAACCTGTTGTTTTTATGTGACTTTTTGTACTTTTTGATGTAAATTACATTCAAAAATATTATTTTAATAATATCACTTAATTGAGAAAAAGTCTTCACAATTATCATCAATTAAACTATTTCTAAAATTACATTCAAAAATATCATTTTAATAATATCAATCAATTTGTGAAATCATATAGGTATCATGACTTTAATGTAAAAGTCAAAACCGGTTGTTTTTAATGTGACTTTTTGTAATTTCGGAGGAATAGAGATATTTGAATATAAATCTAATTCATTTTCACAATTATTATCAATTAAACTACTCATAAAATTACAATCAGAAATATTATTTTAATAATATTAAGAAATATTATTTTAATTTTATTAATTAATTTGAGAATTTTTTTTCACAGTTATCCATAATTACCAAGTTTGAATTCTAATTAGATTTGGGAAAAATTTAATAGTATAAAATCCAATGTACAAAAAAATTGACATTATACATCTTATAAAAATTATAGTCTTTTATTTTTTATATAGAAGTTATTAATTTACAACTAATTTATTATTTTATAATTTTTGTTAATCCTATTTTTTTTTTTTTTAAATGGTAATTTGTTATTTTATAAAAAAAATTGTTATAGAAATTACTACTTTTTCATAAAAATTAAGGTTTTTTAAAGTTGTTTCCCCAATTTACTAATAGATCCTCAGATAGAAAATAACCCTCAGAAAAATCCTAAAGCTAAGTAAAGCAAATGTGAAGAATCTCATTCTTTCCTAACAATGTGTCAAGCCCATTCAACAAGGCTGCTCTATGATTAACAATCATCCAACCAAGTCAATGTTGTGCCACATCCCATCCATAATCGGGAAAGTAAAGGAAGCTACATCCATCCATGTTTTACCCATTGGCTGGTTGTATTGACCAGTTAAAATCAGTAAGCAATTCTGTGACTAGTTAGCCATAACTTTTTTTTAGCTAGGCAGGCTGCCCCATGTCCAAAGCATTTTTTCTTGTAGGTCTGATTAATTCAAATTAGATATGATGTCATTTTAATTGTTATCATAAAAACATAAAATTAAATGTTGTGGATTAGTAATTTGTAAGGTAAACCATGTATCTTTTATGTGTTTAGGTTGAGGGTCGAACGAAGACTGGCGATGACCCATATCCAATTTTTATCTGGCGTGGAGATGGAAGATCTCACATAAAATTATGTTTGCTTGGCTACTTAGGTATGGGAAGATCCTTACATGGGAGAATATAAAAAACATGGCATCCAGGGTCCTGGGAGATGTTCTCTTTGCAAAAAATATGATGAATCTGTATGTCATATGTTCATCAAATGTGTGGTGGCACAAAGGATATGGAGGTTATTTTTGCTGCTTTTGGATGATCCACTCTGGAGACCTATTGACTGTGAGCAGACATTTCAAATCTGGGCAGCCACTAAGGGATGTTACAAGTCTTTACCATATTATGTTATGTGGGAACTTTGGGGTGCTCATAACCGCATGATCTTTCAAGATGTCCCCATCGACCTAATAAGGGTGCACTCAAACATTCTGTGTTGGTTGGGGGATGTATCCATACGAAAATATGATATTGTCAACCTCTATGTTCGGGGACGACCACACAAAATTGATCTTCTTGCGATTTATTTTGATGGTGCTCAAAATGGAGGAATTTGTGGGTGTGGGGCATAGATTAAACTATTTGATTTGGAGAGGCATCATATTTATTGGAATGGCGGACGAGGGACTAACAACAAGGCTGAGCTCATGGCATTATGGAGCGAGATCATGGTGGCTTATCATCTCGAAATTCCATGCATCCATGTATATGGAGATTCGAGGATCATTATTGATGGCATTTCTGGTAAATCTAATTTGCAGGGACATCACTTAAAGGGATGGATCGATCGCACTCAATACATTCTATCCTAATTTCAGAATTTCACGATGAACCATATATATAGGGAGCATAATAGGCGGGCTGATATTTTATCCAAGACTGGACTGGATGCTCATTTTGGATCTATCTCGGTTCTACACTTCATTAATTCCATACAGGTAGCCTTTTTTTCTTACCCTCTGCCATGAGTTATTAATATTATTGATGAAAAGAGAATCTGCCACAGCGCAGGTTCACCTTTCAGGTTACAAAATGCATCTGCAATCTTCATCTCCGTGTCGAAAACTGCAAATTCATACAGTGAAAGCGGTCCTGGGACCTACGGTTTATATGCCCATTATCCTTTTGTTGCGCCACTCCGATGGATACATATATATCGGAAGCAATTTAAATTTCAATCATAACCGAGTACTTGGCCGGTCAACCTTCAAGACCGGTCCACCTTCTTTTCGTTTCAATCAGAACTCATAACACACCAACTTCAAATTCCTACACGCGCTTCTATTTGAAACGAAAACACCTCCAGCTCAGCCACAACGCGATATCGGTGGTTTTACTTCACCAAAATCGCTCGCAGGTAACTTTAAGTTCTGACTGCATCGAAGTCGGACTCCACCAGCCTTCCGATTCATATCAAAACCAGAGTTTAATAGCTCCTTTCGGATCTCGTTTTCTCCATTTCTAATGTTGTGGATCGATTTCAAATATCGGCTCCAAGCAAGCAAACAGTTTCCTAATTAAGTTAAATAAATCACCATGCATCATCTAACTGCGTTGCGCTCAAACCCATAAACCAACGCAGATTTTAACTCCGCAACCTCTGCAACAAACTCACGGTGAAACAATATTTACTGGTTCACAGGTTTTCTTCTGTCGCACAACAACTTAACCAACGATCCTCTGTTTCATTAGATCATGGTTGAAAAACACAAATCAACTTTTAATTCATAAACTAATAAGTAAATACTCAGTTCAATGCTAATTCAATTCAATGCATAGGTCGATTTTAATTGAATCGACTTCCTCCTCATACATTTCTTCACAGAAATCCAAACGTTATTTAACCCGAGTTTAACCAAAACAAAACCATATATAATACACAGTAATTCCACAAAACATCATATTTCTATTATAAAACAAAAGACAGTTACAATTCTGAAACACAACATTGAACCTGAGGCATTTCAACCTCAGAACGCATCTCCTTCATCGGTTACATTGTACTCACTCTACTGTCTCCCACACACTACAGTTTCTCGTTTCTTATAGGTTTTTTTAAAGATCAAGAATCGGTTATAACGAATTTTTTTGCCCTAGTTTGCATAACGGTTCGCATAACCACCCCTTCAGTTTTGGATCTGAATTTGAATTCAGATATTTTCGGATGCCCCTGCATCAGACTCACGAGGCACAAAAAAAATTATGACCTCCTGGTCATATGGCTTCTACCGCTGTCAGCAATTTTTCTGTGGAACTGCTCCTTGCGATCTTCGTGTAGCAACATCTCCTGAACAATTCTACCCACATCCTTTGTGGAATTGTCCACTGTGAGCTGCAACAAAACCTCTGCAATAGCAGTCCTCCGTGCTACCAGATACCTCACCAAGCTTCTTTCTCTGAGCTTAGTCTAAGCTTCTTTCTCTGAGCTTAGTCTTTTGGCATCTCTCTGGTTCGCTCCTGTGGAACCATTGAGCACTCCTGCTCTAGGTTGCTGCGTATTCTCACCTTCCTCTGCGGCTACCTTCACGAAACATGAAAATCACAAGTTCACAAAACTTCATAAAACTGTACCTCTTCGTTCGCAAACTCCTTCTTGCTTCGCACACAAAACGCCTTTCCGCAGGAAATCTTTTCCCGCTCTGATACCACTTGATGAAAAGAGAATCTGCCACAGCGCAGGTTCACCTTTCAGGTTACAAAATGCATCTGCAATCTTCATCTCCGTGTCGAAAACTGCAAATTCATACAGTGAAAGCGGTCCTGGGACCTACGGTTTATATGCCCATTATCCTTTTGTTGCGCCACTCCGATGGATACATATATGTCGGAGGCATTTTAAATTTCAATCATAACCGAGTGCTTGGCCGGTCAACCTTCAAGACCGGTCCACCTTCTTTTCGTTCCAGTCGGAACTCATAACACACCAACTTCAAATTCCTGCACGCGCTTCTATTTGAAACGAAAACACCTCCAGCCCAGCCACAACGCGATATCGGTGGTTTTACTTCACCAAAATCGCTCGCAGGTAACTTGAAGTTCTGACTGCATCGAAGTCGGACTCCACCAGCCTTCCGATTCATATCAAAACCAGAGTTTAATAGCTCCTTTCGGATCTCATTTTCTCCATTTCTAATGTTGTGGATCGATTTCAAATATTGGCTCGAAGCAAGCAAACAGTTTCCTAATTAAGTTAAATAAATCACCATGCATCATCTAACTGCGTTGCGCTCAAACCCATAAACCAACGCAGATTTTAACTCCGCAACCTCTGCAACAAACTCACGGTGAAACAATATTTACTGGTTCACAGGTTTTCTTCTGTCGCACAACAACTTAACCAGCGATCCTCTGTTTCATTAGATCATGGTTGAAAAACACAAATCAACTTTTAATTCATAAACTAATCAGTAAATACTCAGTTCAATGCTAATTCAATTCAATGCATAGGTCGATTTTAATTGAATCGACTTCCTCCTCATACATTTCTTCACAGAAATCCAAACGTTATTTAACCCGAGTTTAACCAAAACAAAACCATATATAATACACAGTAATTCCACAAAACATCATATTTCTATTATAAAACAAAAGACAGTTACAATTCTGAAACACAACATTGAACCTGAGGCATTTCAGCCTCAGAACGCATCTCCTTCATCGGTTACATTGTACTCACTCTACTGTCTCTCACACACTACAGTTTCTCGTTTCTTATAGGTTTTTTCAAAGCTCAAGAATCGGTTCTAACGAATTTTTTTGCCCTAGTTTGCATAACGGTTCGCATAACCACCCCTTCAGTTTTGGATCTGAATTTGAATTCAGATATTTTCGGATGCCCCTGCATCAATTATGCAAGCGAGCCTGGGATCACCAATCAAGCGAGCCTATGTACCCCTTGAATATCAAGCGAGCCAGTTATCACGTTTCTATGCAAGGGATCCTAATTTGCACATATCGGTGAAAGAGGCCCATTTCTTTTGGTTTCTTGTTTCATTTACACTGTTTTTTTGTAAATGTGGATAATCAACTAACTAACAGACATGTTTATTTCTTCATATGTTCTTAGCCTTCATCTTTCTCTGTATGTTTCTACATATGGATGATCTATTTTGATATCATCATAACTCTCTTATGGAAGGATGCAGTTTTTTTATATATTATTGAAGCTATTACAGATGTTTACATGATCCTTTATGGATATGTAACTATCATGTCCATACTTTTGTTTTGGATCTGTGGATAGTTTGTTTTCTGACTATGTTGGAACTTATTTCTCTTCTTGACCTTTTAGCTATGAATGTGTCAAGAGGTATTATGTATTTTGGTATATGAATTGTTTTAATATAACATCGTTTTTTTCTCCCTTGAAAAAACAACATTGAAGGCACACTCTTGTCCCTTTTCTTTTCTGTGTTCAGGTTGTAACTACTAAAGGGAGGAGAAGATCAATTGGCACGTCTGATTGCAATTGTGTGATCTACAGTACATGATAGTGTTTTTTATGATACATATTGACGAGAAGTAGTTTGTGATTTTAGGAATTGGAACCCTATTTATTACTTACGAGTCATCAATGGGAGCTTGCAATGTGTTGTGCAATGAAATTCCTAAAAGAACTCACGTTTTGGTGAATCTTTGGGCAATCGGAAGGAACCCAACTACATGTGAGGATGTTGAAAGTTTTGTTCTCGAGAGATTCATGAAGAATAAACTACCCTACGAGTGGGAAATGCATGCACTCCTGCCTCTTTTCTGTGTTCAGGTTGAAGGCCGGAGGCAAGACTGTAATAGTGTAACGAATTCAGACGAACTATTCGTTGTATTGAACCGAATCACCAAATTTTCATGGTTTTTTTGACTGGTACGGTCGAACTTGGTAACTATGCAATTATCATCAATTAAATTACCCCTAAACTAGAGTATTTAAATGTCTTTCAGATTAATCACATTATCAGTATTTGGTCAACATTTCGAACCAACTAATTTGGTTCAACATCAGGATAAGGTAAAGAAAGAAATCAATCTCATAGAATAAATAGTAAGGACGGACCATTACCCGACAATAGTTGTTAAAACTAGTCGTTAGTTAATAAAATTACATTTAAAAATGTTATTTAATAATATCATTCAATTTGTGAAATCCTATAGGTATCATGACTTTAATGTAAAAATCAAAACCAAAAATATATTTTTAAATTTATTTATTTTATTTGAGTTTATTTATTTATTTTATTTTATTTTTGTAATTTTGACTAAAGTATGTCTATTTTAGTTTTATTTTCATATTTTATAGTTAGTTTTTGACTTAATTTTATATTAAATTATTAATTTTTATTTTTTGGTTTGATATCTTATTTAGTTCGACTTAATATACTTGGAATAATGCTTACATTAGTAAATAGGTAAAATTAGTTTGTTGGTTGTTGAGACATTTTCTCAGCAATTAATTCTTTGTTTGGAATCTATTGGATCTCATGAGCACTATTTATGTGGCTTGTAATTTGGATTTTTGAGTAATATACGAATCGATTTGTGAGCAATTTGTGCAGCATGTCTGCTTTTCCAATTTCTTTGTTAGTATTAGAGCTTGTATGGGCTTGATTCCTTCTGGGAGAGCCTAGAGAGATGAAACAGATCTAAGGTTTTTATTTCTGTACATAGAGTAGGTGTAGGTTAGATATTATCTTTTTTGAGTGTGTTTCATATTTTTCAAACGAGCTCGGCGTTATTCCATCCTAGGAGTCTATTGGTTGCATACCTGTTCGTCGGTTGTACACGAGTGGAGTTGTTGTCCCTAGTTCTTTGCAGTTTTGTGTTAGATATTTGCGTTGTCTACTGGTATTCAAGTCCTTTTGGTTTGCTATACACATATCCAAGCCTGACAATCAGATCATCTCAACTTTGGAACATGACCTCTCCCATCACTAGGGATCAGATATCAGGCAAGTTGGCCTTTCATACATCTTTTTCCCACGACGCAGTCAATGTCAACAAGGAAAATGGGCAACTCCATTGTGGATGTGGGTTTAGTCGACCAGATTTTCCATATTTGCATCTGGAATCATTGTGGGTTTTTCCAATCTATTTTGCGAAGTTTATGTTGGCATAATCAGAAGTAGTTTTGCACTTGCATATGCCCAAAAATTTTCACTGTTTGTGAAAATTTAAGTTGAAATTTTTGGGAGTGCACTAGGGTTGTTTGGCATGATTTTTGACATAATAATGTCAACCCAAGCTGCAAGTTCCAACAAAGTCTCAGTAAGGGCACTGATGAATTTTAAGTGTGGTTGTGCTTGCACAAGAGGCAATGAGAACGTTAAGTCTAACGACTTAATAGTTTGGTCGAACTTTTAATCAAAAATTCGGCCGAACTTTTGTATAACTTTCCGTCAGCTGGAAAGTTTTGCGGAGCCCCTACTAAAACACATTTCGTGGCAATATAAATTGCCGCGAAATCATTCACAATTTTCGCACATTTCATCTGATTTTACAAAGATCTTGGTTTGGGTTTAAAAACTTTTCTTCAAAGTTTGGATTTAAGAGCATTTTTTGGAAGAAAACAGATTTTGCAAAGAATTGTTTTGGGTTTAAAGAATTTTTTTGAAAGACATTTCTTGGAGGCGGTCTGATTTTGCAAAAAAATGTTTTGGACTAAAAAAAATTTCTTGGACGTACATTCAAAAGACATTTCTTGGAGGTATGTACGTGTTTTGAGTTGAAGTAAATCTTTTGAGCTTCATTTCATTTTTATAAGACATTTTTCTCTCGAATTTTTTAAAGTGTTTGTGATTGGAGTATGTATTTTTTGCAAAAAATTTAAAGTGAATTTTTTTAAATTAAATCTTTTGTGATATTTTTTGTAATCGAGTTATTGTCTAATTTTTTGAAGGAAATTTTTTGAACTTCATACCCTATTATCATGGGAAATCGAAGAACTTGTGCGAGAAAATATGATCGAAAATGAGACCCTGAGGAACGTAGAGAAGAGACGAGACAATCTCACAAAAGAAAGTTAGAAGCCCTCTCAAATATTGAAGAGGAAAATCAACTTCAAGCAGAAATTGAAGCAGGTATGTAAATGTAAATATTATGATCTATTGATATATTTAAAATTTTCCTAATGTAAAATGTGAAGCTTAATTTTTATTTGATGAATTAATTTGAAAAATATTTTGTTTAATGTAAACAGACAGAGATATTCCTCAAAACATTGATGATGAGATACAAAATTTTGAAAGAGAAAGTGACAGAGATATTGAACCAATGATTGAAGATGGTGAAAATATTGAAAGAAATCCAAATAAAGAAATTGAATCACAAGGTATATATATATATATATATATATATATATTAAACACATGCACACATCATTGAAATTATAGATATATTTATTAATTTAGTTATTTATTGAATATGTACTATTTTTTCGAATATGTACAGATGAAATCACTATCGATAATGAGATGTTAGAAAATGTTGACACTCACACATATGGAGATAAAAAACCTGACCATGTTATACGATATTGTGTTAACTGCATTTTTGAAACGTATTTCTTAAATGAGCGAGTGACAGATCAGGCTCAAATGTTGAAAGGTCTCCTATCATTAAGGAAATTAAAAGAAGTTACGACACTATTGGGTATTCGAAAATCAACCAAAGATAAAAAAAAATGAAAGAAGATGTGATAAAAAATATGAGTAGTGCTATAAAGTCAATTAAGAGATCTAGAGAGAAAGATGTTTCAATTGTACGTAGAGGAATACAGACGGCAATGGTTTCATCAAGTACTCAAGAGAATCGTTTGATAACATCTATGGCACGAGCACTAGGAACTTCACGAAAAAATTTGCACAAACATCGAAAATTTCGGCTGCAAATAGATGTAAATGATGAACTCGCTTGTTGGAGAGCTATTTGTAGGCAACCATACAAAGATAGACTTGGAGAAAATGTTAAAAAAATAATATATGAATATTGGAAGAACAATTCGCGTGTTTTGCCAACTGCAAGGCATGTGATGCGAAGAAGAATAACACGAAATCAATACGAAGAACATGAAAAATATTTATTGGAAACCACTCAGATAGAGTAATTCAACAAGTTCAAAGAAGAGAATTGTCAAATTCATGTTTCACTCAGTGCTTTTGTTCAACAAAAACCATGGTATGTAAAACCTATCACCGTACGCGACACTTGTTGTTGCCATTATCATGTGGAATTTGAGTTAAATTATGACACATTCCTTGATTTCGATAGAACATTATGGAATGATTCACCTCTTCCTTCCACTATCCGTGATTTCATATCTCAAATTCTATGTGAAAGAGAAAGTGATGAACTATTTTACAAAAAGAAATGTGTTGGTGGTAAAAAATACGATGATTGTGGAAATTTGACTAAATTTCAAAACAAATATCGTATTGATATAAATGATCAATCATTGTCCAACATGAAAGTGAAATGGAAGAGATATGAATATATCGATATATCGATTCAAGGTGCAAATAGTGTTAAAATAATTGAATTACTAGAAGATGAAATTTTTCTGATAGATTTCTTGAGAAAGTTTGAGGAAGAAATTTACAAATACACCAAGCATTCCCATAGAGCTCGATGGCAAGACTTGCAATTCAAAAAATCTCTTGAAGATTTTCCACCAGAAACCATTTTGTCAGTGATTGATTTTGCAGAAAACTACACATTTGTTCCACAAAAAGAAATTCAGATTGAATACTATCATTCTGACCAAGTCTCCATGCTCGTCCATATTCTATATAGACATGCTGAACAAAATGTCGATCATATAGACAACACGAGTGAAAATCAACATATCATTAAAGAATATCACTTTTATATCAGTGACGATCGTACACATGATACATGTTTTGTACAACATTGTTTCGAAAAAATTTATGACTCATTGAAAAATCGTGGAATAACATTCAATGAACATTGGATATGGTTAGATGGATGCGCAAGTCAATTCAAATCTGCACGATCATTCTTTTGGTTGTGTTGTCTTCATAAGAAACCCTGCATTAAACATTGTTGAAATTTCTTTGAGACTAGCCATGGAAAATGAGAACATGACGGTGCAGGAGCATGTATAAAACAAGCACTTCGAAGATATCAAATGAACCACTCTACAAGCCTACTTATGAACGCTGAAGAAGTTGTTCAATGGTGCATCGCTGCTCTAAGCCATGAGACTAACCCATCAAGGGAAGTGCGAAGGTACATTCAATTTAATTTATATTGGAAATCTAATTTTAAACATTGTACATTTATCATGCAATGATTATCTTTGATTGTATTTTGATATCATATTTTCAAATTCTTCTTTTAATTTTCCATATAAAGGTTTTTCTGGCATATTGGGATCAAAGACGTAGATAGATCAATTGGAAGTGACGTTGAAACAATAAAAGGGACTCGAAAATTGCATTCAATTCAAACAAAGTCGTCCAGAAATGTGTTTGCATTGGATAAAAGAAAATATTCTTGTTTTTGTGATGTTTGCATAGACAACACAAAATCCAATGACGTTTGTGAAAACAAAATGTATGTGAACAATTGGAAACATATAGAGCTAAATACAAAGGGAAAAATGTCTGTTGCAATGTTTGAAGAAATGCAATCAGAGGAAACTACAATATCATCCGATGGTGATCGAGTTTCTGATCTTGTTAGAGAAGGTAACATTTGAATTACTTTATAATGATTTAAAGATCTAGAAATAAATTTAAATATGTATAATTTTGTTAAGTTTATTTTATTGTGCAGGAGATGTTTTTGCTGTAATTGCACCTATTGACAACGATGAAAATGTGAAGTATTATTTGATGCGTTGCACTGAACGAAAAATGAAATTATTACAAAACTATAATGTTCACGGATTTCAATATAACAGAGGGTCTATTATACTGAAAGGTTATTTTTTCAGACAAACTCATCAAAGTGGAGACTTTGTTTACTTTGAAGACTATGAACCTGATTCCATAAGTTTTCAATAGTCACTTGGTGTGTGCAACACGCATAAAGTTGATAGAAGTTCAATCAAAGAAAAAATCAAAAATTAAGAGATGGAAAATGTCAAAATCTGATCATGAACGGATTATTGAAGATGGAATTCCATTAGAATTTTTTTGAGTGAAATGTCCAACAATTTATTCTCTTTGGATTAAATATGTTTTAGAACTTCCAGTACTCAACTAAAAATTGAGCTGCTTATGTTATTTGTGCAAGTGTTTGCACATGTACAAATTGTTTGGGTACAAGCACGTGCTCTAGTATCAAATGAAAGTAGCTTTTCTATACATGTGCATTGATGAAAAATGTTATATATATATATATATATATATATATATATATGTTCTAGAATGAAATTATTTGTTCTAGTTTTAATATGTGCATTGATGAAAAATTATTTACGTAATCAATATATATATGTTCTAGAATGCAATTAACTGGAACTAGTTTTTCTATGTGCATTGATGAAAAACTAGTTGGATTTTCTGGTAAAAAGTATGGACACAATGTAAATAAATCATCTGCAGTTTAGTTTTGTACGAAAATTCCTTTCAAACAAGAGACTCGGAGCACTTCTTCGACTTTTGGTGGGATTTGACCCACATCTCTATTCCTGATTGAAAATCTAGTACAAAATTTGTTTGTCCAATGGTCGGATATGTTCAATGTGCATTGATAAAAAATGTTACTTGTATTGGATCTAGATATATTCTAGAATGTAATTAATTGTTCCAAGTAGTTTTTCTATGTGCATTGATGAAAAACTAGTTGGATTTTCTGGTAAAAAGTTTCCACAATGTAAATAAATCGACAAGGCTACCTATTTGAGTGCATTAACGACATTGACCCAAATTCAACAAACATATATATATACTAGACTTATATTTCCAATCAAAATTAAAGGGATAATTTGTACATATATCTACTTCTTTAAACTATTTTTTCAATTAGAGCTAAATTGATACATGGTTAGTTGCATTGAAAAGCTATGTTCTTCCTATTGGAAATTTTTTCATTCAAACAAGACTACATGTAGAGATCAAAATCAATCTTAAAATTTCAAATGTACTTCAACCATCCAAAAGGAATTTGTGCAACATTACTTGACATGCCATGCCAATTATGGTGAAAAACTATCCAATAGAAACATTTAACATTATATACCGCTTGTGCCAAATGTAGATTGAAACCATCCAAAACTTTAAAATTTTAAAAACTTTTCATAATGTATCGTGCAACATTAAAACATTAAACATCACATGCGAAATGTAGATTGAAACCATTCAAAACTTGAGTTTAATTTTTTTTTTGATTATATATATCGTTACTTCACATGCCATGTCAATTATAGTTCAACTAGATCCAATAGAAACATTTAACAAATTATATACCACATGTGCCAAATGTAGATTGAAACCATCCAAAACTTTAAGTTTTAAAAACCTTTTGATTGTATATCGTGCAACATTAAAACATTAAACATTTAAAGTTCATTAAATATCACATGCAAAATGTAGATTGAAACCATCCAAAACTTGAGTTTTAAAAACATCACATGACATGCCAATTATAATTCAACTATCCAATAAAAACATTTAACATTAAACATCACATGCCAAATGTAGATTGAAACCATCCAAAACTTTTAACTTTTAATTTAACAAAAAAATATAGATCACAACATTACTTCACATGCCAAATGTACTCCAAGCATTCAAAACTTAAATTTTAAAAACAAAACAAATTATAACACATGTCATTACATAACATGCCAAATGTAGTTCAGATGACAACATTAATTTATAGATGACAACATTACTTCACATTCACATGCCAAAAGTATTAAAACCATCCAAAAATTAAATAAAACAAATTATATTAACAATGTAATAAAATATGTCCAAAAATTGTAGATCTCACAAGTATCAAACTGTATCAAGTTTAACAAATTTTAAGACCATCTAAATCTTAAAATCAAATCTACAAATCATGTCCATAAAATAGAGACGGATCTAGCATCTTTCCTATTAGGGTCTCAATCCGTGCCCTATCATGTGAAGCATCATGGGAAATCTACATACACAATGCACATGTACTTGAACATTAAAATTTGATGTTTTAAAAATGCGTGAATATATATATATATATATATATATATATATATATATATATAGAACTTCATGTAAAAAACAAAATATAACAAAAAAATCATGCAATACCTCATGAGGTTCCCTCTCCATTTGATGAACAAGTTCTCCCATAGGAACATCTGCAGCGGTAAACTGTACAATATACATATATATATATGAATATATCGATACATCGATTCAAGGTGCAAATAGTGTTAAAAGAATTGAATTACTAGAAGAAGAAATTTTTCTGATAGACTTCTTGAGAAAGTTTGAGACATAAATTTACAAATACACCAAGCATTCCCATAGAGCTCGATGGGAAGACTTGCAATTCAAAAAATCTCGTGCAGTTTTTCCACCAGGAACCATTTTGTCAGTGATTGATTTTACAGAAAACTACACATTTGTTCCACAAAAAGAAATTCAGAGTGAATACTATCATTCTGACCAAGTCTCCATGCTCGTCCATATTCTATATAGACATGCTGAACAAAATGTCGATCATATAGAAAGCACGAGTGAAAATCAACATATCATTAAAGAATATCACTTTTATATCAATGACGATCGTACACATGATACATGTTTTGTACAACACTGTTTTGGAAAAATTTATGATTCATTGAAGAATCGTGGAATAACATTCAATGAACATTGGCTATGGTCAGACAGATGCGTAGGTCAATTCAAATCTGCACGATCATTCTTTTGGTTGTGTTGTCTTCATAAGAAAACCTGCATTAAATATTGTTGGAATTTCTTTGAGACTGACGATGGAAAATGAGAACATGACGGTGCAGGAGCATGCATAAAACGAGCACTTCGAAGATATCAAATGAACCACTCTGCAAGCCGACTTGTGAACGCTGAAGAAGTTGTTCAATGGTGCATCGCTGCTTTAAGCCATGAGACTAACCCATCAAGGGAAGTGCGAAGGTACGTTCAATTTAATTTATATTGGAAATCTAATTTTAAACATTGTACATTTATCATGCAATGATTATCTTTGATTGTATTTTGATATCATATTTACAAATTCTTCTTCTAATTTTCCATATAAAGGTTTTTCTGGCATATTGGAATTGAAGACGTAGATAGATCAATTGGAAGTGACATTGAAACAATAAAAGGGACTCGAAAATTGCATTCAATTCAAACAAAGTCGTCCAGAGATGTGTTTGCATTGGATAAAAGAAAATATTCTTGTTTTTGTGATGTTTGCATAGACAACACAAAATCCAATGACGTTTGTGAAAACAAAATGTATGTGAATGATTGGAAACATACAGAGCTAAATACAAAGGGAAAAATGTATGTTGCAATGTTTGAAGAAATGCAATCAGAGGAAACTACAATATCATCCGATGGTGATAGAGTTTCTGATCTTGTTAGAGAAGGTAACATTTGAATTACTTTCTAATGATTTAAAAATTTAGAAATAAATTTAAATATGTATAATTTTGTTAAGTTTATTTTATTGTGCAGGAGATGTTTTTGCTGTAATTTCACCTATTGACAACGATGAAAATGTGAAGTATTATTTGATGCGTTGCACTGAACGAAAAATGAAATTATTACAAAACTATAGTGATCACGGATTTCAATATGACAGAGGGTCTATTATACTGAAATGTTATTTTTTCAGACAAACTCATCAAAGTGGAGACATTGTTTACTTTGAAGACTATGAACCTGATTCCATAAGTTTTCAATATAGTCACTTGGTGTGTGCAACACGCATAAAGTTGATAGAAGTTCAATCAAAGAAAAAATCGAAAATTAAGAGATGGAAAATGTCAAAATCCGATCATGAACGGATTATTGAAGATGGAATTCCATTAGAATTTTTTTGAGCGAAATGTCCAACAATTTATTCTCTTTGGATTAAATATGTTTTAGAACTTCCAGTACTCAACTAAAAATTGAGCTGCTTATGTTATTTGTGCAAGTGTTTGCACATGTACAAATTGTTTGGGTACAAGCACGTGCTCTAGTATCAACTGAAAGTAGTTTTTCTATATATATGCATTGATGAAAAATGTTATATGTATTGGATATATATGTGTGTGTGTGTGTGTGTGTGTGTGTGCGTGCGTGCATTGATGAAAAATTATTTACGTAGTCAATATATATGTTCTAGAATGAAATTAACTAGAACTAGTTTTTCTATGTGCATTGATGAAAAAATAGTTGGATTTTCTGGTAAAAAGTATGGACACAATGTAAATAAATCATCTGCAGTATAGTTTTGTACGAAAATTCCTTTCAAACAAGAGACTCGGAGCACTTCTCCGACTTTTGGTGGGATTTGACCCACGTCTCTATGCCTGTTTGAAAATCTAGTACAAAATTTGTTTGTCCAATGGTCGGATATGTTCAATGTGCATTGATGAAAAATGTTACTTGTATTGAATCTAGATATGTTCTAGAATGCAATTAATTGTTCCAAGTAGTTTTTCTATGTGCATTGATGAAAAACTAGTTGGATTTTATGGAAAAAAGTTTCCACAATGTAAAGAAATCGACAAGGCTACCTATTTGAGTGCATTAACGACATTGACCCAAATTCAACAAACATATATATGTACTAGAATTATATTTCCAATCAAAATTAAAGGTATAATTTGTACATATATCTACTTCTTTAAACTCTTTTTTCAATTAGAGCTCAATTGATACATGGTTAGTTGCATTGAAAAGCTATGTTCTTCCTATTGGAAATTTTTTCATTCAAACAAGACTACATGTAGAGATCAAAAGCAATCTTAAAATTCCAAATGTATTTCAACCATCCAAAAGGGATTTGTGCAACATTACTTGACATGCCATGCCAATTATAGTGAACAACTATCCAATAGAAACATTTAACATTATATACCACATGTGCCAAATGTAGATTGAAACCATCCAAAACTTTAAAATTTTAAAAACTTTTGATAATATATCATGCAACATTAAAACATTAAACATCACATGCGAAATGTAGATTGAAACCATTCAAAACTTGAGTTTAAAAAACTTTAAATTATATATAGATCGTTACTTCACATGCCATGCCAATTATAGTTCAACTAGATCCAATAGAAAAATTTAACATTATATACCACATGTGCAAATGTAGATTGAAACCATCCAAAACTTTAAGTTTTAAAAACCTTTTGATTATATATTGTGCAACATTAAAACATTAAACATTTAAAGTTCATTAAATATCACATACAAAATGTAGATTGAAACCATCCAAAACTTGAGTTTTAAAAACTTCACATGCCATGCCAATTATAATTCAACTATCCAATAAAAAAATTTAACATTAAATATCACATGCCAAATGTAGATTGAAACCATCCAAAACTTTTAACTTTTAATTTAAAAAAAAATATAGATCACAACATTACTTCACATGCCAAATGTACTCCAAGCATCCAAAACTTAAATTTTAAAAACAAAACAAATTATAACACATGTCATTACATAACATGCCAAATGTAGTTCATATGACAACATTACTTTACATTCACATGCCAAAAGTACTAAAACCATCCAAAAATTAAATAAAACAAATTATATTAACAATGTAATAAAATACGTCCAAAAATTGTAGATCTCACAAGTATCAAATTGTATCAAGTTAAACAAATTTTAAGACCATATAAATCTTGAAATGAAATATACAAATCATGTCCATCAAATAGAGACGGATCTAGCGTCTTTCCTATCCAGGTCTCAATCCGCTCCCTATCATGTGAAGCATCATGGGAAACCTACATACACAATGCATATGTACTTGAACATTAAAATTTGATGTTTTAAAAATGAATGAGAATATATATATATATATATATATATATATATATAGAACTAAATACAAAAAAACAAAATATAACAAAAAATCTGCGATACCTCAAGTATTTCCCTCTTCAGACAAGTTCTCCCATAGGAACATCTACGGAAAAATTTGTATAATATACATGTATAGATATGAATATATCGATACATCGATTCAAGGTGCAAATAGTGTTAAAGGAATCGAATTACGAGAAGACGAATTTTTTCTAATAGACTTTTTGAGAAAGTTTGAGGCAGAAATTTACAAATACACCAAGCATTCCCATAGAGCTCGATGGCAAGACTTGCAATTCAAAAAATCTCATGAAGTTTTTCCACCAGGGACCATTTTGTCAGTGATTGATTTTGCAGAAAACTACACATTTGTTCTACAAAAAGAAATTCAGAGTGAATACTATCATTCTGACCAAGTCTCCATGCTCGTCCATATTCTATATAGACATGCTGAACAAAATGTCGATCATATAGAAAGCACGAGTGAAAATCAACATATCATTAAAGAATATCACTTTTATATCAGTGACGATCGTACACATGATACATGTTTTGTACAACATTGTTTTGGAAAAATTTATGATTCATTGAAAAATCGTGGAATAACATTAAATGAACATTGGATATGGTCAGACGGATGCGCAGGTGAATTCAAATCTACACGATCATTCTTTTGGTTGTGTTGTCTTCATAAGAAAACCTGCATTAAACATTGTTGGAATTTCTTTGAGACTGGCCATGGAAAAGGAGAGCATGACGGTGCAGGAGCATGCATAAAACGAGCACTTCGAAGATATCAAATGAACCACTCTGCAAGCCGACTTGTGAACACTGAAGAAGTTGTTCAATGGTGCATCGCTGCTCTAAGCCATGAGACTAACCCATCAAGGGAAGTGCGAAGGTACGTTCAATTTAATTTATATTAGAAATCTAATTTTAAACATTGTACATTTATCATGCAATGATTATCTTTGATTGTATTTTGATATCATATTTACAAATTCTTCTTCTAATTTTCCATATAAAGGTTTTTCTGGCATATTAGAATCGAAGACGTAGATAGATCAATTGGAAGTGATGTTGAAACAATAAAAGGGACTCGAAAATTGCATTCAATTCAAACAAAGTCGTCCAGAAATGTGTTTGCATTGGATAAAAGAAAATATTCTTTTTTTTGTGATGTTTGCATAAACAACACAAAATCCAATGACGTTTGTGAAAACAAAATGTATGTGAACAATTGGAAACATACAGAGTTAAATACAAAGGGAAAAATGTCTGTTGCAGTGTTTGAAGAAATGCAATCAGAGGAAACTACAATATCATCCGATGGTGATCGAGTTTCTGATCTTGTTAGAGAAGGTAACATTTGAATTACTTTCTAATGATTTAAAGATCTAGAAATAAATTTAAATACGTATAATTTTGTTAAGTTTATTTTACTGTGCAGGAGATGTTTTTGCTGTAATTGCACCTATTGACAACGATGAAAATGTGAAATATTATTTGATGCGTTGCACTGAACGAAAAATGGAATTATTACAAAACTATAATGATCATGGATTCCAATATGACAGAGGGTCTATTATACTGAAAGGTTATTTTTTCAGAAAAAACTCATCAAAGTGGAGACTTTGTTTACTTTGAAGACTATGAACCTGATTCCATAAGTTTTAAATATAGTCACTTGGTGTGTGCAGCATGCATAAAGTTGATAGAAGTTCAATCAAAGAAAAAATCGAAAATTAAGAGATGGAAAATGTCAAAATCCGATCATGAACGGATTATTGAAGATGAAATTCCATTAGAATTTTTTTGAGTGAAATGTCCAACAATTTATTCTCTTTGGATTAAATATGTTTTAGAACTTTCAGTACTCAACTAAAAATTGAACTGCTTATGTTATTTGTGCAAGTGTTTGCACATGTACAAATTGTTTGGTTACAAGCACGTGCTCTAGTATCAACTGAAAGTAGCTTTTCTATACATGTGCATGGATGGAAAATTTTATATGTATTGGATATATGTGTGTGTGTGTGTGTGTGTTCTAGAATGAAATTAATTGTTCTAGTTTTACTATGTGTATTGATGAAAAATTATTTACGTAGTCAATATATATGTTCTAGAATGCAATTAATTGGAACTAGTTTTTCTATGTGCATTGATGAAAAACTAGTTGGATTTTCTGGTAAAAAGTATGGACACAATGTAAATAAATCATCTGCAGTATATTTTTGTACGAAAATTCCTTTCAGACAAGAGACTCGGAGCACTTCTTCGAATTCTGGTGGGATTTGACCCACATCTCTATTCCTGATTGAAAATCTAGTACAAAATTTGTTTGTCCAATGGTTGGATATGTTCAATGTGCATTGTTGAAAAATTTTACTTGTATTGCATCTAGATATGTTATAGAATGCAATTAATTGTTCCAAGTAGTTTTTCTATGTGCATTGATGAAAAACTAGTTGGATTTTCTGGTAAAAAGTTTCCACAATGTAAATAAATCAACAAGGCTACCTATTTGAGTGCATTAACGACATTGACCCAAATTCAACAAACATATATATGTACTAGAATTATACTTCCAATCAAAATTAAAGGGATAATTTGTACATATATCTACTTCTTTAAACTCTTTTTTCAATTAGAGCTCAATTGATACATGGTTAGTTGCATTGAAAAGCTATGTTCTTCCTATTGGAAATTTTTTCATTCAAACAAAACTACATGGAGAGATCAAAAACAATCTTAAAATTCCAAATGTACTTCAACCATCCAAAAGGGATTTGTGCAACATTACTTGACATGCCATGCCAATTATAGTGAACAACTATCCAATAGAAACATTTAACATTACATACCACATGTGCCAAATGTAGATTGAAACCATCCAAAACTTTAAAATTTTAAAAACTTTTGATAATATATCGTGCAACATTAAAACATTAAACATCACATGCGAAATGTAGATTGAAACCGTTCAAAACTTGAGTTTAAAAAACTTTAAATTATATATAGGTCGTTACTTCACATTCCATGCCAATTATAGTTCAACTAGATCCAATAGAAACATTTAACATTATATGTACCACATGTGCAAATGTAGATTGAAACCATCCAAAACTTGTGTTTTAAAAACTTCACATGCCATGCCAATTATAATTCAACTATCCAACAAAAACATTTAACATTAAATATCACATGCCAAATGTAGATTGAAACCATCCAAAACTTCTAAATTTTAATTTAACAAAAAAATATAGATCACAACATTACTTCACATGCCAAATGTACTCCAACCATCCAAAACTTAAATTTTAAAAACAAAACAAATTATAACACGTGTCATTACATAACATGCCAAATGTAGTTCAGATGACAACATTAATTTATAGATGACAACATTACTTCACATTCACATGCCAAAAGTACTAAAACCATCCAAAAATTAAATAAAACAAATTATATTAACAATGTAATAAAATATGTCCAAAAATTGTAGATCTCACAAGTATCAAACTTTATCAAGTTTAACAAATTTTAAGACCATCTAAATCTTGAAATCAAATCTACAAATCATGTCCATCAAATAGAGACGGATCTAGCGTCTTTCCTATCTGGGTCTCAATTCGTGCCCTATCATGTGAAACATCATGGGAAACCTACATACACAATGCACATGTACTTGAACATTAAAATTTGATGTTTTAAAAATGAATGAGAATATATAAATCTAGAACTTCATGTAAAAAACAAAATATAACAAAAAAATCATGCAATACCTCATGAGGTTCCCTCTTCATTTGATGAACAAGTTCTCCCATAGGAACATCTGCAGCGGTAAACTGTATAATATACATGTATAGATATGAATATATCGATACATCGATTCAAGGTGCAAATAGTGTTAAAAGAATTGAATTACTAGAAGACGAATTTTTTTTGATAGACTTCCTGAGAAAGTTTGAGGCAGAAATTTACAAATACACCAATCATTTCCATAGAACTCGATGGCAAGACTTGCAATTCAAAAAATCTCGTGAAGTTTTTCCACCAAGAACCATTTTGTCAATGATTGATTTTGCAGAAAACTACACATTTGTTCCACAAAAAGAAATTCAGAGTGAATACTATCATTCTGACCAAGTCTCCATGCTCGTCCATATTCTATATAGACATGCTGAACAAAATGTCGATCATATAGAAAGCACGAGTAAAAATCAACATATCATTAAAGAATATCACTTTTATATCAGTGACGATCGTACACATGATACATGTTTTGTACAACATTGTTTTGGAAAAATTTATGATTCCTTGAAAAATCGTGGAATAGCATTCAATGAACATTGGATATGGTCAGACGGATGCGCAGGTCAATTCAAATCTGCACGATCATTCTTTTGGTTGTGTTGTCTTCATAAGAAAACCTGCATTAAACATTGTTGGAATTTCTTTGAGACTAGCCATGGAAAAGGAGAACATGACGGTGCAGGAGCATGCATAAAACGAGCACTTTGAAGATATCAAATGAACCACTCTGCAAGCCGACTTGTGAACGCTAAAGAATTTGTTCAATGGTGCATCGCTGCTCTAAGCCATGAGACTAACCCATCAAGGGAAGTGCGAAGGTACATTCAATTTAATTTATATTGGAAATCTAATTTTAAACATTGTACATTTATCATGCAATGATTATCTTTGATTGTATTTTGATATCATATTTACAAATTCTTGTTCTAATTTTCCATATAAAGGTTTTTCTAGCATATTGGAATCGAAGACGTAGATAGATCAATTGGAAATGACGTTGAAACAATAAAAGGGACTCGAAAATTGCATTCAATTCAAACAAAGTTGTCCAGAAATGTGTTTGCATTGGATAAAAGAAAATATTCTTGTTTTTGTGATGTTTGCATAGACAACACAAAATCAAATGACGTTTGTGAAAACAAAATGTATGTGAACGATTGGAAACATACAGAGCTAAATACAAAGGGAAAAATGTCTGTTGCAATGTTTGAAGAAATGGAATCAGATGAAACTACAATATCATCCGATGGTGATCGAGTTTCTGATCTTGTTAGAGAAGGTAGCATTTGAATTACTTTTTAATGATTTAAAGATCTACAAATAAATTTAAATATGCATAATTAAATGTTAAATTTATTTTATTGTGCAGGAGATGTTTTTGCTGTAATTGCACCTATTGACAACGATGAAAATGTGAAATATTATTTGATGCGTTGCACTGAACAAAAAATGAAATTATTACAAGACTATAATGATCACGGATTTCAGTATGACAAAGGGTCTATTATACTGAAAGGTTATTTTTTCAAACAAACTCGTCAAAGTGGAGACTTTGTTTAATTTGAAGACTATGAACCTGATTCCATAAGTTGTCAATATAGTCACTTGGTGTGTGCGGCACGCATAAAGTTGATAGAAGTTCAATCAAAGAAAAAATCAAAAATTAAGAGATGGAAAATGTCAAAATCTGATCATGAATGGATTATTGAAGATGGAATTCCATTAGAATTTTTTTGAGTGAATTGTCCAACAATTTATTCTCTTTGGATTAAATATTTTTTAGAACTTCCAGTGCTCAACTAAAAATTGAGCTGCTTATGTTATTTTTGCAAGTGTTTTCACATATACAAATTGTTTTGGTACAAGCACGTGCTCTAGTATCAACTGAAAATAGCTTTTCTATACATATGCATTGATGAAAAATGTTATATATATATATATATATATATATATGTTCTAGAATGAAATTAATTGTTCTAGTTTTACTATGTGCATTGATGAAAAATTATTTACGTACTCAATATATATGTTCTAGAATGCAATTAACTGGAACTAGTTTTTCTATGTGCATTGATGAAAAACTAGTTGGATTTTCTGGTAAAAAGTATGGACACAATGTAAATAAATCATCTGCAGTATAGTTTTTTACGAAAATTCCTTTCAGACAAGAGACTCGGAGCACTTCTCCGACTTTTGGTGGGATTTGACCCACATCTCTATTCCTGATTGAAAATCTAGTACAAAATTTGTTTGTCAAATGGTCGGATATGTTCAATGTGCATTGATGAAAAATGTTACTTGTATTGGATCTAGATATGTTCTAGAATGCAATTAATTGTTTCAAGTAGTTTTTCTATGTGCATTGATGAAAAACTAGTTGGATTTTCTGGTAAAAAGTTTCCACAATGTAAATAAATCGACAAGGCTACCTATTTGAGTGCATTAACGACATTGACCCAAATTCAACAAACATATATATGTACTAGACTTATATTTCCAATCAAAATTAAAGGGACAATTTGTACATATATCTACTTCTTTAAACTCTTTTTTCAATTAGAGCTCAATTGATACATGGTTAGTTGCATTGAAAATATATGTTCTTCCTATTGGAAATTTTTTCATTCAAACAAGACTACTTGTAGAGATCAAAACCAATCTTAAAATTACAAATGTACTTCAACCATCCAAAAGGGATTTGTGCAACATTACTTGACATGTCATGCCAATTATAGTGAACAACTATCCAATAGAAACATTTAACATTATATACCACATGTGCCAAATGTAGATTGAAACCATCCACAACTTTAGAATTTTGAAAACTTTTCATAATATATCGTGCAACATTAAAACATTAAACATCACATGCGAAATGTAGATTGAAACCATTCAAAACTTGACTTAAAAAAACTTTTTGATTATATATCGTTACTTCACATGCCATGCCAATTACAGTTCAACTAGATCCAATAGAAACATTTAACAAATTATATATCACATGTGCCAAATGTAGATTGAAACCATCCAAAACATTAAGTTTTAAAAACCTTTTGATTATATATCGTGCAACATTAAAACATTAAACATTTAAAGTTCATTAAATATCACATGCAAAACGTAGATTGAAACCATTCAAAACTTGAGTTTTAAAAACTTCACATGCCATGCCAATTATAATTCAACTATCCAATAAAAACATTTAACATTAAATATCAAATGCCAAATGTAGATTGAAACCATCCAAAACTTTTAACTTTTAATTTAACAAAAAAATATAGATCACAACATTACTTCAAATGCCAAATGTACTCCAAGCATCCAAAACTTAAATTTAAAAAACAAAACAAATTATAACACATGTCATTACATAACATGCCACTTCACATTCACATGCCAAAAGTACTAAAACCATCCAAAAATTAAATAAAACAAATTATATGAACAATGTAATAAAATACGTCCAAAATTTTTTGATCTCACAAGTATCAAACTGTATCAAGTTAAACAAATTTTAAGACCATCTAAATCTTGAAATCAAATCTACAAATCATGTCCATCAAATAGAGACAGATCTAGCGTCTTTCCTATCCGGGTCTCAATCCACTCCCTATCATGTGAAGCATCATGGGAAACCTACATACACAATGCACATGTACTTGAACATTAAAATTTGATGTTTTAAAAATGAATGAGAATATATATATATCTAGAACTTCATGTAAAAAACAAAATATAACAAAAAAATCATGCAATACCTCATAAGGTTCCCTCTCCATTTGATGAACAAGTTCTCCCATAGGAACATCTGCAGCGGTAAACTGTACAATATATGTGTACAGTTATATATATATATATATATATATATCTATATATATATATATATATATATATATATATATTAAAAACTTTCAAATGAAAATGCACATGTACATATATAAACTTATTTTCAATAATATTAAAAAAAGGAACTAAAGACAACTTGTTCAAATGTTGTGGATGTTCCTATCTCCGTCGCTAGAGTCCGCGGATTAAAGAAATCTTCTATAGGAACCTAAATTCAAAAAATTTTAAATAACTCAAAATATAGATCTCTCTCTCTCTCTCTCTCTCTGTATATATATATATATATATATATATATATCTCAATTTTTAATGGAAATTTTTGAGGTAGAATATATATATATATATATATAACTTTAAAACATAAATTTTAAACTTGTGAAAAATTGTCCATACTTGTGGCTCATCTCCCAAGGAAGTAGAAGGTACATCTCCCAAGGAAGAAGAAGGTACCGCCATCCCCCAAACATCGGACGGAATCGGTATCTGTTAAAACATTTTATCAAATTATATATATACATACATGTACATGTGTGCACAATTATTTATTTTAAAGTCACTTAAAAAACACTAACATTTGCCAACATATCTTGATGGTCAAACCCATCTGCATTGTTTGAACCAGAGGTCTCGAACGTGATATTAACATTTTCGTCACGCATCATGTGTGAGAACTGCAAATGGTGTTTTAACATATAATCATACATTTTTGTTAGATTAATGTACACATACAAATAAATGTATACATGTACATACACATGTATTTATTACAAATTTCACACATGTATATGTATGTTAAAATAATTTCAAACCCTAAGATCACTAACACATACCGTTCTGGTGCCCTCTTCCTCATGAAAATTTAGGTCTTGCAAACCATTGCGACAATTTTTTGCATATATTCGGAGATCTTCAACATTCATGTTGTCAATCTCCTCATATGTACAATACACAAAATTGGCACGTGCATTTTCACGTGCTCTTTGTCGATTTAAACAAAGATCGACTCCACCCAATCCGCTATGAACATTGTCGATCATAACATCCCTTGCTTCTCGACTTATTTGAGAAGTTGCATCCATCTCTGATCGCAGAGTTTCGACTCGAAACGGTCGACTCACCAATGGCGGCTCAGGGCGAGGCAACTCCACATCTCGCTTAGCGCCCTTACGGTCATATAATCGACCTTTCCCCGGGCCAAAAAATTCTGACGGAAGGTCATTGTAGTTGGGTTTCATACCCAAAAAAAATTATGCATAAAACATTTGTGCAAAATAAACAGGAACCTCATCGTTCCATGGAAGCCTTCCATAGGCCGCAAGATGCCTATCATACAAATAACGAGCTATGTCTGGGTGCTTGAAATACTGCACCTTCAACATTTTTCTTTTTGGCCCTTCCTTGTAATTAAACATTGACTTGGCCACTTCTTTTGTAACTTTTTGTTTTACGTCCTCCCATTTATCTGGACCCATTACTGTTTCTTTTCTCTTTCTCATCATTTCTACAAATGAATCAGTCGTTGGCCCAAGATTTCTATACACATTTACCATTTCACCTAATGAATGTGTAACTATTTCAAGGCTTTGTCGACTCTCAACAGGTAGAGACAAAGCCACGAGATCTCTTTGCAATTTTGCATGAAGTCTTTCACACCTTTGTAAGGTGCATTCCGCCATGTTGGTTTCCCATGGTATATCAGTAATCTCGGCCGGATAAGTTGTTCTGGGTTGACAACCTTCTTCTTGAATGTAGCGGGCTGCCCTGCGTCTATTTTGACCACTAGTTCGAACATTTTCGGCCTCTGCATCAATATATATAAAATTTCGTATATTAGAAAAAACACGTGTAAAAAAAGTTGTACAAATTTAATGAAAAAATTGAAATTGATGGCAACCTTGACGTTGTTGGTTAACATCTACTCCAACATGGCCCTGCTAAGAACCAGACCCAGAATGACCCTGCTGAGAACCAGTAGCCGTTGATTGGCATTCAGGGGAATAAATATCACCCCCTTCACGCAACCTGTTACTACTCATTGATGGCCCTCTAGGTGGATTTAAACCACCACCAACCTCTCGAGACGAGGGAAAATATTTATAAACAAATACGAATTTATAATCAATTGAAAAATACATTCACGTGTACATATAAATACATATACATATTCATTGATTAAATTGCGTGAACCATACCTCGACTGGTTGAACCATGGGCACGCTCCATGGATGGAGTAGAAACCCTTCTCCTCTTACCTCCTAAAAATTAAAATATGAAACTTATTAACGACTAATTTAGCTCACAAAGTTAATAAAAAATCAATTCCATATGTACACACATGTATGGAGATTTAAGATTATATTTAAATACCGTGAACATCTCCCGATCCCTGAACCTCCATATGGGATTCGGCTGATCTTCGTCATTCATCCTCCATGATATATATCTATTGGTCGACATTTACACAAAATAGATTTCAGAAAATGAATTTGTAATTTAGTGTACACAAATTATGTAGAACGCAACTTTCAAAGCAATAATTGATGTGTGAAACTAAAATTAATCGAAAAAGAAATTATAAAAATGATAAGTTCACCAAATTGCACTTTACATGGTGGGAGCACACTTGGTATAAAATCTACCACTTATACACTTTAGTTTGTGGGAGAAATGACACATGTACATAGTTTACCTTAAAGTTGTTGTGTTTTATGGATATTAAAATGAAGAACTTCTATTTAGATCCATTCCAGAGATTGACTGTAAGGGCATTTAATAGATATGTCACCTTTCATAAAAGATGAGATCCAAAGGCTACCTAGCCCTTTACAGACTCTGCCTATAGAACTTGTAGAAGTAAACACTAGAGGCATTAACAATATCAAAGAACGTTTTCATGCTCAAACATGGGAATGTGTCTCTTTCCCTACGCAAAAAATAGTTCAAGGTAGTTAATCTTCATAGACACGTCATCAAGCAGGTCAATGTGATCATCCCAAACTTACTTTTCATGAAATTAGGCTTGGAATCCTCTACAACCTAGTGGATGGAGTTGAATGGGAACTAGGTCAAGGCCTTTACAAAATACATGCTAGTGAATAACACTTACTAGGTTATGCCAACAAATAAAGTGGGAGAAATGTTTTCTCCTCGAGGTTATCCAATTGGTTGTGTAATACCAACTTCACCCATTTCCTAACAGGTTTCTCTCTTAGGTTACAAAGTGTCTTCACCTTATTAGTTATATATTTTTCAATTTCCCGTGGATTCCTTGAATTTTTTTCTCCTACCATCTCCCTCTCTCACTCCCCAAATTATTGTCATCAAACATGCCCCATTGAGGATCTGGAGCAATGTTTGCACCATACTTAGAACTGTCATTGCTGCTAATTGAAATTGGAGAGTCATGTACATACTAGATTGCTTGCTTAAGTGGCTCTTACTTGGACAATATCCTGAGATGAGTTTGACATGATGGTCATATGAGGCTGGAAGCTAATTGGTGTAATTTTCCTTATATCTTGAAAAAAACAGAGCAAAAATGTCATTTTCGATCATTTTTTATTAAAGCTTCTGCATACAGCAGATGTTATCACAATTGCAACACAATCATGTTCCATGAGCATGAATTATGAATGTTGCAAGCCAAATTGCAAGGAAATTTGCATTCATTTTAGGCGAAAGAAGGCTATGACATTAAGGTCCATGCTAGACCTTGATGAGAGGATATGATACCTTGAAGAGGCTACATCTTTTGGTGACATCACTAATTGTTTCTCTATTATTGTGTTTGTTAAACTTTTTTATCCCAGAGGAGGGTGTTATCTAATGTGAATTTGAAACCCCCTTCACATTTTTCAATGAAGGTTCTATCTGAATGTTAGGGAGCTACACAAATTATAGAAATTCAATATGATGTGCCAAAAACTTTACAGACATCCCAAAAATAGAAACCACCTATTATACATGTCAATTAAATCTACATGGAACCAACAAGCAATATGGTAAAATATAGAATTACAAATCCCTTCAATTAGTTAAAAAAAAATAAAAAAATGAAGAAAGCACCCAGAGGACTAGAAATAGCAATATAGTAGAGAAAAAGAACAGTATCTCAGCAACTATAATTGCAAGTCATAAATTAATATCATATATTTCAATTTCAGCACTAAAAGCAAACTCAAAATAACATAAAAGCAAAGACAACATTGTTTTACATGTAAGTAAACATTGTTAATGGAAATATGCAACATGGATTGGCATAATCATGCCTTCATCAATGAAATTTCATCAGACCATTGAAAAATTGTGCGCTAGAACAATATTTAAATAAGTTAAAAGAAAAAATTGACCTATATTGTACAGTTTATGGGACAAAAATCAATATGTAGAAATATTCACTTGGTTTTTATAATTGGATAGAGGAATGACTTAAAATGACCTTGTATGTCTTCTCATTTTAGAGCTCAAATTTTTAGGAAGGATTTAAGTATCCACATTTCAAGAATCACTAGAAGAGGTTGATAAAGAATATAGGAGCACAAAAAACTAACCAGTGGTGTAATAAATGGATTTCTTGAGAGGTAGATTGGCATATGGACTTTTGGTAGCTAGAACTTTTCCAAATAAGTGAATGTATTTGAAAACCGAACCTCTAGTTTATTTTGGTTTAGACAAGGTCCTGAATTTGAAAAGTGAATTCCCTCTTTGTTTCTCTTACATGCCCAATGATCGGAATCTGGATTGAGGGAAAATAAATTCCAAAATAAAAATTTTGCATTTTATTTGTTGTACACATGAGTTTTTAAAAGCTAATTAACTCATAAATTTCTCACAAAATACACTTAAAGCTTGACACATAAACCCCTTCCCAATTGGCTAACTTCAGACGATCCTAAACACATTTTTATTTAACTGATGAGGGAGATAGCCCAACAAAACTAGTTTGTCCATATTCAAATCAAGTTGGTATCAAAATACAATTTAGCTCATTTTAGTCAAGGTTAGTTAGAAGAATTAGCTATTGGTTTCTATCTTCAATTTCCTCTCAAAATGAATGTGTACGTACTTTTGAGAGACACTAGAGGAATAAGGTCCAAATTTTTGACGAAAATGAGCTATGAAAGTAAAGGGTTAAAGGCAAACATGTACAAGACATAGTTGAGTACAAGGCATAGTTGAGCCAAATGTTGTTGAGGAAGGGCCTAATTATTTGGGTCTTGGTTATGGAAAACATGATGGAGAATGCTCCAAAGCCAAGGAGGTACATGAAGCTGTTCCAAGAAGGAATTTTATTTCGTGTTCATTACCTCAAGCTTGTGAAGTTTTTGTTCATGATGAATGGAAAAGTTTGACAACCACTTTGCAAGAAGATGTTAATAATCATGCAGCTAATGAGAATGTAAAATAAGAGGATGTTGAAAGCTATAGAGTCATTGAATTCATTGCTAGTATTAAGAGGAGAGCCACTACCTCATCAAATTCATCTCCTCAAGAAGGTGACAACGGTGAATGTTCAAGGTATAAATTTGCCTTTAATCAAATTGCTTTTGATTATGATAAACATGGTAAATATTCACATAAGATTTGGAAAATAACTTTCACATGTTCCTTTTGTGGTTTGAATAATCATAATGTTTATAGATGTTGGAAGAAGATATTCATGCACATGAAACTTTCTAAATAAATGAGGCAAAAAGTCAAAGGCCCATTGGACAAGAAAAATGATGTTGAAAATAAGATGCAATTGTTTATTACTCATTGCCATAAGAAAGGTCACCTTGTAGACAAGTGTTGGACTTTGTATCCAACAAGTCATCCACAACATTTGAAGAAGGTGGAAAGAGATAATGACAAGAATGGAAAAGAGGATTCCATAATCGATGAGGGTTAAGATGATTCACATGATGATGAAGTGCAGCTAAAAGAAGCTCCATTGAAATGGTTTGGTAACAGATGGTTAGATTTCTTATCCAATTAAGGCCTTGCACGTATTTTGATGTTTCATGAATTTCTTTGCAAATTCAAAGTATGGTGCATGTTGCATGAAGCAAGATGTTGAAAGTAGAGTTATGTTGACACACTTAAATGCAACAAATATGGAAATTTGTACATGAGCCATTATTTGACTTGAGAGTCAGTTGTTTGAAGAGGCATGTTTTGTCGACTTGTGTTTGGTTGATGGTTTTGTACACCAATATGTAAGAGTACATGGAGATATTCACATGATGTGAATTTTTTTTCTTTGAAGGAGAAAAATGATATGTCAGCGAGCTATGTTTCTTGTCTTACAAACAAAAAAGAGTCTCTTGTCCCACCAATTAGGTGTGGGTCTCTTGTCCCACAAAAAAGAGTCTCCTACACCAATTATATTCTCTTGTCCCACAAACAAAGAGAGTCTCCTACAAAAATTAGGTGTGGTTCCCTTGTCTCACAAACAAAAAGAATCTATTACATCAATTAATAAGCCAAGACCTTAAAATTACATAATAATAATATATTTATAATTATAAAGTAAACGTTGTTTGCTTTAAATTTTTCTTAAAATTATATGTCTAACTTATTTTGAAATTTTGAAAAAAAACGTTAAATTTAAATTTAAACCATCATAAATTATGATAACAAATTTTAACATAAACCGAACTGTTATACCCTGTTGTTTCAGCTAAATTTACTGCATATCGATCCGAAGTCGAAGAGAAACAGACGTCTTTCCGTTGCAGCTGAGGTAAGTGAGCCTTGCTCTACTGAACTCCCCATCAGCTGAAGGAAGCGATTAAAATAAATAAATAAACTCATGTTCATATTGATGTAATAATTTGTTGGATTTAGGTGTTCGAGGTGAACCCGAGTTTGCACGTGGTAGAGCTCAGGAAAGCCGCCGGCGATATAGCAGAATACAGAGAGGTAAGGTGTTTTTTTTTAATGATTAATGTTTTTCAATTGAAAAGAAAGAAAGAAAGAATTTTTAATGTCCACGAGGCTAAAAATAGCCTATGGGACAGATTGCTTCTCTATCTGACTCTTGTATTCGGCCCTTTTTCTGTGAAGTTTTACAATGAGCACTCCCAGCTTATCGACAAACTCTTCGCTGAATAGATTATCCCAAGAATTAGCTGCCAAAATGCTTGCATAGTTTTCTCTGGTGTCCTTGAAGGCCTCACATTCTAGAATGAAATGTTTTTCTGTTTCCACTTTTCCAGAGGAGCAAAAAATACATACTCTTTCTTCCCACATTTCTTTTGGCCTTTTCCAGCGCCCTGTTTCACAACGGAGTTGATGAGAATTAGTCCTTAATTGAGCAATAAGAATTTTAGATCTCCAAGAAATATCGGCCCCTATGTATGCCTTTTGTTGATGGTTATGTGTGGGGTTAAACTCTTCTATGTAGTACTTCTTCTTTCTCTCTAGCTCTTTCTTCCAAGTATGTTTATGGAATTTATCCATAACAAAAGTTTTTATCTCTTTACTTTTTGTAGGACACATGCTCAAGCAAATACCCCATTTACTAAACCATTTGTTATTCTGCCGCATCCAAGTCTTCTGTCTTTTACACAATCTGTCACTAAACACCACCTTAGGCCATCTATCCTCTTCCATTTGCTCAATTTTTTTCGGATACCTTATGACTCGCACCATAGCGATTGCTTCAATAGGAGCAGCCCCTGTTTCACTTAACAGAATAGCATAAGGAACTGCACTTTTAATTTTGAATTTGTTTGTAATCAAACGTTTTTGAATTTTCTCAATTTGTTTCCACTGCATCTTGGTTGTGCTGCTAGCCCATAGTTCACAACCGTAAAGAATCACCGGAATCACTAGAAGCCCAAAAAGAGTTAGGGTGGTTTTCCAGTCCCACAGCTCTGCCTCTCTACACTTGTTTTGAAGAGCATAAAATGCTTTCCAACCCCCTAAAGTTCTTTTCTTTCTACAACCATCCCAACTTAAATTTCTGTTGAAGTCAATTCAGAGGTATTTGTAATCTGCAACTTCTTCCAAAATGCTGCCTCCAAAATAGAACTTATGTTGGTTATGCTTTCTTTTGTTAGAGAAAACCACTACTTTTGTTTTGCTAATATTGACTTGCATCCCAACCCTTTTACAAAAATGCTCAAGGGAATGTAAATGCTCTTGCAAACCAAGAGCCGAATTAGCAATCAATATAAGGTCATCTGCGTACAAAAGAAGCCTGATAACGAACTTGCCCAAATGGATACCGTCACCTCCTTGCGAATTTAGCCACTCTTCAAGCTTGTCAATATATAACCCAAAAGGTAAATAATGTATGTTGATGCCCACTGGTTATGTGTAGGTGTGCATAAAGTTATCTAGTGCTCTGAGCCTGCAACAAGATGATAACACGTGTAGGGATAATGGAGGATTAATGTTGCCGTGCCGTCCCGCTTGTCCTTGTCCTTAACTGTTCAGCTTGGCAGGGCCGTCCCGCTTGTCCTTGTCCTTAACTGTTCATCTCGGCACGCGGGGCGCGGCGTTCTCTAATGGAAAATCAATATATATATCCGTTAATTAAATATGGCCTCACGACCTCTTACTAATTTGGACCGTATGATGTCTTCTGTATAATGTAAGGACTTGGATTCTCCTGTATAATGTGAGGACTTGGATTGTCTTCTGTGACGCCAATATCTGAGGTTGGGCGAGTTGGGAATCTGTTTAATGAGGACACAATTATTAGAAACAGACAAAACACAAGTCAAAAGGATGTTTGTCTGAGTTTGCTTTAATACTTGTTGAGATTTTCTGTTTTAAATAAAATAGGAAAAATCTCAGTAGGTGACAAAAATTAGGAATTAGTTCCTAGATTAGCTCTAGTTTGTTGGGAGGGAGTTAATGCATCCTAAATTTAAGTTGAGAGGATTTATGAGGCTGTTAGATTCTCCTGCTATATAACAGGTATCCATACGTTTGTTTTTGGAGAGTGTGTGAATTATGTAATCTCCTGTTTCAATAATAAAGACTGCTGATGCCTATGTTGTGTGGACGTAGCCCAGGAGGTTTTGGGTGAACCACGTTAATGCCTGTGTCTTTATGTGCTTGGTTTATATGCTGTTGTTGTGGTTTTTCAATTTTCTACGTATATGTTTTAATCTACTGTGCGTCTTAGCTCCAACAAATGGTATCAGAGCTAGTTGGAGGCGTGGTGCAGCGGTGAAGTTGCTTGGTGTTGCGTTGAAGCTGAGTAAACCTGCGTGGAGTTCCGAAGGTGCGTAAGCGTGGTTTGTTTTGCATTGGCGCTGCGTGAGGTTATGTGATATACATTGCTGCGTATGTGATATCCATACAGACCTGCGTTGAAACCTTTGCGGAGCTGGCCGACCAGTGGTGCAGCGAAAGGAGAATTGCCGGTGCGTGTTGCTGCGGAAGGGGCTTAAACCAACTACGGATGCGTGGAGCATATCTGTTCACTGTGTTATGTGAGCGCTGAGCCTGCGTGGAGCGTAGTTGAGCGCTGTTGAAGAATCAAATTCCTGAATTGGATCTGCTGAGTGCATTGAGCCGTGAAATGGTTTGATGAGCAATTGGGGTGGACTGTTATTCTGTTGCCGACGCACACCTGCATGGATTAATTGAATTTTCAGCGTTACAAAGCCGATTGCAGAAGCCGCTGCTTGCCTGCGTTGGAAATTTTCTGCATAGCCGCTGTCTGTTCTTAATATACCGTGGACTGTTAAATTTAAATGCGAGAACATTTATCACAGCAAGTAGAACTTGCGTATAGCTACAGAAATCAAACACGGAATGTACGCCGGCGGTGGCAGCTTGGAACGGTGAACTGGCTGCATTGAACAGGAGTTGTAGCGAGAACGTATTCAAATTCCGTTTTGCACATTGGTTCAACAAAGTAAGGAATGCCAAAGTTTTTTTAAAGCCATTCAAATCGTTTTTTTTAAAGTCAAATGTTAAAAAAAAAAAAAAACGAAAGAACAAACGATTTGAAGTTGATTTATATAAATCGATTTGCATTAAAAGCTTTAGTGCAATGTTTTAAAAACAACAAAAAAAAATAAATAAATTATATTAAGGGTGGCCCATTAAAATAAATCGAAAATCGATTTGACATTTTTTTTTATACCATTTGCATATGGTATTGAAGGAAATACCTTTGTTAAGGTTAAAGGCATTTAGAAATAGTTTTTTGAATATTTTTTAAATACCATTTGCATATGGTATGAAAGGGGTCAAGGATATATTTTTTTTTTAAAGTAAGTGAGAGGCACTTAAAGGAAGGTGAAGGGTAGCGTTTGTTTTTTGAAAGCAAAGGCATATAAGTGCATATGGCAGAAATTTGTATGTGATGTACAAAGGGCAGATATTTGTTTGTTTTTTTAAAGGCAGAGGCATTTTAAAAAAACATAAACTTCATTGATTTAAAGTTGGTTTTTTGGATATTATTGTGTTTTTTTGCTGATACAAGATGGCGAAAACTCAAAGTGCCCATTTTGAGAACGATGTGCTTGGAGCCTTGTTGTCTGAGGCTGAGGAGACGAGGAAGAAGTCGAATGCAGACACCTCTACATCAGAGGTAATGATGGCCAGAGGTCGCTCGAGAGAGAGACACTCCGGGGGTAAGCATAGCAACTCTCGTTCAAAGTCGAAAGGGAAGAAGAGCAAAGTAAAGTGTTGGTTTTGTGGCAAATCGGGGCATTTGAAGAAAGACTGCTGGAAGAGACAGCAAACAGAGAAGAAAGCAGATTCTTCGACAGAGAAGAAGGAGGCAAATGCGACAGATACAGGTTCGGAATCTGGTTCAGGTATGAGCGACGAAGTGTTGTCTGTTAATATGTCAAATCATGGTCAACATTGGTTGTTAGATTCCGGTGCATCAAACCACATGTGTATTCATAGAGAATGGTTTAAGACGTATAGATCTGTTGATGATGGCGTCGTGTACATGGGTAATGATGTTACTTGCAATATTGTTGGGATAGGAAGTATACAACTGCAAATGTTTGATGGCACAACTAGATTGTTAACAGATGTGAGGCATGTACCAGATTTAAGGAAAAATTTGATTTCTTTAGGAGCACTTGATTCGAATGGATATAAAACTGTAATTCAAGGTGGAGTTATGAAAATCTATAAAGGTATTTTACTAGTAATGAAAGCCAAGAAAGTAGGAAATCTGTTTCAGTTAGAAGGAAGAACAGGGTCAGTTCATGTGTCTACGGTGTCTGAACATGACAGTAGTTCCATTCGCCTATGGCATCAAAGGTTGGGCCATATGAGTGAAAGAGGGTTAAAGATTTTGGCTGATCGCAAATTACTTCCTAATCTAAAGTCTGAAAAGTTAGATTTCTGTAAGCATTGCTTGTTTGGAAAACAAAGTAAACAAAAATTTAAAACAGACAAACATACTAGTAAAGGGATACTTGATTATATTCATTCAGATGTTTGGGGTCCAGCCCCTACAGCGTCATATGGTGGCTCGTCATATTTTGTGTCGTTCATTGATGACTTTTCTAAGAAGGTGTGGGTCTACATGTTGAAAAGGAAGTCTAATGTTTTTTCAGTTTTCAAACAGTTTAGAGCATTGGTAGAAAACATCACTGGTAGAACTATAAAGTGTTTAAGAACTGACAATGGTGGTGAGTTTACTTCCAAGGAGTTTGACAGCTATTGCAAGGATGCAGGGATCGAGAGACATAAGACCACGGTTTATACTCCTAAGCAAAATGGAGTTGCTGAACGCATGAACAGGACTCTTCTAGAGAGAGCAAGGAGTATGCTGAGTAACGCCGGGTTGCAGAAGGAGTTGTGGACGGAAGCAGTGGCAACAACTTGTTATGTGATAAACCGATCTCCATCGACGGCGATAGACTGCAAAATTCCGCAAGAGGTATGGAAAGGACACCCTTGTGATTATTCTAAACTCAGAGTGTTTGGTTGTGATGCATATGCTCGAGTGCCTAAACATCAGCGAACTAAGTTAGATCCAAAGTCTAAAAGGTATATCTTTGTTGGGTATGGTGTTGGAACAAAGGGATATAGATTGTGGGATCCTATTACCCGCAAAATCATCATCAACAGAGATGTAAAGTTTGATGAATCCTCTCTTGTACAGTTATATGTAGATAGAAAATTGAAACAGGATGATGTATTTGATTTTCAGCACATTCAGTTTGACAGTACTTCTAATGATAGTCATGATGACCATAGTTCAGATACTAGTCATGAACAGGTTTCAGAATCAGAACATGAACAGGGTTCAGGTTTAGATCATGAACAGGTCTCAGATACTGATCGGCAAGAAGTTCCTACAAGTGGTAGTCAGCCAATTGCGGAAGCACCAGAAACATCTTTAAGGAGGTCTACAAGAATAAAACGTGCTCCTAGAAGGTATGATGATTATGTTACTTCAGTTTCATTTACTGCTAATGACAATGAACCTCTGTGCTATCAGGAAGCAATAGAAGGTTCGAATAGTGACAAGTGGAAAGCAGCCATGAAGGACGAAATGATGGCCTTGAATAAGAACGGCACATGGGATGCGGGGAAGCTTAGAAGAACCAGGAAAGACGTGGGGTGTAAATGGGTTCTGGTAGAAGCAGGGTGAATGATACGGAAGAGCGGGTACAAAGCGCGGCCCAGTTTGCAAAGGTTTTTCTCGAAAGCGGTATTACGGCTTTCATAGATTTTTTCACCAGTGGTTAAAATTGTTTCACTTAGAATTGTGTTAGCTTTAGTTGCTTTGTTTGATTTAGAGTTACAGCAACTAGATGTTAAGAATTCTTTTCTACATGGAGATCTAGATGAGGAAATTTATATGGAGCAACCGGAAGGGTTTGTTCAACATCGCAATAAGAAATTTGTCTGCAGGCTCAAGAATTCATTATATGGCACAGACGATCGCCTCAGCTGATTGATCTAGGTGGATATGGTGGCCACCCACCTATTCCATTTGGACCAGCACCATCAATTCTTGCAGATTTTCACATTCAGCACAACTTACTATTTTTAGCAGGTTTTCGGGTCCTCCACTCTCGGGGCCGTTTTGGGGGCTTAATGATCCAGGTGGATATTGGTGGCCACCCACCTATTCCACTTGGCCCCCCACCATTGTCTCTTTCAGTTTTTCAGTTTCGGCATAACTTACTATTTTTAGCAGTTTTTCGGGTCCTGAACTTCCGGAGCCGTTTTGAGGCCCTAAACGACGTTTTTGGGTATGGCGCAGTTTTACGATAAAATTCATTGACTGGGTCAACCAGTCTGGAATAGATCTTTCTAACGAGCTATTGAACGCGTCAAACGGAGATCGGGTGCCAAAGTTATGCCCCAGGGAAGTTGAACCACCAATTTACCCAAACGGGCGCCCACAGTTTTGGCGCCTCATCTCCTACGGTTAGGTTTTTGGACGTTTCAATTTCTACATTGTTTCTCAACAATAAATAGGCCCTCGAGCCTCATTGTAACACAGTTCAGAGGTCTGTAGCCACCACATCTCTTCTCAGAGATTCGCTACCGGCACCCTAGCTATTTTATTTCCATTATGTCTGTAAGCATCTTTCTGTTATTTGATATTAATGAAATGAAGTGTTATTTCCGCTGCATCTCTGTATTTATGGTTATGTGTTTATTCTGTTGCGTTCCTGCATAAATCCGGATCAGTGGTATCAGAGCGGTCTGCTTTTTCTCGATCCTTCTTTGCATGTCCCCAACGATGTCGGGGTATAAGGAGCTAGGGCTCGATCTGGTGGAACCTTTGCAAGATCAGCCTCGCAAACCTCGACGGACGCCCATGGGGGACGAAAAGAAAGATGAGGGAGCAGGAGATCCTATCAAAATATTGCTCGAGGAGGCCCTCGAAAGACAAAGGAACGTGATGATGGATTACTTTGCAATAATCCTTCATGACTGCCCATATGGGCATCTGCATCCAACAGCCACCCTGGAGGCGCCACTCCCTTCAAGGTACAGGTAAACTTTGACATTCCTATATTTGAAGGAAAAATAGATGCAGACGCTGTAGACAGATGGTTGAATTTGTTGGAAGGGTATTTCTCGGTCCATGACTTCTCTGACCGAGAAAAGATTATTTTTGCACTCCTCAAAGCTGCCCCCCATGTCAAAGACTGGTGGGAAACCTACCGTGAGCAAGAGGGCGAAGGGGAACCCTCTCTGTTCTCGGCCACACCCACTTGGAATTCGTTCAGAGACGGCATCAAGGAACAATATTACCCTGTGGGGAGCTATGAGGACAAATACATCCAATGGACCACGCTGCGGCAACAAAAGGATCAAGATGTGCACGAACTGACGAATCTGTTCCATACCCTACGCACAAAGTTGGGTATTAAAGATTGAGAGAGACATTTGGTGCTCAAGTACCGCGGCTGTCTGCACAAACACATTCAGGAGGAAATGGAGTTCCTCGACATTACATCGCTTGGCACGGCATATCGCTATGCCGCCAAGATCGAGCAGAAATTTAAGCAAAAGAAGCGAGACTTTGGATCTGCGAATCCGAAAGGTGCCCCCGAACCGAAGAACAAGGGGCAAGGCCAAAGAAATGCGACTCAGAACAATACCACAAATCCAAAGAAGGACACAGGGAAGTGGTGTGAATTTCATAACAGCCCCACTCACAGCACAAACGAGTGTCGGGCCAAACAATCTTGGGTGGCTGAACTAAAGGCACCTGAATCAGATGCATTTTCTGATCCTGAGTTAGAACCAGACAAAGGTAATGACAAAGGGAAGCAGATCATTGATGCGGATCCCAGTGCCATTGTTGCCACCACCAAGATCCAGAAGGTGGGTCTAGAGGATCCAGAGGAGGGGGAGCGCCTCTTCCAGTCGCAGATGTGGGTGAAGGGTTCTCCGCTGCAGTTTCTCGTCGATAGCGGAAGCCAAAAGAACCTCATTTCAGCAGACGTCGTGAAGCGGCTCGGCCTACCAACCATAGCACACCCGCAACTGTATACCATTGGGTGGCTCCACCCAGGGAGAGATCTCCGCATCCGCCAGCAGTGCCGACTTCCATACAGTATCAAGCCATTCACAGATGAGGTATTGTGTGATGTTGCTCCTCTTGATGTAGCTGATGTATTATTGGGCCAACCATACTTATGGAGACGACATGCTGTGTATGAGTCTAGGCCTCGTGCTGTTATTATCACTTTGGGAAATAACTTGTACAGGATACCGGAGGTAGTACCGCCTCCTGCCATCTCTTTGACTACTGCAAAACAACGCAGTAAGATTGTTTCCCAGACCAGGAAATTCATTTTCCTTACGACTCGCTCACGGGGAAAGAAGAATATTGTGGCCACAACCTCGAAACAGGGCTCCCTTTCACGGCTGCAGCAGATGGACAAAGTCATGGAGGAATACGATGGCAATTTCTCCTCACTCATAGAGGTTCCTCTACACTGTCAGGACAAGCACTCCATTGATCTGACTCCCAATGCACCACCACCTGATGTTTCCATACATCCTGAAACTACACATACAGAATCCAAACATGTACTGTATGAGGCTGATAAAGAAACCAAATTTACTAAACGCATCCAGCATGTCCACCCGCAGGTCCATGGCATCTTCAACACATCTAATACTCAGTTCAATAGAATTTTCCTCATCTCATGGAGGATCTCAACGCAATGGGGACCGTTGCTTCCTAAGGAGGGAGGAATGATCCAGGTGGATATCGGTGCCCACCCACCTATTCCATTTGGACCAGCACCATCAATTCTTGCAGATTTTCACATTCAGCACAACTTACTATTTTTAGCAGGTTTTCGGGTCCTCCACTCTCGGAGCCGTTTTGGGGGCTTAATGATCCAGGTGGATATTGGTGGCCACCCACCTATTCCACTTGGCCCCCCACCAGTGTCTCTTTCAGTTTTTCAGTTTCGGCATAACTTACTATTTTTAGCAGTTTTTCGGGTCCTGAACTTCCGGAGCCGTTTTGAGGCCCTAAACGACGTTTTTTGGGTATGAAAGCGCCAGCGAATTTTCTGATAAAATTCTTCCCGACAGCTGTAGTGCTCGGATAGATCTTTCTAACGAGCTATTGAACGCGTCAAACGGAGATCGGGTGCCAAAGTTATGCCCCCGGGAAGTTGAACCACCAATTTACCCAAACGGGCGCCCACAGTTTTGGCGCCTCATCTCCTACGGTTAGGTTTTTGGACATTTCAAATTCTACATTGTTTCTCAACAATAAATAGGCCCTCGAGCCTCATTGTAACACAGTTCAGAGGTCTGTAGCCACCACATCTCTTCTCATAGATTCGCTACCAGCACCCTAGCTATTTTATTTCCATTATGTGTGTAAGCATCTTTCTGTTATTTGATATTAATGAAATGAAGTGTTATTTCCGCTGCATCTCTGTATTTATGGTTATGTGTTTATTCTGTTGCGTTCCTGCATAAAATCCGGATCAGCAGTGGTATAAGAAGTTTGATTCTTTCATGTTGAGTCAGAAATATGTTAGAAGTGAATATGATCATTGTGTGTATTTCAAGCAATTGAAAAATGGCATGTTCATTATCTTAGTGTTGTATGTTGACGATATGCTTTTAGCAAGCAAAAGCATTGAAGAAATCAATAGGTTGAAGACTCAGATGGCAAGGACATTTGATATGAAAGATCTAGGAGCAGCAAGACATATTTTGGGCATGGAGATTTTCAGAGACAGGAGCAATGGTAAGCTGTGGCTATCACAACAGAAGTATATTGAGAAAATACTTGTGAGGTTTGGTATGAACAATGTGAAGCTTGTGTCAGTCCCTTTAGCTTCCCATTTTAAGCTTTCTTCCAGTTTATGTCCTAATACAGATGAAGAAAAGGATTATATGTCTCGAATTCCATATGCCAATGTAGTAGGATGTTTGATGTATGCGATGGTTTGTACTCGACCAAATATTTCACATGCAGTTGGGGTTGTCAGCAGGTACATGGAAAATCCGGGTAAAGAACATTGGTCAGCAGTGAAATGGGTGCTTCGGTACTTGAGAGGCACAAGTAGTTATTGTATCACTTACAATAAGAGTAGTGAATTTGTTTGCGGATATGTTGATTCTGATTTTGTAGGTGATTTAGATAAGAGGAGGTCAACTTCAGGGTACATCTTTACTCTTGCAGGTGGAGCTATTAGCTGGATGTCAAAGCTACAGAACATTGTTGCTTTATCCACTATTGAAGCAGAATACGTTGCTGCTTCGCATGCTTACAAAGAGGCGGTTTGGTTGAAAGGTTTGCTTGGTGAATTTGGTAGGTTACAGGACAACATCAGGTTACTGTGTGATAGTCAAAGTGAAATACATTTGGCTAAGAATCCGGCCTATCATAGTAAGTCAAAGCATATTCCAATTAAGTACCATTTTGTAAGACAGGTTATCACTGAAAGGGGAGTCTCTCTTGAAAATGTGCATACAAAGGAAAACTGTGCAGACATGTTCACGAAACCAGTTTTGTTGGAGAAGCTGCGTTGGTGTTTGGCTTCTCTTGGCTTGCAGAAAAGATAAAATAATAAAGAACAGGGCATCAGGCTAATTGTTGTCAAGGTGGAGATTGTTGAGATTTTATGTTTTAAATAAAATAGGAAAAATCTCAGTAGGTGACAAAAATTAGGAATTAGTTCCTAGATTAGCTCCAGTTTTTTGGGAGGGAGTTAATGCATCCTAAATTTAAGTTGAGAGGATTTATGAGGCTGTTAGATTCTCCTGCTATATAACAGGTATCCATACGTTTGTTTTTGGAGAGTGTGTGAATTATGTAATCTCCTGTTTCAATAATAAAGACTGCCGATGCCTATGTTGTGTGGACGTAGCCCAGGAGGTTTTGGGTGAACCACGTTAATGCCTGTGTCTTTATGTGCTTGGTTTATATGCTGTTGTTGTGGTTTTTCAATTTGCTGCGTATATGTTTTAATCTGCTGTGCGTCTTAGCTCCAACAATACTGGCCTGTAGTGCATAAGCAATTTTGTCCACCTTTGCAAGGAAAGTAGCCCTGGTTACTGAGTGAAATTTCATTTTCAGTTATTGGTAAGCATTCATTCAGCTTTAACCACTTCGCTTTTCTATCAAATAAGAAATAAAATTGCCTGTGTAACTATTTTAAGTTTATGGAATTTCTGGTCCGGTGGAACTATTTTCAATTAGATTTTTTTGGATTCGCTATTTTGAAAATTTTTTGAGTATTCAAATTATAGAAAGTTATTCCAACCAATTGTTACTGGATTTCAGATAAATTTAATTAAAAATATATCCAAAATATATAACAATTAAACTAAAAAAATCTAATTGATTGATTAAAATCGGAAATATGATAGATGTTGCTTATCATAATAAAGTTGATAATAACACCAATTTATTGAATTTATTTGTGATTACTCAACATAGACCATACATATTTATCAGGGTATTGGCTTATTAATGCTGTCGGACAATATATAACCATCTTTAAATTTAAACTAGTACATTATTAAACAATATATAAAACCAAACATCATTAATTAATAGATCCGTGGCTCAGTACTATACAACGAGAAAGCATTAATAAACCTATGGCTTGTCAAATATTAGTTGTCCGCAACATACGCCTTCGCTCCGCTGTAACTATGGCGATTTTAATGTTAGAAGGCACTTTAAACCAGACATTGGGTTTGGTTGATTTGATGTAATGTGAACCTCAATGCGGTGTGGAAACAATTTGCAAGAAGACCATAAAGCATTTTTTTTTGGACTAGGGGAGAGGCGCCAGTGGTTAAACACGTCGGCGCTGACTGGACCCCGGCCACGTCAACATCCGCGGTGGCATGTACGACAAGTGCCTGGAAGCATGCCGGTCACGTGCTGGTCACGTGCAGCTGGTCAGGCGGTCTTGAAACTGGTCCAGCCGGTCTCCTCCCGCACTTTTGTGGAGCTTGGACAACAAACAGTGCATTTTCGCTCCGGGTCTGGTTGCTGTGTGTTCGGCTCTCCGATTGTTGCGATGGTTGGCTCCAATGCTCGACCATTACGCCGCCACTGTCCGCGCGCTCCCTCCTTGGCGATGGCGCCGCTGCTCGCCTGGGTGGAGCTCCCCTGGTCCTGGTTCGGCTGGATGTGCTGTGCAATCGTGGGTGGTGGAAAACCGTTGCCTGTTCTTATGAGTTCTGCTGGTGGTTTAGCCTCGGCGGTTTGGTTGTTTTTCTTAGGCGCTGTGTGGTTATGGGTTGGCTGTTTGGTATTTATGCTTGGCGAGGGAGTTGGTTTACCTTCGCCCTGTAGTTGGTTTATTCGGCTCTGTAGTTGTGCGTTTTTCAGCTCTTGCTTTCAGGTCCGTAAGGGGGTTTTTTTTTGGAAGTTTTTGCATTTTTGTTTAATTTTGGTGCTTGATTGTGTTTTTGTTTTTTTGCAGGTCAGTGGAGAAGGAATGCAGGTCAGTGGAGAAGGAATACAATGCAATGCAGGATTCTGTGGACTGAAAGAGGAAGCCTGGAGGGATAGTAGTTTTAAGGTAGGACTCTGTCCTACCAGTAATATCTCTGTGTTTGTAAACACATTTCACCTTGAGGAGATGTTCTCTTTTGAGTGGTTTTACAGTGTTTGATTGGAATGTAGGGTTTTGGGTTTTACAGTGTTTGATTGGAATGTAGGGTTTTGGGTGTGGGACTCGGTTTCCTTCAATTTTGCAATCTAAATAGTTTCAGGACAAAGTTAATCTTGGGCTTCTCTCTGTTTTTGGGCTTCTCTCTGTTTGAGGACGAAACTCTATTTTAGAGGTGGGGTCTATGTTTTATCAATAGCCTTGGTGCATTTGGAGAATAATTATGTATTCATTGGGTTAGAGTGTCTTCAATTCAGAAAGAGACAACTTCACAGTGTTAAATCTAAGGGAACTGCTTGCACGAATTATTCTATCACTTTGATAGGGAACTGCTTGCACGAATTATCTCAAATGGATACCTCTGTGCACTGGAAGCCTAGAGGAGATGTTCTGTTTTGAGTGGTTTTACACAGTTTGATGGGTTTTGGGTTTTACAGTGTTTGATTGGATTTCAGATTATGATGTTAATGTTGACAATGCTCTAAATATATTATTGAATTTCATGTTTATGTTATTTGTATTAGACATTCTATGTCTCGACATGGTGTTAACAGGTTTTGATAGTTGAGCTATAGAATATGATATGTAGTGGACCCATGAGGGCTTTTCCTCTCCAAACCTCTTCTCCTTAGTTATGTTGCAAACCAGTTTAGAAATTCCCTAAGGCCACATATGCAGGAGAATCTGGCCCATTCACCAGAAACTCAAACTCACAACTGTATACATTCTCCTATACAGTTAGGGTAAATATCGCTATAATTTAAAAGAAGATTCAGAAATGGGTGGCTTTTATATTAAAAGAAACTGTGGCCAAACTGTATGGTAGTGTACATAACAACAAAGTTTCGGCCAATGCCATCAGAACAAAATATTCCAAAACTCCAAAAAGACTGCTTAAAATGAAACTATACTTGCTGTTCTGTGCCTACGACTGTTAATGCGTCTGGTATGTTGCTTAATATGTTGTTCTAATAACAAAGTTGCCTCACAAAACATTATAACACTGAGAATTACATAAGAACAAGCTCGCTTTGAGTTTCTTCCTTGACACAAACCTGGTATTTTGCTCCCAGCAAAAATGGTTGCCTGAACTTTGTGAATGAAAATGCTGAATTGACCATGCCTAATATGAAGTTCTGAGTGGGAAGACTGAGGTAATGAGCCACATTATTTTCCTCTTTCAGCTGAGATGAGAAAGGATGAAAAGAGCCAACAGAAAATTTTGGAAATTGGGTAAGGATTGTGATGGCTCCATAGGACGGAAAGGGATTGTGCAATTTTGGCCACTAAAGTATACAAAGTGTCCATTTTAGCCTCCATATATTCTTACTTTTGATGAAGACTTTTCATGAATAAACTCCATCTCTCTCTCTCTTGAACTTCAGACAATTGAGCAGCAAGAACTGATGCCTTTTGGGCTCAATGCTCACTTGTCCAGAATCCATGTACTATATCTTTTGCTGGTGCGACTAATTAGTGGAAGTGTTGATTAGCTTCACTTGCAGCTCTGACACGTACCCCTTCCCTTCTATCCTATGCTAGCTTACACCACACATATTAACAAGGTTGACATTGATGCCCTTTCATCCCAAATTCTATGCTAGTCCCAACAGAAGTCTTCATGTCAAATGAAGATCTGAACACTGGCTGTCCCACTCTAATCCCAGCAGAGAGACTTCTCCCTAGACTTCCCACTTTAGGCAGCTGAAACATCATAAAGAAAGCAGAAGCTACAGACCCACTTACCTAGATGAGGGTGAAGGAAGACTGACTTCTTTCTACACACAGACTGCAACCTCATCTGCCAGGGGTAGTCTTAAAAAACATGGAATCCAAAGAGCCAAACTGTAATCAAACTTGCCATTGCCTTTGTGAATGAATGCAGATCCAAGGTATGATGATGCTTTAACTCCTTCCCTGCCCTTGTGCATGCAACATAAAACTTGACAAGATTGATTGAAAACATGTTAAAAAGCAAACAAGTAAAGTCATGGGAGGGGTACAAGAGATAGTGCCCCCCTCCTGTTTATACTGGAGGTCTTTTGTAAACCTTTAGCCTTTGCTGTTGTCATTCCTTGATAAAGAGCCAACATCTCTGCTCCATTCCTATTCCCCATGCATAGCTTGTTTTATGATTTCTTCGGGATTGATGATGAAACTGCCCTGCACCTGCCACCCCTTAGTATTGCTATACTTAGACAGAGTATACAAAGAGATTTGAGAACGGTTTAAAATGGTTGCAATGTAAGCACTGACTATTTTATGTTGTGCTTCTTTTTGCATATAGGAAGTAAGCCTCTCAGAACTTCCCAGACTTGTTTGTTTGTCCATGAGCGAGGAATTTTGATATTTAAAAAAAAAAAATGCACTATTCCTGAAAATAAGCATGGAAGATTAGGTGAAAAGGAATCACACGATAACTATTAAAAAGTTCAAGATTTTTTGGATCATATGGAAATGAATGCTCAAGCATGTTATTTGTGAAAAAGTGTTATGGATGCTGATTTTTAGGAATGGAAAACAACATGAGAAGGCAAATGCTGAACATTTGCCGTCTAAGTGCTGCACAAGTATACAATAAGATCATAAAATTTTTAATATGTACATGATACATGGAATGGACTAAAGGCCCTAAATATGAACTAGACAATGCTATGTTGATTATATTTTGGTTTTATTTGTGTCATGTTTTTATCCTTGCTATCACACATCTGATAGAATTTGCAAACATTCTTGGAAACCAGGAGATTTGAAAAATGAGCCTAAGCTCATAGATGTTTTGAAGCAAATGTATGGTTATCTAGCCAAGTTTTTAGGTCTTGGAAATTGAATTTTTCTTATGGGATTGTTATCTTCTAAAGAGAGAACATTGACATAGTATCTAGTTATCCTTACAAGGGTGTAATAGTGTCGATTATTATGAAGATTCTGGAAAGAGCTATACACTATCATTACCATACCTTATATGTGCTCTACTTTATACAAGTGATTACACTGATGTTTACATTACGTCATTGTGTAAGATCCATATACACTGATTACAAATGTTACAAGGGTTGTACAGGTCAGCTTATACTGCAATGTAAGCACTAACAATGGGACCTGATCTGGTTATACAATGCTTATAACTTATAAGGCATACATGTTACAAGGAGTCATAATGTTTACTATGAGGTAATCAGCTTCAAAGTATCGTATAGATATAGCTTATACTTTGACTGAGCTTCATGCTTATTACAAATAATGCTATGTTTTATCAATAGTTACAACACATATAGGAGACTGTTTCATACAACAGATTAACAACAGATTAACAAACTTGTATGATTTAGAAACTGTTTGATATGTAGGAATTATAAATTGTTTGATATATAACTTCATACAAAATCTGATATAGGCTATAAGGCTATAACTTCAACAGATTAGCAAACTTGGGGGATTTAGACACTGTTTCATACATACTAACTTGAAAATGTTTGTAGCTTCCCAAACATCCATGGATGCTATCATTAGCAAACCTATTTGATCCTTACCAAAATCACAGTGTCTTGTAGTTACAAAAATTAAGTCATGGCACCTCTATGCTTGATGGCTTCTATTTCCTGCGTTGCCCAAGTATGGTGGACTGCCCATTGCATGATTAGGATGTGCCTGAATGTTGGCATATGGTTGACTCCAATTTACTCCATGTAGCCATGGTGGGACTGAGTAGCCCAAGTGTCCACTTGTGTTACTAACCCCAGCACTGACTGCAGGTGTCATATAAACACAATTAGGATTCAAACCTGCATTGGTAGGGGTATAAGAGGTGGGCCTAACCCCTGCCTGATAGCTAGGGACTTGGATGTTAATCAGGTCTTGGAATGATGGTGTCTGCTCTGCAATGTGGTCCAGCGTGTTAGACATCAACCTATTTGCTTCAAACTGTCTTGAACCATGTTCTTCTCTGCTTGTCACCCCTTGTCCTTTTTCCAACTCTTGCTGAACCTTTCTTGCCTCTCTCTGTTGCCTTGCCAATTGCTTTTGATGTTCCTTCTCTTCCCTTGCTTTTTGTATTTCCAACCTTTCCTTTGCTCGAGCTTCTGCTGTTGCAATCCTTGCAACCCTCTTTTCATTGGCTAACTCCTTCTTTCTCTTTTTAGTTTCCTGAATTTCATTCTTTTTACGTTCAGACTCGAACATTAAATTCATATAGTATTCAGATGTGAGCAATTGTGAACTCCTCCCTAAACGAAGATAATCTGAGGCTGAGTTCCTTGATGAGGCCTTCACTCTCTCTACTGGTAGCTTTAGGAATGCACCAAGTAATCTCTGCTTTTCCAGACCTGCCTGCTGGATTTCATCTTCTGGGACATCTGAATGGCCCCCATTGTTGTCTTCTTCAGGTACTTCATGCTGAATAGGCTCCTCTTCTAGTGATCCATTGTCCAAAAAATAATGAACAAGTTCGGTGTTCAACCCTGATGGTTGTGAAGGCATGTCCATGCTTTCATCCTCATTGGTGGATGTTACATTATTTCCAGTGATATTCATCACGGCCTCTGCCAACCATGATGGTGCACTTACTTGGGTTGGCATGGTCAATTGCTCATTGTCAGCTGCATCAGTGGGTGTCATAGCCTCATTGATATTGTTAGTTGGTTCATCACTGAACTGTGTCTCACTGACATGCTCAGCATCATCACCACCACAGAACAACCCTTCAGAAAGGGACATTATACCTTCAGCAGCAACTACATCTTCTTGGGCACCAACATGCTCTTCTAAATTCTCTGCTTCTTGACCTTCCACTTCAAATGCTTGGCTACATGTGGTATCATGCATAAGAGCATCATGATTGAGTGGCCATATACCAGTCCTCCTAAATCCAACCTTGATATTAGAAGGTGTGAGAGCCCTTTTAAATGCTTTGCTAGCAAGCTCAGCTAGCTCAAACCTCTTTACTTCCACCCCTGGGTTCTTTGCCATCCATGAAGCTCGCTCGACCCTGAAATAGTTCTTGAAAGGCCCAAACACGCTCACATCAAGGGGCTGCAATCTGTGAGTAGTATGAGCCGGCAATGTTAACAGGTCAATGCCCAACTTATTGGCCTCCTCGATTATCTGCACAGCCATGTGGCTTCCATGGCCATCTAAAATCATCAAGTGCATGTTTTCAGGCGAGACACCACCCGGTACAGAAGCAGCAAAGTGGCAAAGCCAATTTAGGAACAGTTCCTTTGTCATCCATGCATGTGGATGTGCAGCCATGCATGCCCCCGATTCACAATTCTCTATGTAATTTTTTAGTTGTGTTTTACCTTTAAATAGATAAAATCCTGTTATAGATGAGCCAATTGCATTGACACAGGCAAGAATTGTGATCCACTCCCTGCTCTTAGGCAATATCTTAGGCACATTTCTACTCCCTCTCTTGGAAATTACTCGCATACCGCAATTTCTTCCTGCCTGTAAGCCTGTCTCATCGCAGTTCCATATGTGGTCTGGGGCATATGAGTGCTGGTCATATGCAACAGAAAGAGTGTTATAGAACTTGGAAACAATTGCAGGGCGTAGATTTAAAGCTCGGTCTCTGTCAAGGCCCTCTGCTGTACGTAACACAAGGTCTGGATGCCTCTTTTTAAACCCACTCCACCATGACTTACCAGGAAAACCATCTTTAAAGGGGTTTGGCCTCCCTTGACATATTTGAGCTACAGTGGATTTAAGTTGGATAAGCTCTAACCCATGTCCCAATAGGGCCATCTCCTTACACCACTCCACCACCTCATCTTCCTCCTCTTCGGTCATGACTGTAACAGGCCCTCTGCGCTTTGTATTAGTCAACCCATTTATCCAATAATGTATGTTTGAGGCAACAATACCATGTTTTTTCGCTGATGCATGGATTGAATATCCCTTAAACTCGATGTCATCAATTGCAGCAAGCATGTCTTCCTTCGTCCAGCCTCTGATTGCACTGATTTTCTTTGTTGAAATTGCACCTTGTATTGTGGTCGAAGGTGGTTCTGTGGCTGATGGTGGGCTGGGATGATCTGCAACCACAGGGTCTTTTTCAACTACATTACTAGGAGCAATGGGAGCATTGACATCATCATCTGATGAACTGCTCCGCAGTTGGGCCCCCCTTCTCCCTCGCCTCCTGTTCCTTATCTGATCTGCAACAAAAACTCTTGGCATGGCTACAACCTGCAATTTCCAACATCGTTAAGAAATTTGATAAGTATTACAGCACAACTGTATAGAGTAAACTATAATTATGTATGAATTCCAAAATTTCTGCTAATAACATGAAATCTTTCAGTTGTTTGTTGTGAATTAATTCGCATTGAAGTATTACTTGTCAATTATGTATTACTTGTAAATATCAACATCATAAAGATATGTGATACCTACATGGCTGTTAGCTACATGGACTTGTCTACTATGAAGCAGAGTAATATATATGGTTGTATATATATACAATATGATTATTAGGGAGAATATCTCACACCTATGTAATGAGATAAGAGCTTAGAGATATTACAGTATAAGTGTAAAGCTCATGTTATTACTATAAGTATTACAGCTCTTGTTTATCCTTATGTAAGTGATTACCTATGTTTATAGAATAGGCTTTATCACCATAAGCTTACTATCACATACCTTATATAGATTACACATATAACACGTGATTGGTTTAATGTAATGACTCTATTCCAACTTAGAGAGATTACAGTATAAGTGTAAAGCTCATGTTATTACTATAAGTATTACAGCTCTTGTTTATCCTTATGTAAGTGATTACCTATGTTTATAGAATAGGCTTTATCACCATAAGCTTACTATCACATACCTTATATAGATTACACATATAACACATGATTGGTTTAATGTAATGACTCTATTCCAAAGCATGGTTTTCTTACCATTATTTAGATGAGTATGTAGCTTAATGAGTACCAAGCTTGTAGTTATGTGATATGTGTGACACTATACTCTCTCTATCCGATCTGATAACTACTATATTTATCCAACATTATATCTGCTTAATATCTTGAATAACATTATTGAAGAACAACGAAATACCCGTATGTTGTTTCCAGCAACTGATGAAGAGAGTGAATGTAACACTGTGCACACAATCTGTCTGGAATGTAACACTGTGCACACAATCTGTCTGGAATGTAACACTGTGCACACACTCTGTCTGGAATGTAACACTGAGCACACTCTGTCCTCTGTTTGTATGTCTGGAACACTGTCTGAAAATTATTGTATGTCTGCAAAATGGAAACTCACTTTCTGAAAACTGAATGGAACACTGTCTGAAAACTCTGAATGTATGGCAGCAGTAGTTTAAGATGCAGTAACAGTTGAGGTTTTATAGTTTTATGATTTAGAATTTCATTGGTAGGGAAGATTGGCATGGATTGCCATCTCCCAAATTTAATTGTGTGGTGTGGATTGATTTGTACATGATCCAATGGTTGAAAAGCTATCATGGTTGATCCTTGTGCTTTCCTGAATTTAATTTCTGAATTGAAATGCTTTTCAGAATTTAATTCCTGTAATTACAGGACTGTTGTGTTTAATTCTTGAAATGAAAGGTTGGGTGAACTATTTCCTGAATTGAATGGTGTCATTTAATGTCTTCAATAGGCTGAATGGTTAAACAAACATGTAGATATTGCTGACAGACATTTCCCCTATTTTTGTGCAGGTGGTACTCAATAGTTGTGCAGGGGTTACCCAGTTTTTGTCCAGCTGTTATTCAGCAATGAGATGTAGTCTCCCAATACAAAATCAGTGGGGGACTGTTTGATGGGATAACAGTACTTTTGGATGGGTAGCTTTGTAATGTTTTGTAGTGCATTTTGCCTTGAATGGTAATTCAGAACTGGAGGTACTTGAGACAGTGGGTCTTGTCAACTTGTGATGAATTTTTTGGTGTATGGCAGATGTTGGTCTAGTAAAAAACTGGGCCCATTTTGGACATATTTATGTAACTTATATAACTTATTTCCAAATATTTATGTGCATATTATCAAATATTTATGTGCATATTTTAGTGAGTTTTTAATTTATGTTTGGTGGATGTGTGGGACCAGTAGTATAACTACTATTGGTCCTTGCACAACAATAGAAGCCTCTCCCCTATCTGCTATTTAATGCGGTGTGGTATACATTGTTCATTATTAGACTTAAATTTAATAATGGGTTGTATGTGTCACATCACATTTAATGATGGATAGCTCAAGAAGTAAGGCTTTCTCAAGACAAGCAGGTGAGTCATGTTTGTGTTCATTTGCACGAGTAAACATATGCACACCTCACTGCTTAGGTGTTAACTTTTTGGTAGATATTTTGTTAGACTTTGTCTTGAGTTAAGATTTTAACTTGAAATATTTTAAAAGTTGTTTTTAATGTGATTTTTTTTTTTTTTAATTTCTTGTGAATAGATATTTGAATCTAAATCTAATTTATTTTCACAATTATCATTAATTAAACTATTTCTAAAATTATATTCAGAAATATTCTTTTAATAATATCAATCAATTTGAAAAAAAAGTTTTCGCAATTATCATCAATTAAACTACTCCGAAAGTTATATTCAAAAATATTATTTTAATAATATCAATCAATTTGTGAAATAATATAGGTATCATGACTTTAATGTAAAAATTAAAACCTGTTGTTTTTAATGTGACTTTTTGTACTTTCTGATGTAAATTGCATTCAAAAATATTACTTTAATAATATCAATTAATTGAGAAAAAGTCTTCACAATTATTATCAATTAAGCTATTTCTAAAATTACATTCAAAAATATTATTTTAATAATATCAATCAATTTGTGAAATCATATAGGTATCATGACTTTAACTTCAATTTAAAAGTCAAAACCGATTGTTTTTAATGTGACTTTTTGTAATTTCGGATGAATAGAGATATTTGAATATAAATCTAATTCATTTTCACAATTATTATCAATTAAACTACTCATAAAATTACAATCAGAAATACTATTTTAATATTATTAATTAATTTGAGAATTTTTTTTCACAATTATCCATAATTACCAAATTTGAATTCTAATTAGATTCCAGAAAAATTTAATAGTATAAAATCCAATACAGAAAAAAATTGACATTATACATCTTACAAATGCCTATAGAAATTACAGTCTTTTAATTTTTATATAGAAGTTACTAATTTACAACTAATTTATTATTTTATAATTTTTGTTAAAGTAAATTTTTTTTTTTTTAATGGTAATTTGTTATTTTATAAAAAAAAAAATTGTTATAAAAATTACTACTTTTTCATAAAAATTAAGGTTTTTTTTAGTTGTTCCCCAATTTACTAATAGATCCTCATATAGAAAATAACCCTCAGAAAAATCCTAAAGCTAAGTAAAGCAAGTGTGAAGAATCTCATTCTTTCCAACCAAGTCAATGTTGCTCTATGATTAACAATCATCCAACCAAGTCAATGTTGTGCCACATCCCATCCATAATCGAGAAAGCAAAGGAAGCTACATCCATCCATGTTTTACCCGCTGGTTGGTTGTATTGAATTAATCCGACCAGTTAAAATCAGTAAGCAATTCTGTGACTAGTTAGCCATAACTTGTTTTTAGCCAGGGAGGCTGCCCCATGTCCAAAGCATTTTTCTGCAGGTCTGATTAATTAATTACGTCTGTCAAATTAGATATGATGTCATTTTAATTGTTATCATTAAAACGTAAAATTAAATGTTGTGGATTAGTAATTTGTAAGGTCAACCATGTATCTTTTATGTGTTCAGGTTGAGGGTCGAACGAAGACTTGCGACTGACCCATATCTAGTTTTTATCCGGCGTGGAGATGGAAGACCTCGTATAAAATTATGTTGTTTGCTTGGCTACTTAGGTATGGGAAGATCCTTACATGGAGAATATCAAAAAACGCGGCATCCAGGGTCTTGGGAGATGTTCTCTCTACAAAAAATATGATGAATCTATATGTCATCTGTTCATCAAATGTGTGGTGGCACAAAGGATATGGAGGTTATTTTCGCCGCTTTTGGATGATCCACTCTGGAGACCTATTCACTGTGAGTAGACATTTCATATCTGGGCAGCCAGTAAGGGATGTTACAAGTCTTTACCATATTATGTTATGTGGAAACTTTGGGGTGCTCGTAACTGCATGATCTTTCAAAATGTCCCCATCGACCTAACAAGGGTGCATTCAAACATTCTGCGTTGGTTGGGGGATGTATCCATACGAAAATTTGATATTGTCGACCTATTTGTTCGGGGACGGCCACACAAAATTGATCTTCCTGCGATTTATTTTTATGGTGCTCATAATGGAGGAATTTGTGGATGTGGGGCATGGATTAAACTATTCGATTTGAAGAGGTATCATACTTTTTGGAATGGCGGACGAGGGACTAACAACAAGGCTGAGTTCATAGCATTATGGAGCGCGATCATGGTGGCTTATCATCTCGAAATTCCATGCATCCATGTATTTGGAGATTCGAGGATCATTATTGATGGCATTTCTGGTAAATCTAATCTGCAGGGACATCACTTAAAGGGATGGATGGATCGCACTCAATACATTCTATCCTAATTTCAGAATTTCATGATGAACCATATATATATATATAGGGAGCATAATAGGCGGGTTGATATTTTATCCAACACTGGACTGGATGCTCATTTTGGATCTATCTCGGTTCTACACTTCATTAATTCCATACAGGTAGCCTCTTTTTCTTACCCTCTGCCATGAGTTATTAGTATTATGTAAGCGAGCCTGGGATCACCAATCAAGTGAGCCAGTTATCACGTTTCTATACAAGGGATCCTCATTTGCACATATCGGTGAAAGAAGCCCATTTCTTTTGGTTTCTTGTTTCATTTACATTGTTTTTTTGTGAATGTGGATGATCAGCTAACTAACGGACATGTTTATTTCTTCATATGTTCTTAGCCTTCATCTTTCTCTGTATGTTTCTACATATGGATGATCTATTTTGATATCGTCATAACTCGCTTATGGAAGGATGCATATTTTTTATATATTACTGAAGCTATTACAGATGTTTACATGATCCTTTATGGATATGTAACTATCATGTCCATACTTTTGTTTTGGATCCGCGGATAGTTTGTTTTTTGACTAGGTTCTTCTTGACCTTTCAGCTATGAATGTGTCAAGAGATGTTATGTATTTTGGTATATGAACTGTTTTAATATAACATCGTTTTTTTCTCCCTTGAAAAAAAACATTGAAGGCACACTCTTGTCCCTTTTATTTTCTGTGTTCAGGTTGTAACTACTAAAGGGAGGAGAAGATCAATTAGCACGTCCGTTTGCAATTGTGTGATGAACGATACATGATAGTGTTTTTTATGATACATATTGACGAGAAGTAGTTTGTGATTTTAGGAATTGGAACCCTATTTATTACTTACGGGGGGGAACGTGAAGCTGGGTTACACTTTTGTGAGAATTGAGGTGCAAAATTTTTTTTCAACAATAGTTCGGCCGAACTTTCTTATAAAGTTTGGCCGAACTCGTGTTTCCGTTTAGATTGACGGCACACTGACGGCGCGGGCAAACAGAATTTTTGCTGGAGATTGGAAAACCGGCAACAAAATTTCGGCTGAACTTCTAAAAAAGTTCGGTTGAACTGTGAGTTCGGTTGAACTGTGAGTTCGGCCGAACTTTTTATTTTAAAATAGTTTGGCCGAACTATTTTCTATAAATAAATCGCCCGCGAATGTTTGTGGTTTACCATTTTCATTTCACGTGCTTTCGCTGTTTGTTACTGTTTTCGCTCTTTTGCTCCTGCCGGCCGCCCTGGTGCTCCTGCCGTCCGCGCTCGTCGACGGCTGTGTCACGTATGTTACGCTTGAAATTTTTTTGTGCTCCGAGTTAAAAAAATGTATTAAAATTTTGTGTTGTGTATGAAAAATGTATTAAAATGTATTTTTGTGTTGTGGGCGTTGGGTATGTTACGGTCGAAAATTTTTTGTGCTCCGAGTTAAAAAAATGTATTAAAATTTTGTGTTGTGTATGAAAAATGTATGAAAATGTATTTCTGTGTTGTGTATTAAAATTTTGGCGCTGTGTTAATAAGGCCTTTATTAACACACCTTTAAGGTCTTTATTAAGGTGTATGAAAAATGTATTTTTGTGTTGTGTATTAAAATTTTGGTGCTGTGTTAATAAGGTCTTTATAAGCAACTCTGTAGTGAATGTAATGGTTAATGGATTTCATAATCATGCAGTGAACTTGTCACAAACCTAATAGGTCTTGGACTCAAGTGCTCATCGTTTGCATTACTTGCTGCAATAGTTCAACAAGGAGTCACCCCCCCCATGTGGGCAAATTTTCATCATCTACAAACTATGTATAACCTATGTCCAAGGAGGCTAAAGTAATGAAGGCAATGGCCTCCACCATATATATTTTTATCGAGCGAATTTACCTATGCTGGAATTCCGATGACAGTGAGGACAATGTAGCCCTCCTGTACAACTATAGTATGCTTACCCCACATACTATACACTTCAAATTTCACCCCCCAAGTGACACTAAAGACCAGTACAAAAGGCATTCTCTTAAGCTCTGTCACTGTATAAGGAAAAAACTTAGGCAAATTGCACAGCTAACCATGGTGATCTGTTATGCAACTTGACAGGAATTTAATGCAGCCCTTGTTGGAAGTTCTAGATATAGTAGAATAGCAGCATTTGTTCTTCAGACACTTTCATAGCAGTAGGTGATTAATATGCGTAGAGAGTATGGATGCAGGAGATGTAGTAGCATCCCATGTAAAATTCTTATTACAACAATTATTCTTCAATAGATTATATATATAGTTCATTGAGACTGCGTGTTACAGGTGGTTGGCTTCAGAATTTTGAAGGTGGCAAGATTCACTTGCTATCTCACTGTATGTATGCAAAGAAATTCAAATTGTAAGCATAGAAGTCCATTCATCAAGAGCCCACTGTAAGTAGGCAGGTTTCCTATTGCATAGTCTTCTAAAATAAACACATATTATTATCATTACCAGATCACCATATCTTCTTCACATGACCCTGATCTTACGGTGTTTGGTTCTGTGAACATAATGTCCCTAGTTCTCCTCCCATCCTTTGATAGTCTGCCGTTAATGCAGCAAAATAAAAGGACCAAAAAATAGAAACTCAGTAATTATTTTGGAAAAAATTTTATGAATAGAAATTTGTTTTGTGTAAATTTGTTCCATCCTCTTAGCCTTTCCATCGATTATCATGCTAGCACTTTGTAACAATGCTTCTAGATGACTCTGTGAGATCCACAACGTTTTGATGTGGTAGCATCTGAGATCTCAACTCTGTAAAATTTTGAAGTTGTGTCTTCTTTGAATTTTGTTAGCATGGTGTTGGCATAGTGTTGTATAAGAAGGAAGAAAAATGCGTATTTGAAATTTTGATAGTAGAGGTTTCAATATATTTAAAATATTAAAAGGTATTTTTTTAATGAATAATATTAATTTATATAATGATTGGAGTAAAATTAAAATTATTTAATAGTTTTTATATTATCATTCATAACAGTTCATTATAAACATATTTTATTGTTAATTTTATTTATAAATAATAAAATAATAATTATTTTGAAATTAAATATTTTTTTAATTATTATTTCGAAAAATTAAAAAATATTTGTTGTACTTTAAGAAGCAAGAGATTAGTCTGAATTTTTTACTATTTTGTTTTTATGTTTAAAAAACACGAAGAGTTTTCATAGATCAAATGTGAGTATATGATAGATAATATAAGAGAAATTGTTTTTCATTTTCAACTCTTTGAGTGTGGCAAATGTATCAAATGCTTCCATATCACATTATTTTGGGAACTGACCAATAGTCTTGAACTAATATTATTTTTAATATTATAAATATACTGCAAAATGATTTCTTACTTTATACCTTTAATCATCTAGCCAAAAACTAACATCAAGGATGCTACTTTATCTTAAAGTTTAGAAACCTTGGTAATCTTACTAGTCCCTAATATGCAAATTGTGATATTTTTGTAGGAATATTTAGAGTTCCAATGATTTTATATTAGTTGAGATAATATTTTTGGCCATTTTTAAGGTAAAATAATGGTTTATTATAAAATTTTGGCAAATCATTTAAAAAAAAAAATGAAATTGGCTAATCTTTTTTTGGAAAAAGCATGGAAAATTAGCCCACCTACTAATATTAGCCCCTAAAATTTTGCCTGATGTCATCTCCTCTTGAGCCAAAGGTGGGGGCTTTGGCTATAGTTAAAAGAAATTTTTGTGAACCTCTTGGCTTCGATGTGGTTCAACTTCCTTCTTATACATAAAATGCCTAGTCATAACCAAATTTTCAATGGGCTAAAGGCTTGCTTCAATAGGAAGATGTGAGAGGGAGTAGTTTGAGAGGGAGGGAAACTCGTTCTACCTCTAGAAACTCTCTTTGGAGACTCCTAGCTACTCGCACTCTTGCCTGCAACATGCACTGACTAACAGGGTTGCATAGCACTACCACTAGGGAACTTGTTCTTGCCTCTTTTGTTGGAAATATTTTCCTCCCTTCTTGACTGGAATGTTGGAAACCCGCTCTGTCTTGAAACCCTTTATTGGAGTCTCTCTCTAGCTAGAACTGCACCTACACTCTGCAACTAGCCAAAAAACAAATTTGAAATATTTGACTAATTTTTTATATGATTGAAATTAAAAAACAGATGATTTTATCCATGCTAGATGCAGTCCTACCTAATAAAATGTGTAGTACTGCTTTTGGGAAACTCGTTCTACCTCTATAAAATCTCTTTGGAGACTACCATCTACTCGCACTCTTGCCTACAACATGCACTGACTAATTGGGTTGCATAGCACTACCACTAGGGAACTTGTTCTTGCCTCTTTTGTTGGAAATACTTGCCTCCCTTCTTGACTGGAATGTTGGAAACCTGCTCTGTCTTGAAACCCCTTCTTGGAGTCTCTCTCTAACTAGAATTGACCTACACTCTGCAACTAGCCAAAAAATAGATTTGAAATATTTGACTACTTTTTTATATTTAATTGAAATTAAAAAATATATGATTTTCTCCAAGTTTTAATTGTTTAAAATATGATTGTTTGAGCAACTCTTTCTCTGGGATACAAGGAGGCTGAAATTTTTTTTTTCTTGTATATTTGAAGCTCTCCATTATTATATGAAATGATTTTTTTCTTACATATATTTTTATGTTCTTTGCCATAATAATGTCAGTGTATGAAGTTTTAAATTGTTTTTATTATTTTTATTATATGTTGGATGTGATTTTGATTGAAAATGCTTCTTTTTTATTTATTAATTAAAATAAATTTATTAGAAAAATTATTGCTTTAAGCCTTGGAATTTACAATCCAAAATAGAAAATGTATTTATATTTAAACTATTTATGAAAAGTTTCATATTGTTTGATTTTCTCTGCTATGTCCTTTTTACATATATCTAGAATAATATTATTTGTAGTTTCCAGTTTTTTGTAACATTTTACTACCATAATCAAAATCTATAGAAATAATAATCTAACATTTTTATATCTTGAAATGGAGCTAGACAACTCAAATATAGTATTGCAAATCCCTGGCTAAGTTAGATGAGGAGGCTATGTATTACTTAGTATTGTATCCATATTGGGGTTGCAAGTTCTATGGGTTCAAAAGAACACTTGCAAACAAGTTGTTTTCCATATGACCTCTCTTTTTCATAGATAAATTTCATTCTTTTAGTCATTATGGATTTGAGAAAAATACATCCTCATAGGCCAATAAAAAGCCTTAACAATGAATTAAACATGAACAACTATTAAATATGGGTAACCAAGCAACATCAAAACAAAGTTGACTAAATCACCAAGGCTAGTAATGATAAATAATAAACATTCTAAAATACTTCAAAATTCCATGTAAATAATTTTTTACCTAAAATCACTAGATGGTGAGGCCCACAGCAACAACTGCAAAAGCAATGCAATATAACCAATCAAAATACATCAACAAAACATATGGTCTTGAATGAGGTTTTGGACTCTTTAGCTATTAATGTACACCGTGGCAATACGAAATGTAAGAAATATAAAAAAATAATGAAACACAACGTAAGAAATAGAGAACATAATGAAACACACACATACATATCTCTAGACAATCAACACAATTATTTTCCTAGGAAATCCTTATATGGGAGACAGGCAACCCTAAAAATTAATGATGCTATAGACTCCTTTTTCCCTAGGAAATCTTTATGGGAGAAAAACAACACTAAAATATAAACATGCTCTACTCTCTTTTCTAGTATGTGTTGATGCCCCGAAAATCGTTACATCAACATTGGGGGATAACCACCCGGTTCGGACCTTAAACAGCTCCTTTTCCGTTTGGGATGGTGGCTCCGACTGGATATAATGGGACCAGTTTCCCGATAAAGAATAGAAAGGGGTGAATGAATGATTGGTTTTCTAATAAGTGATAATGAATGGGGTACTTAATCTATAAGTGAAAACGTAAATGACTATTTTATCCCGGGAAGCTTCTATTCTTAAGTGCAACGTTTGATGATCTGTGTTTGTCAATAGGCATATAGATGACGCTATTCAATAAACAAAGATATTCATTTAAATAATAATTACTTCATTCAATTAGTTGAATAAAGTAATTGATAAAACATTGTTACACTTATCTTAATTTATATTACTGATACGTAAATGATTAAAAAAAATAGCAAACTGTAAACATCGAGTAGTGGAAAGTATAAAGATTGCTGTTAAAACACATTTGAATATTCAATAATAGCAAAAGTAATCAAATAACAATTTACATAAAAAGAATGAATTCAGACATAGATAATAGTACCATATGAGCTGCAAATCTTTCTCAACGTCAATCGCAATTTGAATTCCTTCATCCGACTCAGAAATACTTTTAAGTAAAGGCAGTAGTGCACATCCACATAAAAGCTTCGTTATCAAAATTTGGAAAAATTTGGTCCAGTTTTCATAAAAAAATATGCCTGAAGTACAGTAGTGCAAATTCAGGTTTCAGTCATATACAAAAAACTTACGACCCTTTCTAAATACATGAAAGGGTCTATAAATACTAAATTAAACTAACAAACTACAAAATTAAAAGGCTACCAAATTGGTATAACCCGATCTTGAATATATCCTCTTCAGCAATCTGGTAATCGGCATCATGACTCATCATTCTGACTCTTTGCTCTTTGTCCTGAGTTGGCATATCGCTATCATTGGTTCCACTTCTTGGGGGCGGCTAAGACGAGAATTGATTTGAGCAGCATAGGTGGCATCATTTACTTCGGGAATGATACACCCGATTGCATCTGTTAAGCACTTGAGGGCGGCTTTCTGGCTGTATGATTTTACTAGGAACAACCAATAGGTGTCCCAAGTTAAACTTGTAATTTCTGTAATCAATTTCCCATTGTTTTCTAGCTCTTGACAACATGATTGTTCCAATGTCTTGGGTGATAATAATTTACCTGGAGTACATTGAGAGATCATGTTAGACAAATAGAGAGTATTATTAATTAAGTCAATCAAATTGTTCGTAGATAATCTGCATCTAGAAACTTCTCTCTCTGCTTTCATTAACTGGGACTGCCATTCCATGAACAGAATTTCTTTATGGAATTCTAAGATTTTAGGCAAATTTGCTGTCTGACCCTCATTAGTGTTCTGCCAAGTAAGAAAATCTATTAAAGTCTCATCGGCTTGTTCTAAGTCCTGCCTGGCATCAATTGATTTGTTTATTAAAGATGTTGTTATTTCACACAGAGGTTCAACTTGGGCAATTTGATGACACAACAATCTTATTTGTGTTATGAGTGCCTTATTAATCTGTATTGCTTCTTCTCTGAAACTGGCAGGCTGGGGAAGATTCTTGAACTTTTCTATTTGAGCTGTTAATTGAGCAATTTGCTCATCTTTTGTTTTTACCATTTGTTCATCTATTGTTTTCAATTTTGCTAATGCTTCTGATGATTCTTGCTATTGTCTGTTGTGTTTGTAGTGAAGCGATTACTTGATCCTTTTCTTTCAACAAATTACTCACCTCTGATGCCTTGTCCATGGTGGCCGCTGAATAGGCACCAACATACTGAGACAACTTTGTCAGGTCATCGGAGGGGTTGCATTCTTCCTTCCAAACTACATTGGCTGTTACTGTTTGTTCAGGAAACAGGGAAGGTTGATCAATCCTTCTCCTTTTTCGTTGTTGCTTTATTACAACCTTGTGTTTTGGGCTATAGAAAACATCCCATGGAGGAATATCTTCTACCTGCAAAATAATTTGATCTGAGGGATCTTTGGGAATTATTTCTAATCCTGTAGGGGGTAGACCGCTGGTTTCTTTGCTTGAAACCCTTTTTGATATTGTATCCTGTGTATTGGCCGCTTTGGATGTATCGGCATTCTTCGAGCTCTCAAGATTGCTTATAATTGAATCGAATTGCTGCCATTCCTGGAGCAATCTTGGGTCAATCTGAGTGTCAACATTCACCTTCTTGCTGCTCTGCTCTTGCTACCTTTCCTGTTCCTGATCACGTATTCTCTGTGCTTCCTCTTGTTCTTTCCTTTTTGCCTCTTCCTGTTCTTTCCTCTGGAGTTCCTCCTGCTCTCTTCTTTTAACTTCATTAGAAATTTTGGATGTAGTAGGATGTTTGCTAGTAAGCTGCTGCTCAGACTCGCTTGATTGTATCATCGGTGCAGTGGCTAACAAATCTAGAGGTAGAGTTTGCAACCTCTGCTCTCTAAGTTTGTTAAATTCAACTAACCCATCATCATGGTATCTAATCTTAGCTATCTCTTGAACCTGAAATATTGACTCCGCCGAGGAGAAAAGGTCATCAAACTCATCTTCCTTATGTTCAAATTTAGTGAGTTTGGCCTGATCTAGAACATTATAGACGATCTTTTTTGGATCAAAACGTCTATTAGGCAGAGAGGCGAGTTTTAAGATATTAATCTTTTCTGCTTCTTTTTCTGCATGTTTATAATCACGCAGAGTATAGACGCCACACCTTATAGGGAAAGGAGGCCAGACTTGCTTCTTTGAATTTCTGAGAGTCTTTGTAGCTGATGCGGATGTAAGCTGATATGCTATCTCTCGAGCTAAAAGTTTGTCTGGTATATACAAGGGAAGGACATGGGGCTTAGCATGGCTGCCAAAAACTCTTACATAAGTAAATTTTTGTTCTCCGAACCAGGTTCCTAGGGCTGTCAAGTCGATCTCTTCTTGAGAGGAGATCTTAGGAGTAGGTCTAGCAAAAACCGCATAGTAAATAGGTAGCATAAGTCCATTACAGAGTTGATATAGGTGGTGTTTATAATGGGCTTTCCATAATTTCTGATGGTATATATGAATGGGCATGGGGTCTTGTGGAGTCCATCTCCAACCTAACACAGGAAACTCGGAATTAAAACAGAGGGTATATAAAATGTAGGCACTATAGTAAAATGGAGGGATAATTCTATCAGTAGCACGGGATTTGCCTCTGAAGTCAAGAATAGCATTTGCTAACTTATTCGATAATATATTTCCCCAGTCCATAATTTCACTATTACATGCTGCTTCTATTAAAGGTACCATCTCTATGGAAAATTTTGAAGAATCATGCAATCCCCACATTCGACACATCATAGCTCCTGCATAACAATAAGGAGAACATAAGGAACTGACGGAGTACTTACCCGAAGACTCATGTTTGTGTTTTGCCGGGTTTTGTCTCCATTCTCGTATAGGTTCTGAATCAATTTCATTTTCATCTCTAAACTTCTCCAGGAATGCTTTATTGTACTTCTTCTCTGGTTTGGGCAAATGGTACATTTTCCTCAAATCATCAGGCTGAAATGAACCAAAAACTCTCCCATCAATAGTGTAGAATACTCTGTTCGTAATTGGAATTTCTTCAATGGCCCATCTTACTACATCTGTATATGGAAGAATTTGTTCCCGAGCCGCTATTCTGTGTAGGTAGGAATCAGCCAAATCTTTCAGAGTAGCGTCAGATTTCTGGCTTGCGTCTGCTGAAGCTTCTACCATTGTTTGCTGAGGTTCCTCGGCTTCAACCAGGTTGTAAATGCTCTGCCAAGTAGTATTTCCAAGACCAAGACATGTAGTATCTGAGATCAATCCTTTTTTGCTTGGTCCTGGATCGGCGGCATGTTGTTCTGTTACTACAGAAGCTACAACTGTGCTTGGTTTCTTAGATTTCTTCCCCATTTGGTCTGAACTTGTTTCTACGGAGAAGCTCTGCACAAAAGATAAAATGAACGTAATGCGGAGAATAGACGGCAAAAACTGGTACAGAAGACTTATGTCAATCAATAAATAATGGAAAATAATCATAAGACTCTCGCGTATGTAATCTCTGAAGGGATTTTAGGCGTAACTGCTCCATTAATTGGCCGTTTGAACCTGCCAATCTATTAAATGCTCATCCTGTCCTTTATTTTCCCGAATAGCCTCATTAAACGTGGATTTGATTTTATTTGGCGGTTGGGCTTAAGTCAATTACCATTGTATAGTGAGAAGGTTTTTTAATAATAATTAACATAATATGCTGAGCCGCCATAACAATCCTTTTTGAAAGTCGCGCTTATCTTTATCGCTATCGGCGATCGGAGGAGAACTTAAGTAGTTTTTTGAGTTTTCGAACAATCCCCGATCGCCGATAGCGATATCGCTTAACTCGCATCGGGAGATTTTAAGGCAAAATTCTATTGTATTTATATCGCAATCCCCGATTGCCGATAGTGATATCGCATCGGAGCAAGGAGAGGGACCTTTATTGGTGATTGTTTTATGAACTCAAAAGGTTTTATAATGATTTTTTGTTTGTTTTTTGGATTTTTAGAGGAATGATGAGTTAATATCAATTTAATCTAAAAAAGGGACCCATTTCATATTATAATTTTCTAAAGTAAAATTTTATGAAATGGGGGGTTGTTGTATAGCACAACAGTATGGAAAATATGTGAGTACAAAGAAAGAGGTAATATCTCTAGAGTTAGCTAAGAATTTTAGCATGTAAAGTTGCTATAAAAACTTAACTTCATACATTTTTCTCTCTAACTTCACACTCCTAGTTGTATTTTCAACTATGGAACAAAATACAATAACACAAAATGGAACTCTTATTCCTCCTAGTGGCCAAGTATTTAACATGTAGCGTGATAGCCAACTAGGTGTAAGATTTGACTCTGTCAACTATTAACGAGGTTTGTGATTTTAGACCTTTTAGAGTCAAGTGATAAAATTCCACATGTAGCTAGCTTGCCATGCATGAGTAATGAGGCTAAAATGTCATTCTCTCTTACCATGGTGGTCAACATGATAGGTCAACTTTCTAAAGGCATAAATTTTGAATGAACTTCGTTTGATGTTTTTCTTGCACCATTGGATATGTCTTTAAGTGTATAATAATGGTCAAGATTTCGGCACAAGGGATAATCGTTTGACCCCCAGAAATGTCATTTAATGCCTCAAAATGTCTCCAAAAGGTTTTAGACCCCAATTCTACACCCACCATTAAAATGACCCTACAAGTTGATTCTTTCAATCTTTTCACTCTATAAGCATCAAAATATATGAAAAATAATATAATTATCCAATCTAGATCATTATTTAATAATTTGTTAAAATTATGAGTAAGATATGTACATCATGGAATTTAAATAAATAGCATTAATTCATTGAACACCCTTGTACATGTTCCTTGTTGATACTTTGAAAGTAATACATTTTGAAAAATAATTTGTTTATGGATTCTATTTTCCACATTCTCTCAACCATATCAAAAACCTTCTTATAATATTTGAAACCTAAGGTCTTTCCCATACCAAAGTATGTTATTTTAAAACATGTTTTCTTGGTGATATGGGTGATTTAGAAATGATTGGGAGAGCGAAATTCCTCATTTAATACATGTACACTATGTTTGGTTCATGCCACTAAGCCAAGAATTTTAAATTCAATTGAATTTTAATATAACCAACTAAATCTTGCAAAAAAAGAATAAAACAATCTATGTTAGGGTTGTGGATTCAAGCATTGAAACAACACACCATGATATTTCAAAATAAGGATGCACTCCCATTTGATTCTCATGACTAGGTTGTAATCATGAGGCTCTCGCTCAAGAGTGGACCTTCCCAAAAACTTGTGACGTCTTGTCACAAACAAAACCATAGAACTGAAAAACACATCATGTAAGAAACATAGCTCGTTGACATATCATTTTTCTCCTTCAAAGAAAAAAAATTCACATCATGTGAATATCTCCATGTACTCTTACATATTGGTGTACAAAACCAACAACCAAACACAAGTAGACAAAACATGCCTCTTCAAACAACTGACTCTCAAGTCAAATAATAGCTCATGTACAAATTTCCATATTTGTTGCATTTAAGTGTGTCAACATAACTCTACTTTCAACATCTTACTTCATGCAACATGCACCATACTTTGAATTTTCAAAGAAATTCATGAAACAACAAAATACATTCAAGGCCTTAATTAGATAAGAAATCTAACCATATGTTAGCAAACCATTTCAATGGCGCTTGTTTTAGTTGCACTTCATCATCATGTGAATCATCCCGACCCTCATCGATTATGGAATCCTCTTTTCCATTCTTGTTGTTATCTCTTTCCACCTTCTTCAAATGTTGTGGATGACTTGTTGGATACAAAGTCCAACACTTGTCTACAAGGTGACCTTTCTTATGGCAATGAGTAATAAACAATTGCATCTTATTTTCAACATCATTTTCCTTATCCAATGGGACTTTGATTTTTTGCCTCATTTATTTAGAAAGTTTCAATGTGCATGGATATCTTCTTCCAACATCTATAAACATTATGGTTATTCAAACCACAAAAGGAACATGTGCAAGTTATTTTCTATATCTTATGTGAATATTTACCATGTTTATCATAATCAAAAGAAATTTGATTAAAGGAAAATTTATACCTTGAATATTCACCGTTGTCGCCTTCTTAAGGAGGTGAATTTGATGAGGTAGTGGCTCTCCTCTGAATACTAGCAATGAATTCAATGACTAGATAGAGCTTTCAACATCCTCTTCTTTTACATTCTCATTAGCTGCATGTTTATTAACATCTTCTTGCAAAGTGGGTGTCAAAATTTTCCATTCATCATGAACACAAACCTCACAAGCTTGAGGTATTGAACACGAAATAAAATTCCTTCTTGTAACAGCTTCATGTGCCTCCTTGGCTTTGGAGCATTCTCCATCATGTTTTCCATAACCAAGACCCAAATAATTCGGCCCTTCCTCAGCAACATTTGGCTCAACTATGCCTTGTACTCAACTGGTTAGTTTTTTGTCTTCCTATATTCTTTATCAACCTCTTCTAGTGATTCTTGAAAGGTGGATACTTAAATCCTTCCTAAAAATTTGAGCTCTAAAATGAGAAGACATACAAGGTCATTTTAAGTCATTCTTCTATCCAATTATAAAAACCAAGTGAATATTTCTACATATTGATTTCTGTCCCATAAACTGTACAATATATGTGGAGTTGTCTCGTCCTAAGCGAGATGTTTAATAAACATAATAATAGAGAAACAATTAGTGACGTCACCAAAAGATGTAGCCTCTTCAAGGTATCATATCCTCTCATCAAGGTCAAGAATCTATTCACATTTATGTCCTATGGAAATGATGGTTTAAGAAACAAAACTAGACAAAAACCTTCAATGAGAATAACAAAATCTAAAACCTCTTCAAGGTCTTCAATCTGCTCGTAAAGTTAAATTACATGTCTTGATCAAGTCCAACAACAAAGAAACATTCAATGACAACACCAAAATCTACAACTTCAACATCTTCTAAACCATCTTCAAAGTCAATATTGTGTGCATCAAATTCCTCAGCAAGGTCATCAATGGAGTCATCCATCCTTGTACTCAACTATGCCTTGTACATGTTTGCCTTTAACCCTTTACTTTCATAGCACATTTTCATCAAAAATTTGGACCTTATTCCTATAGTGTGCCTCTCAAAAGCACGTACACATTCATTTTGAGAGGAAATTGAAGACATAAACCAATAGCTAATTCTTCTAACTAACCTTGACTAAAATGAGCTAAATTGTACTTTGATACCAACCTGATTTGAATATGGACAAACTAGTTTTATTGGGGTATCTCCCTCATTAGTTAAATAAAAATGTGTTTAGGATTGTCTAAAGTTAGCCAATTGGGAAGGGGTTTGTGTCAAGCTTTAAGTGTATTTTGTGAGAAATTTATGATTTAATTAGATTTAGGTCATCAACGGAGTCATCCATCCTTTTCATACATATTTAATGCCTACTTTTTCAGGTGGAACACCTCCAAATTTAAGGACCACAATGACATAAAATATGTAACTTTACGTAATAGGTGTAGACCTAGAACCCCCAACTTTGCGTGACATGTACAATTGAAGATCTTATATGGTAAGGAGTGTGAGAAGAGAGTCATGGTCATTGAGTTGAGCAATAGAAATAGTTTGTTATGATGACCTTACTTGTGATAGGTCTAGCTAGCAGACTACCAAATTACATGGTAATGGCATTCAAAATGTGAAAATTCCCATTTCACTTGGAAATAAGATGGTAGAGAAAGGTATAGATGAAAGGAGATATCCATCTATGGTAAAGAAATCAAATAGTTCTATCAATTCCACCTTGAAACTCTAAGAGACATTGAATTAATTTTCATCTCAAGACAGGGCTTTAAGAGGACACTCTCAAAGCCAACCTTCGTTATGGCTTTGAAACACATGGTAAGTATCAAGACTTAGCAACCTTATTTGCATAATTTTTTCTAGCATGGACCTTAATGTCATAGCCTTCTTTTGCCTAAAATGAATGCAAATTTCCTTGCAATTTGGCTTGCGACATTCATAATTCATGCTTATGGAACATGATTGTGTTGCAATTGTGATAACATATGCTGTATGCAGAAGCCTAATAAAAAATGATCGAAAATGACATTTTTGCTCTGTTTTTTTGAAGATTTAAGGAAAATTACACCAAGTAGCTTCCAACCTCATATGACCATCATGTCAAACTCATCTCAGGATATTGTCCAAGTAAGAGCCACTTAAGCAAGAAATCTAGGATACATGACTCCAATTTCAATTAGCAGCAATGACAATTCTAAGTATGGTGCAAACATTGCTCCAGATCCTCAATGGGGCATGTTTGATGACAATAATTTGGGGACTGAGAGAGGGAGATGGTAGGAGAAAAAATTCAAGGAATCCACGGGAAATTGAAAAATATATAACTAATAAGGTGGAAGACATTTGTAACCTAAGAGAGAAACTTGTTAGGAAATGGGTGAAGTTGGTATTACACACCCAATTCGATAACCTCGAGGAGAAAAAATTTCTCCCACTTTATTTGTTGGCATAACCTAGTAAGTGTTATTCATTAGCATGTATTTTGTAAAGGCCTTGACCTAGTTCCCATTCAACTCCATCCACCAAGTTGTAGAGGATTCCAAGCCTAATTTCATGAAAAGTAAGTTGGGGATGATCACATTGACCTACTTGATGACGTGTCTATGAAGATTAACTACCTTGAACTATTTTTTTGCGTAGGGAAAGAGACACATTCCCATGTCTGAGCATGAAAACGTTCTTTGATATTGTTAATGCCTCTAGTGTTTAATTCTACAAGTTCTATAGGAAGAGTCTGTAAAGGGCTAGGTAGCCTCTGGATCTCATCTTTTATGAAAGGTGACATATCTAGTAAATGCCCCTACAGTCAATCTCTGGAATGGATCGAAATAGAAGTATTTCATTTTAATATCCATAAAACACAAAACTTTAAGGTAAAATATGTACATGTGTCATTTCTCCCACAAACTAAAGTGTATAAGTGGTAAATTTTATACCAAGTGTGTTCTACATAATTTGTGTACACTAAATTACAAATTTATTTTTTGAAATCTATTTTGTGTAAATGTCGACCAGATATATTTCATGGAGGATGAACGACGAAGATAAACCGAATCCCATATGGAGGTTCAGGGATCGGGAGATGTTCACGGTATTTAAATATATTTAATCTTACATATGGAATTGATTTTTTATTGACTTTGTGAGTTAAATTAGTTGTTAATAAGTTTCATATTTTAATTTTTAGGAGGTAAGAGGAGAAGGGTTTCTACTCCATCCATGGAGGATGGCCATGGTTCAACCGGTCGAGGTATGAGTGGTAGCATGTTGCGTGAAGGGGGTGATATTTATTCACCCGAAGGCCAATCAACAACTGCTGGTTCTCAGCAGCGTCATTCTGGGTCTGGTTCTCAGCAGGGTCATGTTGGAGAAGAAGATGTTAACCAACAACATCAAGGTTGCCATCAATTTCAATATTTTTTCATTAAATTTGTACAACTTTTTTGACACGTGTTTTTTCTAATATACGAAATTATATATATATTGATGCAGCGGCCGAAAATGTTCGAAGTAGTGGTCAAAATAGATGTAGGGCAGCCTGCTACATTCAAGAAGAAGGCTGTCAACCCAGCGCAACTTATCCAGCCGAGATTACTAATATACCATGGGAAACCAACATGGCGGAATGCACCTTTCAAAGGTGTGAGAGACTTTATGCAAAATTGCAAAGAGATCTCGTGGCTTTGTCTCTACCTATTGAGAGTCGACAAAGCCTTGAAATAGTGACACAATAATTGGGTGAAATGGTAAATGTGTACAGAAATTTTGGGCCAACGACTGATTCATTTGTAGAAATGATGAGAAAGAGAAAAGAAACAGTGATGGGTCCCGATAAATGGGAGGACGTAAAACAGAAAGTTACAAAAGAAGTGGCCAAGTCAATGTTCAATTACAAGGAAGGGCCAAAAAGAAAAATGTTGAAGGTGCAGTATTTCAAGCACCCAAACTTAGCTCGTTATTTGTATGATAGGCACCTTGCGGCCTATGGAAGGCTTCCATGGAATGATGAGGTTCCTGTCTATTTTTCTCAAATGTTTTATGCAGAATTTTTTTTGGGTATGAAACCCAATTACAATGATCTTCCTTCAAAATTTTTTGGCCCAGAGAAAGGTCGATTATATGACCGTAAGGATGCTAAGCGAGATGTGGAGTTGCCTCGCCCTGAGCCGCCATTGGTGAGTCGACCATTTCGAGTCGAAACTTTGCGATCAGAGATGGATGCGACTTCTCAGATAAGTTGAGAAGCCAGGGATGCTATGATCGAGAATGTTCATAGCGGATTGGGTGGAGTCGATATTTCTTTAAATCGACAAAGAGCACGTGAAAATGCACGTGCCAATTTTGTTTATTGTACAGATGAGGAGATTGACAACATGAATGTTGAAGATCTCCGAGCATACACAAAAAATTGTCGCAATGGTTTGCAAGACTTAATTTTTCATGAGGAAGAGGGCATCGGAACGGTATGTGTTAGTGATCTTAGGGTTTGCAAATATTTTTACATATACATGTGTACAATTTGTAATAAATACATGTGTATGTACATGTATACATTTATTTGTATGTGTACATTAATCTAACAAAAATGTATGATTATATGTTAAAACACCATTTGCAGTTCTCAGGCATGATGCGTGATGAAAATGTTAATATCACGTTTGGGACCTCTGGTTCAAACATTGCAGATGGGTCTGACCATCAAGATATGTTGGCAAATGTTAGTGTTTTTTAAGTGACTCTAAAATAAATAATTGTTGAGTGACTCTAAAATAAATAATTTTTGCCACACATGTACATGTATGTATATATATAATTTGATAAAATGTTTTAACAGGTACCGATTCCGTCTGATGTTTTTGGGATGGTGGTACCTTCTTCTTCCTTGGGAGATGTACCTTCTACTTCCTTGGGAGATGAGCCACAAGTATGGACAATTTTTCACAAGTTTAAAATTTATGTTTAAAAGTTATATATATATATATATATATTCTACCTCAAAAAGTTCCATTAAAAATTGAGATATATATATATATATATATATAGAGAGAGAGAGAGAGAGAGAGAGAGAGAGAGAGAGATCTATATTTTGAGTTATTTAAATTTTTTTGAATTTAGGTTCCTATAGAAGATTTCTTTAATCCGCAGACTCTAGCGATGGAGATAGGAACATCCACAACATTTGAACAAGTTGTCTTTAGTTCCTTTTTTTAATATTATTGAAAATAAGTTTATATATGTACATGTGCATTTTCATTTGAAATTTTTTAATTTATATAAATTATATATATATATATATATATATATATATATATATATATATATATATATATATATATATATATAACTGTACATGTATATTGTACAGTTTACCACTGCAGATGTTCCTATGGGAGAACCTGTTCATCAAATGGAGAGGGAACCTTATGAGGTATTGCATGATTTTTTTGTTATATTTTGTTTTTTACAAGTTATAGATATATATATTCTCATTCATTTTTAAAACATCAAAGTTTAATGTTAAGTACATGTTCATTGTGTATGTAGGTTTCCCATTCACAGGATAGGGCGCGGACTAAGACCCTAGTAGGGAAGACGCTAGATTCATCTCCATTTAATGGACATGATTTACAGTAGATTTGATTTCAAAATTTAGATGGTTTTAAAATTTGTTAAACTTGATACAGTTTGATACTTGTGAGATTTACAATTTTTGGACATATTTTATTACATTGTTATTATATAATTTGTTTTTTTTAATTTTTGGATGGTTTTAGTACTTTTGGCATGTGAATGTGAAGTAATGTTGTTATCTATAAATTAATGTTGTTGGCATGGCATGTGAAGTTTTTAAAACTCAAGTTTTGGATGGTTTCAATCTACATTTTGCATGTGATATTTAACGAACTTTAAATGTTTAATGTTTTAATGTTGCACGATATATAATCAAAAGGTTTTTAAATTTTGGATGGTTTCAATATACATTTGGCACATGTGGTATATAATGTTAAATGTTTCTATTGTCCATCTAGTTGAACTATAATTGGCATGGCATGTGAAGTAACGATCTATATATGATCAAAAAGTTTTTTAAACTCAAGTTTTGAATGGTTTCAATTTACATTTCGCATGTGATGTTTAATGTTTTAATGTTGTACGATATATTATTAAAAGTTTTTAAAATTTTAAAGTTTTGGATGGTTTCAATCTACATTTGGCACATGTGGTATATAATGTTAAATGTTTCTTTTGGATAGTTGTTCACTATAATTAGCATGGCATGTCAAGTAATGTTGCACAAATCCCTTTTGGATGGTTGAAGTACATTTGGAATTTTAAGTTTTCTTTTGATCTCTCCATGTAGTTTTGTTTGAATGAAAAAATTTCCAATAGGAATAACATAGCTTTTCAATGCAACTAACCATGTATCAATTGAGCTCTAAATGAAAAAAGAGTTTAAAGAAGTAGATATGTACGAATTATCCCTTTAATTTTGATTGGAAATATAAGTGTAGTACATATATATATATATATATGTTTGTTGAATTCGGATCAATGTCGTTAATGCACTTAAATAGGTAGACTTGTCGATTTATTTACATTATGGAAACTTTTTACCAGAAAATCCAACTAGTTTTTCATCAATGCACATAGAAAAACTACTTGGAACAATTAATTGTGCATTCTAGAACATATCTATCCAATACAAGTAACATTTTTCATCAATGCACATTGAACATATCCGACCATTGGACAAACAAATTTTGTACTAGATTTTCAATCAGGATTAGAGATGTGGGTCAAATCCCACCAAAAGTCAGAGAAGTGCTCCGAGTCTCTTGTCTGAAAGGAATTTTCGTACAAAACTATACTGCAGATGATTTATTTACGTTGTGTCCATACTTTTTACCAGAAAATCCAACTATTTTTTCATCAATGCACATAGAAAAACTAGTTCTAGTTAATTGCATTCTAGAACATATAGATTGAGTACGAAAATAATTTTTCATCAATGCACATAATAAAACTAGAACAATTAATTTCATTCTAGAACACACACACACACACACACACACACACACACATATATATCCAAATAACATTTTTCATCAATGCATATATGTATAGAAAAGCTACTTTCAGTTGATACTAGAGCACGTGCTTGTACCAAAACAATTTGTACATGTGCAAACACTTGCACAAATAACATAAGAAGCTCAATTTTTAGTTGAGCACTGGAAGTTCTAAAACATATTTAATCCAAAGTAAATAAATTGTTGGACAATTCACTCAAAAAAATTCTAATGGAATTCCATCTTCAATAATCCGTTCATGATCGTATTTTGACATTTTCCATTTCTTAATTTTTTATTTTTTCTTTGATTGAACTTTTATCAACTTTATGCGTGCTGCGCACGCCAAGTGACTATATTGACAACTTATGGAATCAGGTTCATAGTCTTCAATGTAAACAAAGTCTCCACTTTGATGAGTTTGTCTGAAAAAATAACCTTTCAGTATAATAGACCCTCTGTCATATTGAAATCCGTGATCATTATAGTTTTCTAATAATTTCATTTTTCGTTCAGTGCAACGCATCAAATAATACTTCACATTTTCATTGTTGTCAATAGGTGCAATTACAACAAAAACATCTCCTGCACAATAAAATAAATTTAACAAAATTATAGATATGTAAATTTATTTATAGATTTTTAAATCATTAGAAAGTAATTCAAATGTTACCTTCTCTAACAAGATCAGAAACTCTATCACCATCGGATGATATTGTAGTTTCCTCTGATTGCATTTCTTCAAACATTGCAACATACATTTTTCCCTTTGTATTTAGCTCTGTATATTTCCAATCGTTCACATAAATTTTGTTTTCACAAACGTCATTGGATTTTGTGTTGTCTATGCAAACATCACAAAAACAAGAATATTTTCTTCTATCCAATGCAAACACATTTCTTGATGACTTTGTTTGAATTGAATGAAATTTTCGAGTCCCTTTTATTGTTTCAACGCCATTTCCAATTGATTTATCTACGTCTTCGATTCCAATATGCCAGAAAAACCTTTATATGGAAAATTAGAAGAAGAATTTGTAAATATGATGTCAAAATACAATCAAAGATAATCATTGCATGATAAATGTACAATGTTTAAAATTAGATTTCCAATATAAATTAAATTGAATGTACCTTCGCACTTCTCTTGATGGGTTTCTCTCATGGCTTAGAGCAGCGATGCACCATTGAACAACTTCTTCAGCGTTCACAAGTCGACTTGCAGAGTGGTTCATTTGATATCTTCGAAGTACTCGTTTTATGCATGCTCCTGCATCGTCATGTTCTCCTTTTCCATGGCCAGTCTCAAAGAAATTCCAACAATGTTTAATGCAGGTTTTCTTATGAAGAAAACACAACCAAAAGAATGATCGTGCAGATTTGAATTGACTTGCGTATCCGTCTGACCATATCCAATGTTCATTGAATGTTATTCCATGATTTTTCAATGAATCATAATTTTTTCCAAAACAATGTTGGACAAAACATGTATCATGTGTACGCTCGTCACTGATATAAAAGTGATATTTTTTAATGATATGTTGATTTTCACTCGTGCTTTCTATATGATCGACATTTTGTTCAGCATGTCTATATAGAATATGGACGAGCATGGAGACTTGGTCAGAATAATAGTATTCACTCTGAATTTCTTTTTGTGGAACAAATGTGTAGTTTTCTGCAAAATCAAGCACTGACAAAATGGTCCATGGTGGAAAAACTTCACGAGATTTTTTGAATTGCAAGTCTTGCTATCGAGCTCTATGGGAATGCTTGGTGTATTTGTAAATTTCTGCCTCAAACTTTCTCAAAAAGTCTATCAGAAAAATTTCGTTTTCTAGTAATTCAATTCTTTTAACACTATTTGCACCTTGAATCGATGTATTGATATATTCATATCTCTTCCATTTCACTTTCATGTTGGACAATGATTGATCATTTATACCAATACGATATTTGTTTTGAAATTTAGTCAAATTTCCACAATCATCGCATTTTTTACCACCAACACATTTCTTTTTGTAAAATAGTTCATCGCTTTCTATTTCACATAGAATTTGAGATATGAATTCACGGATAGTGGAAGGAGGAGGTGAATCCTTCCATAATGTTCTACCGAAATCAAGGAATGTGTCATAATATAACTCAAATTCCACATGATAACGGCAACAAGTGTCGCGTACGGTGATAGGTTTTACATACCATGGTTTTTGTTGAACAAAAGCATTGAGTGAAACATGAAGTTGACGATTCTCTTCTTTGAACTTGTTGAATAACTATATTTGAGTGGTTTCCAAGAAATGTTTTTCATGTTCTTCGTACTGATTTCGTGCTATTTTTCTTCGCATCACATGTCTTGCAGTTGGTGAAACACGCGAATTGTTTTTCCAATATTCATATATTATTTTTTTAACATTTTCTCAAAGTCTATCTTTGTATGGTTGCCTACAAATAGCTCTCCAACAAGTGAGTTCATCATTTACATATCTATTTGCAGCCGAAATTTCTGATGTTTGTGCAGAGTTTTTCGCGAGGTTCCCAGTGCTCGTGCCATAGATGTTACCAAACGATTCTCTTGAGTACTTGGTGAAACCATCGCCATATGTATTCCTCTACGTACAATTGAAACATCTTTCTCTCTAGATCTCTTAATTGACTTTATAGCACTACTCATATTTTTTATCACCTCTTCCTTCATTTTTTTATCTTTGGTTGATTTTCGAATACGCAATAGTGTCGTCACTTCTTTTAATTTCTTTGATGATGGGAGACCTTTCAAAATTTGAGTCTGAACTGTCACCCGCTAATTTAAGAAATACTTTTCAAAAATGCAATTAACACGATATCGTATAACATGGTCAGGTTTTTTATCTCCATATGTGTGAGTGTCAACATTTTCTAACATCTCATTATCGATAGTGATTTCATCTGTACATATTTGAAAAAATAGTACATATTCAATAAATAACTAAATTAATAAATATATCTATAATTTCAAATATTTTTCAAATTATTACATCAAATAAAAATTAAGCTTCACATTTTACATTAGGAAAATTGTAAATATATCAATAGATCATAATATTTACATTTACATACCTGCTTCAATTTCTGCTTGAGGTTGATTTTCTTCTTCAATATTTTGATGAATATCTCTGTCTGTTTACATTAAAAAAAATATTTTTCAAATAAGTTTATCAAATAAAAATTAAGCTTCACATTTTACATTAGGAAAATTGTAAATATATCAATAGATCATAATATTTACATTTACATACCTACTTCAATTTCTTCTTGAGGTTGATTTTATTCTTCAATATTTTGAGGAATATCTTTGTCTGTTTACATTAAACAAAATATTTTTCAAATTAGTTCATCAAATAAAAATTAAGCTTCACATTTTACATTAGAAATTTTTTAAATATATCAATAAATCATAATATTTATATTTACATACCTGTTTCAATTTCCGCTTGAGGTTGATTTTCCTCTTCAATATTGAGAGGGCTTCCAACTTTCTTTTGCGAGATTGTCTTGTCTCTTCTCTACGTTCTTCAGGGTCTCTTTTTCGATCATATTTTCTCGCACAAGTTCTTCGATTTCCCATGATAATAGGGTATGAAGTTCGAAAAATTTCCTTCAAAAAATTAGACAATAACTCGATTATAAAAAATATCACAAAAGATTTAATTTAAAAAAATTTAGTTTAATTTTTTTGCAAAAAATACATACTCCAATTCAAAACAGTTACTTGAAAAAATTCGAGAGAAAAATGTCTTATAAAAATGAAACGAAGCTCATACCTCCAAGAAATGTCTTTTGAATGTACGTTCAAGAATTATTTTTAAGTTCAAAACAATTTTTTGCAAAATCAGACCGCCTTCAAGAAATGTCTTCCAAAAAAATTCTTTAAACCCAAAACAATTCTTTGTAAAATCAGTTTGCTTCCAAGAAATGCTCTTAAATCCAAATTTTGAAGAAAAGTTTTAAAACCCAAACCAAGATCTTTGTAAAATCAGATGAATTTACGAGTCATCAATGGGAGCTGCAATGTGTTGTGCAATGAAATTCCTAAAAGAACTCACGTTTTGGTGAATCTTTGGGCAATTGGAAGGAACCCAACTACATGGGAGGATGATGAAAGGTCTTTTCTTGAGAGATTCAGGAAGAATAAACTACCCTACGAGTGGGAAATGCATGCACTCCTTTCCCTTTTCTGTGTTCAGGTTGAAGGCCAGAGGCAAGACTGTAATAGTGTACTGAATTCAGACGAACTATTCGTTGTACCGAACCGAATCACCAAATTTTCATGTTTTTTTTTCCAGTACGGTTGAAATTGGTAACTATGCAATTATCATCAATTAAATTACCCCTAAAATAGAGTATTTAAATGTCTTTCAGATTAATCACATTATCAGGATCTGGTCAACGTTTCGAACCAACTAATTTGGTTCATCATCAGGATAAGGTAAAGAAAGAAACCAATCTCATTGAATAAATAGTAAGGACGGACCATTACCCGGCAATAGTTGTTAAAACTAGCCATTAGTTAGTTAATAAAGTTACATTTTAAAATATTATTTTAATAATATCATTCAATTTGTAATATCCTATAGGTATCATAACTTTAATGTAAAAATCAAAACCAAAAATATATTTTTAAATTTATTTTATTTTATTTTATTTGAGTTTATTTATTTATTTTAATTTTTTTTAAAATTTTGACTAAAGTATGTCTATTTTAGTTTTATTTTCATATTTTATAGTTATTGTTTGAATTAATTTTATACTAAATTATTAATTTTTATTTTTTGGTTTAATATCTTGTTTAGTTCGACTTAATATACTTGGAATAATGCTTAGATTAGTAAATAGGTAAAATTAGTTTGTTGGTTGTTGAGACATTTTCTCAGCAAGTAATTCTTTGTTTGGAATCTATTGGATCTCATGAGCACTATTTATGTGGCTTGTAATTTGGATTTGTGAGTAATATATGAATTGATTTGTGAGCAATTTGTGCACCATGTCTGCTTTTCCAATTTCTTTGTTAGTATTAGAGCTTGTATGGGCTTGATTTTTTCTGGGAGAGCCTAGAGAGATGAAAGAGATCTAAGGTTTTGATTTCTATACATAGAGTAGGTGTAGGTTAGATATTATTTGTTTTGAGTGTGTTTTGTATTTTTCAAACGAGCTCAGCGTTATTCCATCCTAGGAGTCTACTGGTTGCATACCAGTTCGTCGGTTGTCCACGAGTGGAGTTGTTGTCCCTAGTTCTTTGCAATTTTGTGTTAGATATTTGCGTTGGCTACTGGTATTCAAGTCCTTTTGGTTTGCTATACACATATCCAAGCCTGACGACGGGATCATCTCAACTTTGGGACGTGACCTCTCCCATCACTAGGGATCAGATATCAGGTGAGTTGGCCTTTCATACATCTTCTTCCCATGACGCAGTCAATGTCAACAAGGAAAATTGGCACCTCCATTGTGGATGTGGGTTTAGTCGACGAGATTTGCCATATTTACATCTGGAATCATCGTGGGTTTTTCCAATCTAGTTTGCGGAGTTTATGTTGGCATAATCGGAAGTAGCTGTGCACTTGCAGATGCCCAAAACTTTTCACTGTTTGCGAAAATTTAAGTTATTGAAATTTTTGGGAGTGCACTGGGGTTGCTTGGCATGATTGTTGACATAATAATGTCAACCCAAGCTGCAAGTTCCAACAAAGGCTCAGTAAGGGCACTGATGGATTTTAAGTGTGGTTGTGCTTGCCACAGAGGCAATGAGAGTAGTCAACCTCCATGCCATTATTCATCAACCTATCGATGTTCAGAGTCCGTGTTTTGTGTCGAAAATTGCCGAGTCTTTGCGCAGTGTCCAATAAGGACAATATTTCACTTAGGTAAGCTTTTGAATTGAATGTACTGTAATTTTTTGAGGCATGCCTCAACTATCTTTCGACTAGTGTGCACATAGTGATTTCTGTTGTTCTCTTCATTTGTTAATGGGGCTTTGATTCGACTTTGAAACTGTGTCATCAAGGACAGGTTTCACCTCTACAAGGAAACTGACAGAGATCGATTCTACATATCCCGGGAGTTGGTTTGGATTTGTTGACGTAATTCTCCCTTTATTTCCCTTTCATATGCTATGAGCAGGGCTATTTTTCCAAATTATTTGTTTCAATCAATTCTCTCCAACTACATAGTTTGAAGGAACCAGTTTTGAAGAGAATTACTCACATTGAGCAGAGTGGAATAGAGGAGAGCAATTATGGATAATGATTGGATTTGTTTTATGAGTCATGTTTCTTTATTTGTTAAATAGTTTGTTGCTGCATTTTGTAAGTTTGTTTGTAAATAAAAAGGTGTAGAACCAATTATTGAATCAAGAAATATATCCCAAATTAGTGGTTCTCAACGTTCTTAGGTGCCGAGAGAACGTATAAATAATTTGATTGTATGCGTTTTTTATACACTGGTGGGTCTTGTTGTGCTTCGGGCTTCAAGAGCATTAGTTACATGTTATGTTATGAGATCAATGTGTGTAGAAAGGGCAGTTGCACAATTGACTGTTGAATATGCCCAATACTTAGAAAACTCACCTATACAACTATCAAAAGTGTAGTTCGATTCATTTTGATAGATGGGAGTTTGTCCATAGGGTGGTCTAGTATCGATATTTCCTTTCAGAAGATCGAGAAGTGTCAATTATACAAAGTTCATCAAATATGGTCAGAGACAATTTGTCTTAAATGAGTTGAATGGGAAGCTCAAAGATTGTGGTAGTGAAAATAACATTGTCTGGGAGACTTCAAAGTGGGTATAAGTGCCTAGGAAGACCAGTCAGACATATGTGACATGTGAATTGTAATTTGTAATTTTTGTATTAATATTTTAATGATATAATGTAAGCATTAAAGGGGGGACTTGGAATAATGGTTACATTAGTAAATAGGTAAGACCAACCTAGATCCATCTTAACCCCGGATCTATCAAGTGTTGAGAGGGATCAAATCTCTCGAGGTGCAAACCGCTTTTTTGAGTGCAAAACTCAAGGAAAGGTTTATACCTCGAGAGATTTGATCCCTCTCGACGCTTGATAGATTCAGGGTCAAGATGGATCTAGGCTGGTTTCAGTCATGTGTGGCAACAAAAAGATATGTTGAAAATATAATTAATTTTCTCATATTAAATATATTTAACATGTCTAAGTACAAATGGTGAATTCAAAGTTATAATATTTAATGATCGAAAATGCAAATAATAATAAGAATATAGTCGATGAGAAAATAGATTACAATGTTATTTCTCTCAATCTCTCTTCTTCCACTTTTCTTGACGTCACACCTACAACTTTTTCCATCTTTGCATACCGATCATATGAAAATGGAGGTTGAAATCGTAGAACATTCATGTATTTTACTCGAGATATTGTAGTAAACATCATACTCTGTCTCTCTTGCTTCCCAATATTAATAGTAGCTTTCTCCAAAGTTAATCCTTGTGACTTATGGATTGTTAAGCCCCAAGAAAGTTTTAAAGGAAGTTGTTTTCTACTACCTATTTCAATTGGTGTAATTGGGACTGTTTGAGGGGAGGATTCATCCCAAGGTACTCCCATATAATTATCAAATCTTACTAAAACATATGTGGGTGGTTCTCGTGGTGAACTTCCAGGTTTATACACAATTTTTTTTACTATTCCAAGAGCACCATTTACGAGTCTTGCATTAGTCCATATGTTTAATATAATCCACGTTCATTTTCATCCTAGTCTATTTCTATGCAGTTTCCTTTTACTTTTGTAGCAACATTGGATGCAATAGGACAATTTAGGCTTCTTAAACAAAGCTTATAATGATTTTCTACATAATAATTGTCACAAACAAATGTATTTCATTTTCAAATGACTCTTTTATGGAAGGATCCAAGCATGTATTTGTACGAGTCATAAGTGCTTTCTAGTCTTCCATAATTGGTATTGCATTCCTTATATTCATTAATAAACAAGGAAAATCTATTTGTTCATCACTTTGTTCATCTTGTCGAAACATGGTATCAAGGGTCACAACCATTGTGAATGAGTTCCATAATTATTTTGTAATATCTTCACTTGCATATATAGGTTAATCTAGAACATGACGCAACTATCCCAAATCATCGACCAATATAATCGAACTCCCACCAAAATAAATATTCTCATTTTCTTGGGAAAGCTTGCCGAAGTCTCTTATCTATGTTTTGTAACAAATTTCTTCTAATGAAACTCATTTCATCAATCAAGATATACTTCACATGATTCAAATCTTGTTGCAATTTCATTAAAATTGGTCCTTTCAGAGGTGACATGTCTTTGATTGGAATTTGAAGTCAAAAATGAATTTTCCTTACAGATATTTTGAATGCAACAACCCCTGTAGGAGCTAAAAGAAGTAATGGGATCTTCTCTAGAAATAAATAATTTTCAAGGGCCTTTTTAATGGCTCCAATTAAATAATAATTTCCTATACCCGTAGTTCCTTGGATTATCATACACAACAAGTCATCCTATGATCTATAATGGTCAAGGATAATATAAAATGATTTTCTCTTCTTACCACTCAAAGTTTCAAAGGAATAAGTATTTGCATGTTCGGTAGCACGAATATAATTCAACTTTTTCTTTTTAGATATAAAATGAATAGCATGATTTGAAGTTACTTCATCAACAAAATGCATGTTCTAATTATGAGCATGATCACGATATCTATGCCCCAACATCTCAAACTCATTATAATTTATATATTTATTCTGATACAATCCACAAATGATTTCCCACTCATTCTCCCTAGAACCTACAAGTGGTTTATGAAATTCTTCTTCTACATCATATTCAACTCGATCAGTTGAAGGCAATGGATGACGATCAACATGTCATGGTTTGTATCAAAAATTTTCCCAATTATGAACTATCTCATCATCTTCTTGAACTATATCTTTATGGAAATCACGAAAGGCCTTATATAATACCAAATCAAACCAACAAAATTCTATAAACTTGTCATCTTGTTGATCAGGAACTAAGTTAAATCGAGGAAACACACGTACAATAGCTCCATTCTTTCATTCTAACCATTTCTCCCCACGTCGACGTTTTTCGTAGGACCATGAATTTGCAACATATATCAAGGCTAGGTGCTCAATATGGGCATGTCACTTGGTATAAGCATCAATAAGGGAATTATTATTGTCTGCATCAACATATCATGGAATGTTCTTGAACCTTTTTCAGATTTTGTTGCATATTTTTCTATGTAATTAATGATGACGCACTTCGAAAGAATATGTTTCCAATCTACGTTAGTCCTCAACATCATCAATGTTTCACGATTGTGTGTATTCAATCTATCATCATTTCATCTTGATTCATACTTATTTTATCCATTCTCATCAACATAAATTTTGGACTCATGACATAAATCCCATGGTGCCTTATATCAACATACTAATATTCCTACCTTCTTCTGAAGGTATGTTCTCTCATTGCAAGTGATATGATGCTCAACACAATTAAGAAGTTCTTCATTATCAATCATAGGATCAAATTGAAATATTTGTTGTGTGTCCTTTAAACAAGAATGATCATCAATATTGAGTCTAACTTGAATATTTTTTTGATGCCGATCACGTGGATTAATTTCATGTACACATCCATCAAAATTTTCTTTTGCAAATCTAACTTGCACTAGATCATCTCTGTTCAACATTTCCATGTAGGAGCATTTTTTAACCATAGAAATCCATGCACATGTGGAGATCCACGATGTTTCCATTCATAAAGACACCAATAATCTGTAGATTGATGAAAACATTTGAAAATTTCGTCTTGAAATATTGTGTGGCTTAAGTGCATTTAATGTGCTACAATATGAAGATTTTCAATTACATTTTGATGTCTCTATTTCCTTGCTGCCCCTAGATCTACAAGACATGTACATGGCATTAATTGATGTAAATCTGGTCATTAAATATCTGTTGCACTTAATGTAAAGAATATTGTAGGACACCCAATATGTTGAACCAAGTCAGATAAAACAATGCGACAATTATTCCAATATGCACGTGTTCCTCTTAAGACAGTTCCAAACCGCATCAAGATTTCTCCAAGTTGTGAATCTGGAATATTTTGCAAATATTCTCGTAACTCCTCCATTGTTGTTGGTAGATCTGTCATGTTCTTCTTTACAAATATTGCATAGGAAGCTTGAGCATGATGTCTTATGATGATATTGAGTAAAAAGTATTTAAATCGTGGGTGCCTTCTAAACCTTTAACATGATATCAGAGAAGATGTTTTGCATACTCATGAATATGGACATGTCTCTCTCATGCTTGCAACCAGTATGCTTCACCTTTTGGGAATAATGATGGAAATTCCATATTGAATAATCCCATAGTGTTATACAAATTGATTGGAGATGAACCAATGCTAGGCCAACTAAGAACTTTCTCTACATTAGGTTGTTCCTATGCATTAGGGTTATTTACCCAATCTCGAATAATATCAATCTCTCATCAAGAATTTGGAATATTTGATGCAAATAAAGATGTACGTAATCTATTTAATGCATCATCAATACCTGTAACCCCTTCCAACATTGAAAATTCTATGTGACTATCTATCTATGGCAAAGTAACTGCATTAATCATATGTGATACATTTGTTGCGATTTCAGGTAATGCTTGAAGAGCAACATTATCAACTTGAACTGCACAGTAATATGGATAATTCCCAATATGATCCTATAATTCACGCAATACAATTTATTTTATAATAGTAAAATCATAACTTGATCCATTTGCACCTTTTTTCCACACAACAATTATCAAATCCAAGTCTTTAATATGTCGCAATAATTTCTTTGCAAGATTGGTAACATCTTTTGTAAAACTAATGGTGTGTCCTCTATATTTTATTTTCCACCTATTGAGTGCATAACTTGGAAAATCGGACTTGCATGTGCTATTAACATTTCTTCGACTTGTGTGAGCTCTGCAATAACTTCAGGTTGTTCTCTTGGATTTGTATGGTTAGCCTCTAAAAATTTATGATGAATTCCTTCTCTTTTACATACATGCACATTGGACCTATATGTGTCTTAATTACATGAATTCTAGTATATGACTCTTCACACACATGACATTTTTCAACTTCAGCCAATTGATCAATCTTGTCACGAAATCTTTGTTGTGCAATATTCATATCAGCAAGACTTTTAGGCTGAGCTTGGACACTTATACTTCTGCATCATTTACCATGTTTGATTTGGTTAGATATTGTTTTCTTTGTCGATATGCTCTTTGATGTTCATTTTCTCGTTTCCTCTATTCTTCAATTTATCCAGTTGTCATTTCTCTTTGTTGTGCATTTTCTTCTATTCTTCGATGTGTCTTTCTTTGTCAATATCCTCTTTTGTATTCTCTTTGATGTGCTCTTCTCTCTTGCTGCCCTTTTTTTGTTGTCATTTCCAGTTGGTTTGTATGTTCTTCATGCTCTTTAGTTTCCATTTATTCTAGATTTTTTTGTTGTTTTTCTCTTTGTTGTTCATTTTATTTTATTCTTTGTTGTACCTTTATTTTTCGATATGCTCTTTGATATTATATTTGACATTCTCTTCTCTCTTATTCTTCTTTTTTGGTTGTCATTTCAAGTTCATTTGTATGTTCTTCATTCTCTTTGGTTGTCATTCCTTCTATATTTTTTTGTTGATTTTCTCTTTGTTGTGCATTTTCTTCTATTATTTGTTGTTTACTTCTTTCTCGATATGATCTTTGATGTTGTCTATGACATTCTCTTCTCTCTTCTTCTTATTTTTTAGTTGTCATTTCTAGTTCATTTGTTTGTTTTTCAAGCTCTTTAGTTGCCATTTCTTCTAGATTTTTTTGTTGATTATCTCTTTGTTGTTTATGTTGTCTATGATGTTCTCTTCTCTCTTCTTCTTCTTGTACACTTTTCATTTCTAGTACTTATATCTGTTCTTTGTGCGCTTCATTTGTCATATCCTCTAGGATTTTTTGTTGATTTTCTCTTTGTTGTGAATTTTTTTTCTATTCTTTGTTGTTTACTTCTTTCTCAATATCATGCTCTTTGATGTTGTCTATGGCGTTCTCTTCTATCTTCTTCTTCTTGTACACTTGTCATTTATAGTGCCTTTATCTGTTCTTTGTGCTCTTCATTTCTCATACCCTCTAGATTTTTTTGTTGATTACCTTTTTGTTCTACATTTTCTTCTATTATTTGTTGTTTACTTCTTTCTCGATATTTTCTTTGATGTTGTTTATGACATTCTCTTCTCTCTTCTTAATTTTTGGTTGTCATTTCTAGTTACTTTGTATGTTCTTCATGCTCTTTAGTTGTCATTTCTTCTAGATTTTTTTTGTTTATTTTATATTGGTTGTGCATTTTCTTCTATTATTTGTTGTTTACTTCTTTCTCGATATGCTCTTTGATGTTGTCCATGACATTCTCTTCTATCTTATTCTTCTTATACACTTGTCACTATTCTTTGTTGTGCATTTTATTCTATACTTTGTCAAGCCCTTCTTTGTCAATATGCTCTTTGATATTCTTGTTGACATTCTCTTCTCTTTTCTTCTTCTTGTGAAGTTGTCCTTTCTGGTGGTTTTCACTGCCGACTTGTGCTGACTTGATCACTTTGGTTTATCCTTTGTTCTTCATCTTCTTCAGTTGTCACCGGTTGCGCCTTTATTTTTTCATATATTCCTTGATATTCTCTTTGATATGCTGTATGATTTTCTCTTTGTTTTTCACTTTTTTTTTTCTCTTTGTTTTTCACTTTTTTTCTTTCTTCGATCTTCTCTTTGTTCATCATACATTTCTTTCAAATTCTCCATTTGTCGTTGTTGTTGTTGCCTAACATGTTCACGAGTCTGTCTTCTTATATCATCAACATGCACATTATCCATCTCGTTTTTTATGAGAGGACAGGGTAGAGTCAATTATTGTAATATAGAAGTCAATGCATTGTCACAAATAATTACCTTTTTAATAACCACTAAAATCAATGCTTAACTCCACACATTTAATTTAGAATCAACATAATGTTGAAATCAATGCATTTAATTTAAATGATAAATAATTTTAAAATATTTAGAAAACATCATAATGCCGAAATAAATGCATTTAATTTAGATGTTAAATGTTTCTAAAAGATCTAGAAATCAACATAATGCTGAAATCAATGCGTTTAATTAAATGTTGAATATTTCTTAAAGATTAAAACTTATCTAAAAAAAGGTTTAAAAATTAATTTAAAATATAATTTAGAAAAGATCAAAAATTAAATTTAAGAAATTAATTTACCAAAGATTAAAAACTAATTTATAATTTTTTTAATATCCATTAAAATCAATACACTTAATTTAAAATCTAAATAATTATGTAAATTAATGAATTTCGTTATATTTTTATTGTGAGTCAATATTTTTTTTTTTTTTTTTCAAATTTAAATATTTTTATTATTAGGTTTTTAAATAATAATTTGTTTAGATGATTTTTTTTGAAATTTTATTTATCAAAAATATAATATTTTATTATTTAAATTATATTTATGAAAAATAAAAATATTTTATTATTTAAATTATATTTGCGGGGAATTGTAATTGATTTCAATATAATTTAAATAATAAAATAGATTCATATCAAACAGTTTCCTTCTAGGAGGCGTAATTGGAATGCTCTCAAACAATCCCTCTCAAGCAGAGTAGATTCTACCAAGACAACACCATTAGAAAACAATGAACATGGACAAGCGTAAGAAGGAATATGATTTTATCTCTCCGGAAATTCATTATCATGCTTTTCTGGCTACTTGGATTTCGACCGTATCAAATGAGATTGGTCTCCATCAGTCTCGACCTCTACTACATATACTGCCTGTGTGTTAGTTGAGATTAGTTGTTCCACATGAACAATTTCTTCTGTGTGCTTAGGCGCTTCTGCTTTTTATTCCTCGGAAATTTCATTCGCTTTTACTTTATGATCATCTGGTCGAATCACCTATGGAATTTTTGCGCCTTCATGGTTTTATGTTGTTTTTCGTCGCTCTTAGAAAACCTGAACAAATCATTATTGGAGTAAAATTATCCCCAAAAGTATTAACCTGCACTCTCACATCTTAACAGTGTCTACATTGGTTCATGTTCTCGGCTTTAGAAAAGTCTCTACATTGCTTCACGTTCTCGACTTCTGAGTTTTCTGAGCTCATAATTTCACATGGATCTAGAGGTGATATTGATCTCATTTGCAAGTTTTGTCTGCAAAATTTATTTAAAAAAAAAAATTACTTACTCATCTAATGCTCGCCCATCTAACTCTTATCCATCTAACACTCACACTCACACTCACCTATATAATGCTCATACATCTAACGCTCACCCATGCACCCTAAACTAGGTTGTAGAGCACCTCTCAGTGTAATTAGTTTGTTGGTTATTGAGAGATTTTCTCAACAAGAAATTCTTTGTTTGGAATTTGTTGGATCTCATGAGAAATATTTATGTGTCTTGTAACTAGGATTTGTGATAATATATTAATTGATTTGTGATTAATTTGTGCACCATGTCAACGCTTCCAATTTATTTGTAATATTATATTGAAAATTTAGTACTAATAATAAAAAAATGTTTTATTCTAAGAGTGAATTTTAACATTCAAAATTAGTTGTTTGATTACAACCTTTTATTGATTTTATTTTTTTTGTAAATTTAGCAGTACCTTTCTATTTTCTATTTATAAAAAAAGTAGTAGGTTGCAATAGATCAAAAATTTATGGCCTCAACCTGCCCGAAGGAAACCAGGTCTGTTGGCCATCTTAGAGGGTTAAATGCCATCCAATATTGGAAAAGTTTTAGCCTTCTAATAACATCTATGTCCATTCTACTATTCCTAACCATTTTTAACTGTAAACAGTAAATGCTATCCACAAAATACAGAAGAATACCAAGGAAATATTTGGTCAGTCATTTGAGGATTCAACAGGTGGTGGGTCTTTGACATTGGAGCGAGGCATATCCACCTGATGCATTGTTTGCAACTGACGCTCAATTCTTCCAAGATGAGTTGTAGCATGATGCTACGAAACACAGATCTCTTGAATCTCTTTTTTGATTTATTGCATAACAAAAATCACTTGGGGATGTCCTCCCATTTCCTGTAAGCTCATGACTGATCCAGATCTTGGGGGGAGGCCCCCAAGATCTAAAAAATTGAAATGGATCTGACAAGATCTGAAAAATTATAATGCTAGAAAAAAAAGAGAACACAAAGAAAATAAAACCACGAAGAAACTTGTTTTATTAAAACAATGAATAACTGTAGAAGCTATATTGTGGTGGACAATTTATCCTTTTATAAAATGCGACTTGTTACTTATAGCCTTTTTTGTTACAATACCATAGGTAAATTCCATGGGTGGGTAAATACCATGGGTGGATCTCACTTACAATACCATAGGTAAATACCATGGGTGAATGAATACCATGGCAGGATGCAACTTACAATACCATGGGTGGATGAATAGCATGGGTCGATGCCATTTACAATACCATGGGTAAATTTCAACCGTGGATGGATAACATGGGTTGATGAATACCATGGGTGGATGCCATTTTCCATTTGGATCATTCCTCCCCCATTAAGAAGCAATGGTCCCCATTGCGTCAAGTTCCCTCCTAAGAGCCACTGAAGAGAAAGGTTTTGTGTGGTTAACCCATAATCGTGATGAACGAAGTTCCGAGGATAGAGAAACCCTGTAATGCTTGTGACCAACTGTGATATTGACAGTGTGCGACTTAGAAAATGGACTTCGATGAAGTGTGGGTTTGTGGATGGCCCAAAACCATGACAAACGAAGACCCGAGGATAGAGATACCCTGTAATGCTTGTGATCAACTATGTTACTAATAGTGTGCGACTTTGTTGAAAATGCAACAAGATGATGGAGCTTAGTGAAATGAAGTCACCTTCACTAAGTGGGCCCATAGGCTATTTTTGGCGCAAAGTCTATTTTTAGACTATGTCTATTTTTAGACATATGGAGCATGGTCTAGGAGTTGCAGTATGCTATTCTTAGATGATTGGTCGAGTTGGTAAAAATAGATGGACCTCTATTTTTAGACATATAGGTTGAAGTCTATTTTTAGACCGCCTGTCTAAAAATAGGTCAGTCAAATATTATTAGCCCTTAATAATATTTGGACTATAAACTTCAGTTTATTCTCTTACAGCACTTTAGTTGGAGCTATAGATGTGGCCCATGCACCTGACAGAAGGAATTACACTATTCCCAGGGGTTTGGTGAGCTCATGCATGGTTGACTTCAGTTAGGACTTCAGTGGCAGAGTTTGGTGGAGTTGATGAGACAGTTGGTGGAGTTGTGTTCGGTTTAACTTAGTTGAACTAGTTGTGTTTAGTTTAATTGGCTAATACATTAGTGATGAGTGGAGTGAATTAAATATTAGTTAATTCACTAATTATTAACTCATTATTCAACTCAAGAACACATCAGTTCACTATAGTGCATGGACAGTTCAGTGAAGACTAGTGGAAGAGGTAGATGAAAAGGTTTAGTTGCGACAGCAGTTGTGCATGAGATTTGCACAAGCATTGGAGGAGATTGCCAATGATGATTGCGCAGTTGGAGTTAAGGAGATTCGAACTTGGATCTCTCATTAGACCAACTTGGATTGCGCAATAGAGGCAGGCAATTAGTGGATGAGTTTTGAATCTGTGACTTGTTCAAAACTGAGCTAGTTTGTGTGTAACTTTTGGAGACAGTACTGAGTACTTGTGAGGAGTATTGTACTGAGATTGTTACATGTTATCTTCTATTAAAATATACAAAATAGCTGGGGGTTTTCAGCTATAAGCTTTCCCCATTACATATTGTGTCAGATGTGTGTTTGATTATTGTGTTTATGCGCGCATGCGACTGTTTCTATTTCCGCATATTGATGATCGATTGTAGAAGAGATTATGTGTTATACATGAATTCGAATTAGTGTATGATCAGGATAATATCAGTGGATAAATTTTCATTATTCAGAAAATTTCTACATGGTATCGGAGCGAATTGATCATCATGATCTATTGCAGTGATTACAATATTATTTCGGTAGACAGAGTCTGTATCGGGCCAGGTAGCCTCTGGATTCATCCTTTCTTTGAAAGGTGATATATCCAGTAAATGCCCATACAGTCGATCTCTGTGCTATAAATAATTTTTTCTCACAGATCCAGAAGCAGTTGAGTTTTGAGCTTGGAATTCGAATTTTGCAGCAGATTGTTTTCTTGGTGCCAAAGTTGAAAATGTCTTTCAACGGTTTGCGACTCGAATATGCCCTTGAAGGCAGTTCGAATTATGTTGCATGGAAAGATCGGATGGAGGCGGTATTAGAAGATAATGGGCTGAAGGAGTTCGTAGATATGGATGTCCAAAAGCCTACTGATCCTGCTGAAGTTGAGGCTTGGCAAAAGAAGATGGAGAAATGTCGAAGGATTCTATTGGAGGGCGTGAAGGATCACATTGTATCCAGCCTGCATGGAAAAGCTTCTTCATATTTGATGTGGAAAGCGTTGATAGATCTATTCCAGAGCAAGAGCGACCAAAGGAAGCTGGCGCTCAAAGATAAACTCAGAAACATTAAGATGGAGAAAGGCGACAGTATCGCCAAATACCTCACAAAGTTCACTCAATGCAGAGATGAGCTGGGAAGTTTGGGGGTAACTGTCGAAGAAGAGGACATGGTAGACCTGGCTCTCCTTGGTCTTCTGAAGAGTTGGAATTCCTATCAGGACTCTGTCAATGGTCGGGAGAAGTTTCCTGGATGGGAGCGACTTTGGGCGGATCTCATGCAGGAGGAGATAAGGAGGACTACCAGGGACGGATCTTCATCAAAGGTATATGATGAAGAAAATTGCACTTTGGCTGCCAAAGCAAAGAAGGGGAAGAGCAAGAAAGCTTCTCAGTCTGGTGCGAAAGGCAAGAAGCAAGACATGTCCAAGGTGAAGTGTTTTCACTGTCACCAGCATGGACATTATGCCACAAATTGTCCGCAGAAGAAGAAACACAAGAAGGCTGCTGGATCTGCAGCGGGAGAGGCTTTGGCCTCCCAGTTCGAATTGGATTTTTCATTGATCGCATGCTTGGTCTCAAGTGTGATGGGATCAGTATGGTTCTTGGACAGTGGTGCGTCATTTCACATGACAGGAGATCGGGATCTGTTTTCAGATCTGGAGGAAAAAGATCTTGGAGTGCACATCGAGATGGGCGATGATGGTAGATACAGTGCGATCGGTATCGGTACCATTTCCTTTGAGAGGGAGTCTGGTAAACCCTTCGTATTGAAGGAAGTATTGCATGTTCCAGGATTGATGAAGAATCTGATCTCTGTGGTGATGTTGGAAGACAAGGGGTATGATGTGGTCTTCAGCGAAGGAAAAGCTTTCCTGCGCAGTAAGACAACTGGAGAGACCCGGAAGATAGGGGTTCAAGTCAAGAACCTTTATCAGTTGCAAGTAGATGGCTGCGCAGCAATGGCATGCAAGGCGGGAGAAGTGGTGAGCCGGGATGATGATGGCGAGCTGTGGCACAGGAGATTGGGCCACCTTCACCATGGAGCTTTGAAGATCCTGCAGCGGATTTCTACCGGGCTTCCTAAGGGCACTCTTGCGCAGTCAGATCAGTGCAAGGGGTGTACCTTGGGGAAGTATGTGAAAGCCACCTTTCACGAGAAGGATAGTCGCGCCACGACGATCCTTGAGAGAGTTCACACAGACGTGTGTGGTCCTTTCTCAGTAGCTTCGACAACAAAGCACAAGTACTATGTGATCTTTGTTGATGATTTCTCTCGGAAGTGCTGGATCTTCTTCATGCAGAAGAAGAGTGAGACATATTCAAAGTTTTGTGAATTCAAGGCGCTGGTTGAGAAGGAGTCGGGGAAGCATTTGAAGGCTCTTAGGAGTAAAAATGGTGGTGAATTCATCTCTGCTGAATTCAAGGACTTTTGCAGCGCAGAAGGGATTCGGAGAGAGTTCATCGCACCCCATAACCCACAGCAGAACGGGGTTGCTGAGCGGAAGAGCAGAACGATCGTGGGTGCTGCATGGGCGATGTTGCATGATCAGGGCCTACCCCTTCACTTGTGGGCTGAGGCATGCAATACTGCAGTGTATGTGCAGAACCGTTATCCTCACAAGATACTTGGCATGAGTACACCGGAGGAGGCATTTTCTGGCAAGAGGCCTGATATTTCTCATCTGAGAATTTTTGGCTCACCTGTCTACATGCATGTGACGAAGGATGCCAGAAAGAAGCTGGATCCGACCGCAGAGGTTGGAATATTTGTGGGGTACACTGATACACCTCACAACTATCGTGTGTATTTGCCAGACAGTCGCAAGACTGTTGTGCGACGGGATATCAAATTTCAGGAGGAGAAAGCCATGCAGTGTTTGCTTGAGAGGGAGCCACACTTGCATGCAGATGAGGAGCTATTAGTTCCTAAGGAGGAGCTTCCGGATGTGGATCAGCCACAAGAGGAAGTTCATGAGGTGGAAGAAACCACTCATGCAACACCAACCATCATAGGGCGCAAGCTCACTACAGAAGCTGAGCGACTGGCTCGAGATGCAGAGAAGGTTGTAGGACCACCTACAGCACAGCGCAGACAGAGGCAGTCACTGGACCGGTACACTGGATACATGGCTCTTATGAGCAAATGTGTTGTGATAGAACCATCCTCTTTTGAGGAAGCTGTGGAGGAACCAGCATGGGTAGATTCCATGGTGGAAGAGTATGATTCTATTGTCAGAAACAATGCATGGGAGATTGTCCCAAGACCGGAGGAGAAATCAGTGGTGGATTCGCGATGGATCTACAAAGCGAAGCAGGCGGCTGACGGGAGCGTGGAGAAGTACAAGGCAAGATTTGTTTCCCGTGGCTTCTCACAGATCGAGGGGATCGATTATGAGGAAACCTTTGCACCTGTCGCAAGGTACTCTTCCATACGGACGATCCTAGCTCTCTCAGCACAGATGGGATGGCACATCCATCAGATGAATGTGAAGACCGCGTTCCTCAATGGAGTCATTGAGGAGGAGGTGTGGCTAAAGAGCATCAAGGTTTTCGAGATCTCGCCATGAGTCGTATGTGTGTCGACTCAAGAGAGCACTGTGACGGCCGAAGCAAGCACCTCGTGCTTGGTACACACGGATAGACAAGCATTTCACCGGACTTGGATTCTCCAAGAGTGAGGCGATCCTAACCTATACTACCGCATTGTGGTGGAGGGTAAAGTTGCCGATCATCAGACCGTATGTAGATGATCTCGATTTCGACGGTGATGAGCTGCTTCGATACTTTCATGCAAGGAGGACCTTGCTAGAGAGTTCGAGATGAAGGACTTGGGCTCTTCATTATTTCCCGGGATTGGAGATTTGGCAAAGATAATGGACCTTTTGTTTCTCGGTTGCAAGTTTCCATCTGAGATACCTGAGAGGTTCAACATGCATGGCTGCAAGCCTATTGATACTCCTCTTTCCCGGTGGCTGGAGGAAGGAGGATGCTACTTCAAAGGGAGGTAGTGGATGCCACTGTCTATCGACAGTTGGTGGGGTCGCTTATGTATCTGGTCAATACACGACCCAATATATGCTATGCTGTTAACCAGCTTTCGCAAGCTATGGTTAAGCCTACCAAGCTCTTCTGGAAGCCAGGAAAGCATGTATTGCGTTATCTTAGTGGCACATCAAGATATGGTCTGTGGTACAGACATGAGGATGGAGCGAAGCTTTCCGGCTTCACCGATGCAGATTGGGCAGGGAGCCCAACGGACAGAAAAAGCACTTCTGGAGGAGTCTTCAGTATCGGGTCGACAACAGTTTCCTGGTACAACAAGAAACAGAGATCCGTGGCACTCAGTTCAGCAGAGGCCGAGTACATGGCAGCAAGCTTGGCTATATGCAAGGCTATTTGGATGAGGAAGATCTTCGTCGGATTGTTCGGGTCGCACTTGGAGCCTACTGTGATTTATTGTGATAACCAGAGTTGCATTAAACTCTCGGCTAATCCAGTATTTCATGATAGATCCAAACACATCGACATCAGGTACCATCATATCAAATATTGTGTTCAGCGGAGAATCATGTTACTTTCATATGTTCCCACGGAGGATCAGGATGCTGACATCTTGACGAAGGTGCTCACGAGGAGAAAGTTCGAATTCCACAGAGGCAGGATAGGGGTTGCATATATGTTAGAAAATTAAATATTACAGAGCAATGAAAACACATAAAATATACGGAAAATACAAGCACATAAAACACATAAAACCAGAGAGACACAGATATACGTGGTTCACCCAGTTTGGGCTACGTCCACCCCGAACAACCATTCCTTCCTTTATATTATCCAACAAAATGAAGAGACAAAACCTACAGCAGATTCGCTGTAATATCCTCTGTTCTCTCTCACAGTCTCCCTCTCTGTTTCTCGCTCCGAGAATACGCTCATAATACACAGCCGCAATACGATGCCCTCATATATACAAGGGGGTTGCCTTCTAGGGAAAAAAACCCTAATCTAAACATAACTTCTACCGTCAGATCATTTGCCTAATGAATGGCCCAGATTGAATAGAAATTACTATACTTTTACAAGGAAATTTTACATCTGTTTTTAGCTTTGGGGGCGCTGCCCCCGAACCCCCGCCAGGGGGGGGCTCCGAAAAGTGCTTCCGCCCCCCCCTGGACCCCCCATGGCAGCGATTAAATTTCGGGCGGCATTGCCGCCCATTTTAAGGTACAGGGGTCCAATGCTGTGATACAAAGTAAACAAGATAATCAGGCTCCACACCCAACAAGATAATCCGTATCTTGTTGAGAGGGAGTGTTGACAATGCAACAAGATGATGGAGCTTAGTGAAATGAAGTCGCCTTCACTAAGTGGGCCTGCAGGCTATTTTTGGTGCAAAGTCTATTTTTAAACATATGGAGCATGGTCTAGGAGTTGCAGTATGCTATTTTTGGATGATTGGTCGAGTTGGTAAAAATAGATGGACCTCTATTTTTAGACATATAGGTCGAAGTCTATTTTTAGATTGCCTGTCTAAAAATAGGTCAGTCAAATATTATTAGCCCTTAATAATATTTGGACTATAAACTTCAGTTTATTCTCTTACAGCACTTCAGTTGGAGCTACAGATGTGGCCCATGCACTTGACAGAAGGAATTATGCTATTCCTAGGGGTTTGGTGAGCTCATGCATGGTTGACTTTAGTTAGGACTTCAGTGGCAAAGTTTGGTGGAGTTGATGAGACAGTTGGTGGAGTTGTGTTCGGTTTAACTTAATTGAACTAGTTGTGTTTAGTTTAACTGGATAATACACTAGTGATGAGTGGAGTGAATTAAATATTATTTAATTCACTAATTATTAACTCATTATTCAACTCAAGAACACATCAGTTCACTACAGTGCATGGATAGTTCAGTGAAGACCGGTGGAAGAGGTAGATGAAAGGGTGAGTTTGCTATTAGTTGCGACAGCAGTTGTGCATGAGATTTGCACAAGCATTGGAGGAGATTGCCAATGATGATTGCATAGTTGGAGTCAAGGAGATTCGAACTTGGATCTCTCATTAGACCAACTTGGATTGCGCAATAGAGGCAGGCAATTAGTGGATGAGTTTTGAACCTGTGACTTGTTCAAAACTGAGCTAGTTTGTGTGTAGCTTTTAGAGACAGTACTGAGTACTTGTGAGGAGTATTGTACTGAGATTGTTACATGTTCTCTTCTATTATAATATACAAAATATCTGGGGGTTTTCAGCTATAATCTTTCCCCATTACATACTGTGTCAGATGTGTGTTTTATTATTGTGTTTATGCCCGCATGCGACTGTTTCTATTTCCGCATATTGATGATCGATTGTAGAAGAGATTATGTGTTATAAATGAATTCAAATTAGTGTATGATTAGGATAATCTCAGTGGATAAATCTTCATTATTTAGCAAATTTCTACAGACTTAGGAAATAGACTTCAATGAGAAGGATTTTGTGCGGTTGACCCATAATAGTGATGCTTATTTTTGATGAAGTAGCAAGTGCCTACATAGCTTGGGGTGGGAAGGCATGTCTCCAAATAACCCAAGCCGAATGTTACTATGTTGAAACTGATGAATGTGAAGTAGGTGTCTACTAAATCGGGGTGGGAGGGCACGTCTCCAAAGGGAACCCACTTCGAATGCTACTCCAGATTCAAAATGGGAATAAATCGGTCAATATAACTCAGAATAATTATTATAGAAAGTTTTTGGAAATAGAGTGATCATTCTTAATTTTCCCATGTGCTTGAAATCGCTATTCAGAGACTCTAGACTCTCAGATTCGCGTTGGAACTGTCCTGCCGTCACAAAATTTATGAAAAAAATAGTTGATTTTAAATCAACGATAACTCCCAAGTCTGGACTCCGACTTGACAGATTGTTTTTTTGAAATCGGGTGATTTTTCAAGGGGAGCTCATATCTATAACCATTTCTCTAAAATTTCACACTTAAAACTACAAAAAAATGGCAGGAGAGTCACTGTCCACGAATTGTCATCAGAAAAATTTCTGCAACATTGCTGATTTTGAATCAGCGATATCTCCCTTATTCGAACTCCAATTCGGTTGAATTTTTTTTTTTTAATTTGGTATTTTTTTCTCAAGGAATACAGATCGGGTCTTTTTTTGGTAAATGTTTCACCAAAATTTTCAGATCTGATTTGCAAACTTGCGGCCCAAAAAATTCATGGAGTTTGTTGAAGATTGTTGCAAAACATTGAAGCTGAAATATGCTTCAAACCCTCATTCCCATGGATTCGTAACTTGAATCTGATACCATTGATCCAGATCTTGGGGGGAGGCCCTTAAGATATAAAAAATTGAAATGGATCTGACAAGATCTGCAAAATTAGAATGCCAGAAAAAAAGAGAGAACACAAAGCAAATAAAACCACAAAGAAACTTGTTTTATTAAAAAAACGAATAATTGTAGAAACTATGTTGTGGTGGAAAATTTGTCCTTTTACAAAATTCGACTTGTAACTTATAGCCTTTTTTTACAATGCCACAGGTAAATTCCATGGGTGGGTAAATACCATGGGTGAATGAATACCATGGGTGGATACCACTTACAATACCATGGGTGGATGAATACCATGGGTCGATGCCATTTACAATACCATGGGTAAATTCCATGGGTGGATGGATAACATAGGTGGATGAATACCATGGGTGGATGCCATTTTCCATTCGGATCAATGACAGCCTTGGCCAACACGCATTTGATTGTCCAATAAGTGTGAATGGACCGATGAAAAAGGGGCAGTCTCCCTCTTGTATTGCCAAGGTCCTTAATGAATTCCATGGCTTCATCTTGCTTGTATATCTCCTCTTCTTTGTTGTTGCAGTCTCTCTCCCAACCCTGAATAAGATTGCAAATTTGTGGAAGATTTCCTGTAGAATAAACATCGAATAGGTTTTCCATAACCTCCTTTTTTGATTTTCTGCCTCGCTTACTAGACCCTGCAGTGGGCTTCAGATGTTTATGTTTCCCTTTATCCTTTACGTGGTGCTTGGAAGGTTGTCTTTTTACCATATTTGTATTCCAAAGTACAAACACCTAATTGTTTTGTTGCAATTCCATGGACAGTGACTGGGCAACACCTGTTTTAATTTAAAGAGGCCTGTATATGGCAAGAAAAAGTCAATAACTGTCTGCATGCAACAGTAAATAGGTCCCACAACTGCCATTGTTACCAAGTAATCGACAGCACTGCTATTCCTTCTGAGGGTGGTAGAATTATATAATTTGAGCTTAGGCAAAGAGGGGGTAGAATTCAGACGACGCAAATCCTAGACCCAGAATCGATGAGGAAAAGGGTGCGACGTAGTTGAACAAAGGCTCCTATAACCCATCCAACTAATTCTAAGACCAGAGTCAGGGCTATTAACTATATGCTGAGACCTTAAAACAGAGAATTTTTCCCACAGACCCTGCAGATAGCCTGTATCGTGACAGAAGAAATGAGCGTGAATGGAATCAGAGATAGAAACATCACAAACACTATTAACGGGGTGGTCCTGCATGGCCATGCATGCTATCTCATAGGCCTAAGATGTAGAAGTCTGCGTACCTTCATTACAAACGCTAATTGGGGCACAGTCAGAGTGGAAGCCAGCATGACAGGGAGTTCGAAAGCAGGGATTGATAGTAGGGGCCGGCAAGACAAGAGTCACTAGAACATCAGGCAATTGACTTAAGAAAAGAGATAAAAGAACGAAAAATCGTAAATACCCTTGATTTAGGGCCATGCAAGCAAAGAAACCAGACTATAAACTATAACAGGAAGCATAATTCAACGAACACCCAGAGTGCTGAGAAACATGCAAACCCATTAAGTTTCAGTATCCTCCATAAAAAATTAGACAGTGAACATGAGCATACGAATTGAGCAACGGATATATGTCAACCCTGAAAATTATAGTGTAACCAACTGGACGATTGACCTTGTATGCAATTTAAGAAGATACATCACGTACCAGGTAACCATTAGAAGTCACAAACCTTCACCCTTCTTCCACACTACTCCTCCTTCTTCCGAATTGTGCCTGAGAGTTATGCTCCCCTTCCTTTCTGTGACTTGCAATAACCCCTTTAGACGTTGACGATGTTTCCCAAACCGCTCTAACAATGTTAGTTGGCTTCCAATGATGTCGTCGGTAGCCATAATGAATTGGCACGTGAACGTGCCTACCAGCCATCTGCCAACCTTAAGCTTGAGTGACCATGTGGTGCATGCCACCGCATGACACCTCACGTCTCCCATCAGCCTCCGTGTTGCACCCCGATCGGGGGAACCTTAAAAATTAATTATTTCTACATTGCTAGCTCTATTTAATCATATTCCATGATATGATTCTCCATGTTATCTTAAATATGAATCACACTAGATGATTAAAAACTCGTAGACAATGTTATTCTTATGTTGTTATTGCCCAAAATAAAAATATGAACATTTTTCCTACTTATTTTGTCAATAAACTTAGTTATATGTTAAAATACATTTTAAATAACTAAATATCATAATTTCATTCAATATTATATTTTCTAACTTAAAAATTTTGAAAAAACAATTAAACTACTCCATATAAATTAATAATTTCATAAACTATTTATACTTTTCATAACCATACTACAATTTTCAACTAATTATATTGATTCTTTTATTATAAAATGCATAAGCTTATAATTTTTATATTTACAACTAATATTCTTTTTAAAGCCAGTAATTAAAGAAGTTATTGAAAAACTTTCAACTAGCCACAATATAATAAATAAAAGCCTATGGAAATAGTTTATTATCAAAAACATATACCTATGACACTATTTTATTGTGAATATATAATTTTATTGTTTTTACATTCACAACTAACATGTTTTCCATGGTACATAGTTTAATAAATTATTAGATTTTTTAACTAACTTATTGCTAATATATTTTCTTATAATAATGCTCACATAAAATAAATAATAAAGATAATAATTAATTAATTATATTTATTTTTTTAATAATTAGTGTAACTATTGATATTTTAAAAATAGTGAATCGATTATCCTTAATGAATGTGGCAAGGTTTTATGGAAAAATTTGGTCTCTAAAGAGGAGAAGTTGAAAATTTGAAATATAATCTTTGTTATTAATTAAAGATCTTTGTCTCTAATGTTGAGATATGATATAGTTTAAGAAAATAAACATGAATGACTAATTGAACTCGGAGATTAAGGTGGAAATAATTCTCAAGAAGCCACTTAGAAGCCACTTAGATTGAGTAACGTGGTTTCCATTTAGTCAACATGTCTTATAGCACTTGTATTTGTGGGATATTAAATAAATTATATCTAATATTGCTAGATATTGATAAAATTCTCTTAATTTTTTTTGTCCCCATCCCAATACGTATTTCTAATAAAAATAGCCCCTATTTTACCCAAAACACCATTTTATACTCCTCAATACCTATAAACCCCCCCCCGCCCTCCCCCCCCACATCCTTCCTACCCCCAATACCTACACTATATCTTCTCTATTTTTCACAATTTTTGATGCAGGTGCATCTAACCTAAGGTTGAATGTTTACTAAAGGAGTTAGTTTCATAAGTTAGAATTGAATTATTTATTGCATTTTCCTACAGTTTTAGGAGAGAATGAGAATTATTGTAAATAGGAGAAGATTCAAGAGTATTTTGGAAGAATTGAGAGAATTGTGGGTTAGTTAGATCTTATCTAGATATAAGGGATTAGGTGAGAGAATTTATGGATCATGAGAGATATTTTGGGAGTTATTTTAGGATCTAGAACCTACTTTGGGTTCAGATCCACTTGTATAAATCTAGGCAAGCCCATGAGCCATGTAAGTAAGCGAGTGAAAGAGAGGAATGAGAGGCCAATGATTAGGCCAATAGTTCTCATGTAAATGTCTTATTAGTTAATTATTTCTCATATTTTATATGCATATGTATGGCGTGGATTTCTATTTTTTTTGTGTGTGTGTAATTATTAACTTGCAGGCCGTAGTGTGCAACGTCATTTTTGGCATCAGAGTTATTTTGTGAAAGCATGGAGAATGATTGGGAGTTTGGAAGAGCCTTGTTGTTAATCTATGTGTGTACCTATGCATGGAGTTGACGTGAAGCGTAGTGCGTTGTGGAAGTTGTTGTGAGTTATTCTCTTATTGCCAACAATTTAAATATTTAATGTTTTGAATCATTCTGTTAATACAATGGAGTTTGAGCAGTTTTAAGCTTTTTTGTATGCCTAGAAAATAATTCCACGTGAATATTGTTAACACCACTTCTGTTAGAAGATCGCGTGCATAAAAATCATGATCTACCATTTAGGCTTTGAAGGAGAGGATCAAGATCGACAAGCCCGCTTTTCTGCAAAATTTATCATTTGATATTGGTAGGAGATTGTGTGATTGGAGACTGCTAAGGGGAACCCATGCATTAAATTATTTATGGCCACTTCATTTAAATCCCAAGTCAATTGATGTCTTCCATCATTTACTCACAAATATTCAAAGAATTTCCTTACACTAAAACAATTAATAGGTTGAGCCAGGCTGACGTATTAAAATGTTTTATGCCAAAAATTGGTTTTCTTACCACAACACTGATGAACATTAAATGATGGTTGTGAAATTATAAATTAGAGTGGACATTTTCCAAGAGAAGGTAATGAATGTAGACATGAACCTTATAAAACACTAATTCCATGTCATATAGAGGGTGAGTTTATGTTAAGAATGTTTTAAGGATGGATATCAAAGGTAAAACTTGTAATGAAGAAGTCAATGTCTAAGTTGTATAGCTTGATTCAAATCAATAATGAATTAAAATTGGAGTCAATTCCACCATTAATCATTGTAATTATTATAGTGAAGTCAATATGTTCGTCTTGAATTTGATCCAAAGTCAAAGTTTATTGAATGTAATGGGTGTATGATTGGTAGAGCCCGAAACCTAGAGTTTGGTCAATGAATTGTAAGGACAAGGGATATTGTAGTTGTTAGTAGCAAAGGAAGTAGAGTAAAAAGGAACTTATGGAAGGGAACAAGGATATTAATATGACTATGGATATTCATTTGAAAAATTTAGAGAAAAGCCATAGTGATGCCATAACAATTGGTGTACATGATGAAAAGTTTTAGAAAAAGACTGTTGAGTTGAAGGCATAACATGACGTATTTATGGAGTTACTACAAAATCAGAAACTTGAATGGATAAAGAGTAACATAGTTATATGGCCAATCAAGTAGTTGATTGCAATAAGACAAAAACACAAGTTAAAAGTTTTGTTAAGGGAAGAAAAAAAATCCAGATAACCGAGATGAATGTATGCATTTGTGAACCAGAACAAGGACCGATGCTTGGTGAGGATGATGAGGATATGAATGTGGGTTTAATTCCCACATATGTTGCCGCCAATTGTTTATAAGATCAACATAATGACTTGAGGACATAATCATCTTTCGAGACTATAAATCCTTATTTTTTTAAATCTAACAATTGGTGTGTGGATGTAGTATATATTGCAGATGATGGAAATGACATTGATTATGTTTCATGTAGAGATGAAGGCCAGTCTCTTGAAAAGACTTCTGAAAGAGACCGTAAAATGCTGATGAAATGTGAAGAAGAACTACAATTACTAGAAAAGATGTTGATGGAACTTGAAGCCAATCAAGTTGTAGATAAGGAAGAGAAATATTAAATCAATGAAAATGTGAAACTTGAACGTAATTTTCAATTTCATGTTAAATATGATGAATTGATATTCCAATATAGTAACAATAAACTTCAGCAAGAAACTAGATTGGATATTGACATTGAAGAATTAAGGAAATTGATGGAAAAATCAAATAAACCAAGATATTGGAAGATAAGGTTGAAAGACAACAACATGATGCATTTGACTTCTCAAGTATACAAAAAAGGAGGAGAATTGCAGTATAAAGTTTGGAAGCCTAGAAGATAGGAAAATGCAACCAAATAAAATCAACAACATGACATAGCAACTGATTTAATACAAGTGAAAGTTTGGGATCCAGGAGGAGTTTCATCAACTTATGAACACATATGGTTAAGAGACCATGATTTTATTTTACCTATGGATTTTTATGCAGGTGCATCTAACCTAGGGTTGAATGTTTACTAAAGTAGTTAGTTTCATAAGTTAGGATTTACTTACTTATTGTATTTTCCTATAGTTTTAGGAGAGAATAGGAATTATTGTAAATATGAGAAGATTCGAGAGTATTTTGGAAGAATTGAGAGAATTGTGGGTTAGTTAGATCTGATCTAGAGATAAGGGATTGGGTGAGAGATTTTAAGGATCATGAGAGATATTTTGGGAGTTAGTTTAGGATATAGAATGTAATTTGGGTTCAGATCCACTTGTACAAATCTAGGTGAGCCCATGAGCCATGTAAGTAAGTGAGTGAGAGAGAGGAATGAGATGCCAATGATTAGGGCAATATTTCTCTTGTAAATATCTTATTATTGAATTATTTCTTAGATTTTATATGCATATGTATGGTGAGGATTTCAATTTGTGTGTGTGTGTGTAATTATTAATTTGCAAGCCGTAGTCTACTACGTCATTTTTTATAGAGGGCACACCTTGCATAAAATTGCAAATTCATTTCATAAATTAGTTTCATGAGTTGTGCCACATTGAATTTTCCTCTTCTTAGTATATGATGAGGTAATACAATGCATCATATAACCCTAGTGAAATGCATTTCAACACTACATTGCAAATCCCATTCTTAGCTTGATTTTCTTCTTTGCACCATAGCGCATTCCGTACCCTCAAACTACACTAACTTGCTGCATTGCACACTAATTCTTATTTGTTTTATAATTTCTATATTATCATGAATATTGTTTATCTTTCAAGTTCTATAGATATGTAGTGCTTCAGTATATCATCATCAGAAGGTATGACTCCACTGAAAAAGAGGCACAAGAAAGAACTTATAGGGGAAAGGTCAGACGAAAGATTTGTTTCTTTGGTCCCCACATATACTGATACTTGATGTTTTATTGAAAATTTTATTTCCATCACTTGTTCTAAGATTTATCACTTATTTCCATGGAGGGAATACCCTGATGGAGAAGAAGATGCCAATGTCTATCAAAATCTTAGAAGATCATGGATACACAAAATAGCATATCATCTAGCAATCTTCCCATGTGGGGAAATTATTGACTAGATCATCAAATGTATTAACATCATGGATATGACCATCAGGGACAGTCATGAACAAGACATGGTTGCACTCGCATACCCTTGTATTGCGGAATTTTATAAACTACCTAGACATCAAGTGACTTTCGCAAAAAAGAGGTACCACCTGTTTAGTCTGAGTAGTAGAGATATTATAAATATCTGATGGCAGGATCCTAAAAAATTCAGGAGCAAAGTTGATGGCATATATAATACAATATTTCTCAGAAAAATGGTTAGGTGTAAATTTTTGAGAAAATGAGCCAAAAACCTAATTTTTTACAGTTGGTGATGTATCTGCCTAACAAGAAGAAAAGAGTAGAAAATATGTGGAAACACTAAAGTCTTCAACTTCAATCCTTATATCTGCAAAAAAATATTAGAAGCCTAAAAAATAAACGTGAAAGATCCAAATATATATGGAAAAGCTATAGATGGAATACCCAATATAAAGAAATACAATTTTTTCTAATTATGTTCACTTGAGGAGAAAAACATAGACATGGGTCTCTGAAGTCCTCCTCTGTGGGAGGGTTCTTTTAATATCCCTATGCTTTAGTTGGCCATTTATCTCTCTTGGTTAATGAAGAAGACAATGAAAGCTGAACTCATAGTGGGGAGCTCAAAAGTAAGAAGATCAGAGTGAAAACACCAATAATGAGCATGTGTGCTTAGTGAAAGAAAAACCTTTCTATTTATAATAAATTGCTAGGATAGATCTAGATATAGCTAGACAATAAAATATTGTTAGAGCAAATCAAGATCTAATAATTAGGAGTTTTTTATTATGTTTAAGAGATGAAAAGATTAATGAAATGATCAATAATATTTATTTAGTGAACTAACTCACAAAATAATGATTAATAAAGTTAATTAATAAAAGTGGTTAAATTAATTAATAAATAAAAATGATTTATTAATTACTTTAAGGAGATATGATCAAGGTAAGTTAGAAAAGATTACTAAATAGTGATTTAATAATAATTTCATAGGAGAAAAATATGAAAAGTAAGGAATAATAAATAAATAGTGGTTTATTTAATTATTCGTATGGATGAGTGCTTTTTTTTTTCACTAAATGGGTAAAAATATGAAAATAACATGAAATAAAATCAATAATTTCTAGGTTATTTTAAAGTTGTTAAATTAATTAAATAAAAAATAATTTAGAAAATGGTTTTCTAAATTATTTCCTATGACGAAAGTGAGTTTTGATGTGTAAAATCCATACTAGACCGTGTATTTCGATCATCCAAATGGAAAATGGCTTGGTGATTGCTTTTTAGGTGATAAAAGAGTCATATCAACTAGTTTCAACCATGTTCTGTAGACTTTATGGAAACACCAACGTTGAACTCTTCGAGGAGAGTTGGGTGCCACTAATATACACATGTGCCCATAAAGGAGTTATATTCAACTGGGTCGAGATCCTTTTAGCATCCATTTAGACTAGGATAAAAGAAGCAAAAACTATGATAGAGGGAATGAAACCAGAGTTCTACATGGCCTCATATTTTTTTTATTGTGCATGCGCCAAGTGCAAATTCGGAAAGATGGGGGGGGATATAATTTCACACCCGATACTCAACTTGTACACATGTATTTCAAAGATTTGTGGGAAAGTCAAAACATAAAATCATATGCAAGAATAGTCAAAGGCTTCATTTCATCGCTATTTGATATCCTGTTTGAATATGACTCACCTTGCATGTCAAATCATGCCAAGGAAACATTATAAGAAGTAGCTAAATGGTTCCCTCCACTAGATACTACATACATTAGAGTGTTTGGAACATGCAAAACTCCAAAAGAACTCCTATTATTCGTCACCGACAAGGTAATTCTACAAAATGTTACTCAATATCGGGTAACCATAGAAGTTGGATATATGCTAGCACAGGTAAAGAAAACACCATGTCCTACATATCCCTTCTATGTAGGCATGCATTATATAAGGAATTACAGAGAAGCATAAAAAAAATATTAAGCTAGATACTTTTAGATTCACAAAACTTGATTACATTTCTCCCTATTCAAGTATAGGTGGATCTACATGTTAGAAATCAAAGAAGACAAGGAGAAGATCAAGAATGTATATAACACTATGGAAGCCCTAAAAAGCACAAATGGATCTAAACCTACCACTAGAGAACTTTCTAAAAAGGAGGGAAAGGATAGGAAGGTGGCTAAAAAAAGTGAAATAAAAATAAGTAGTGGAAAAGGAAAAGGAAAAGAAACTAAAAGAAGATCTGCAATTAAATAAGGAAAGGGAAAGGAAAGAGAAGGAAGAAGTAGAGAAGAAAATAAGAGAATAAATAGAGCGATCATGAAAGGAAGAAGAAGAAAATAAGAAGCAAGAGGAAGAGACACTTAGAAGAGAGAGATTAGAATAGAAATACCAGGAAGAGGCTAGGAAAAAGGAATGGAAAGGAAATGAAGCTGAGAATATAGGAAATGACGAGATACCTAGTATGGATATCAATCCATCAATTGTAGTTTTAATTCCACTAATAGTAGGTTAATTTTCAATTGGAGAAATGGGCATCATTGTTACTGATGAATAGATATCCATATGGATAGATATCCATAAATCCATAAACGAAATTTGACCTTCCATTCAAATTATTTTTTAGCAGAATGAGTTAATTCAGAAGTCTAAGGAAGCAATTGAGTATATCATAGATCATCTAGGAGACAATCCAACATCAGCTATAAACATCATTTGATTCTTGAATTATAAGAACAAGTATGAGTTGGAAGAATCAACTAATACAAGACCGATACAATACTGGAAGTCAAGAAAGTATTAAATAAAAGGAACCTCATGTTACAACCTGAAGGAAAATGTCAGGGGTTGGAAATTAGTGTCAACAAATTCTTCAATAAGCTTGAAGTGCTGAACAAGAAAGTACTTCCAAGTCTGTTTGAGGTAAATCACATTTTTGTCATCAAACCTACCTTTTCCAAGTATACAGAAGTAGATGAGATCTATAGAAGAGTGAATAAATTATCTACTCCAAGTGAAGACATATGGGAAAATTTATGCGAGTTACTAGACTAAATGAGTAACTCTATCTTCAACAACAAGATCAACACCGCAACAAGGGTCAAAGAGACAGATCAACAACAACCTCCTTTAAATCAAGACCAACATTTGAACAGTTCCAAATTGCCCTATTATTTTGAAATAGAAGATGTAATTTGTTTTAGATATGCCTAAAATATATCCTGATCTGTCATGACAAGGTTTTTTGTAAATAATTCTATAAATACTTCAGATTTCAAAGTATTGAGGGTTGATTTGTGCACTCCAAAAGGATATTGTAATTTTTCAAATTTTATGGGATGATCTGTAATAAAAATAACACTTTAATAGGATTCATGTGTTGAACTATTGGTGATGTGCTTCTCTCATTGTCTATGTGTTTATTTCCATGTTTTCCATGCTTATGTATTCCTAATCTAAATTATTTTACAGAAAGTTGAAGAACATAAATTGTTGTAAAATACACTTTGTTTCTGGCTGTGAATGATTTAAATGTTTTCCTCTAAAGTTAAGTTAAAGAATTATTAAATTCTCCTTTTCTTAATGGAACCCATTTCATTATTTCTCTTACATTTAATTTAAATTTAAAGGATCTAGTTATTTTAGCTACCTTGCCATGTGAAATTCCTTTTGAAAATCTGAGATAGATCCAAGTGAATTTATTGACTCCATATCCCAATGGAAATTTAGGCATTTAATCAACCAAACAAATAAAAAAAATTCAAAAAATCAAACAAACAACCTGAACCTAATAGCTATCCTAATACTATTCAGAAGAACATAGCTAAATCAGATAGAGAGATCCCTATTTAGAGTTGGAAGGGCTAGATTCCCAACTGCAAAGTGGTTTTGTGGTTACCTTTGTGATTTCTTTCACAACCTCGAAAATTACTGAGTGATAACAGATGGTAGGTGGTAGTCCACGTGGTAGAAAATTTTCACCTTCCGGTAGTTTTCATCACTTTATTGGAGTGTTGCAACATGTACAACAATGGATACTGTTGTAGAAATAGATATTAGTTGTAGAATGTCCATGATTCTGTTATTGTAATAATGTTTTAATTATAATTCATTAAGAAAAATATATTATAACTATGGATGATGAATACATTTTAGGAGTTGATATTGACCTTGAACATACTGAGAATATTTTAAAATGATGACAAAAAGGTGAAATGAAATGGAAAAAGAGATAGTAGAAAAGAAACAATTCCAGGCTTCAATTATGGTGATGGCAACTTGCACATTCCTAAGGATCTTGATAAACTCTATTCTTTGTCGTTGAAAGTCATGTAAGAAGATAAATGCCTTATGTGTGGTCATAAGCTCCTCATATAGGTTCCACATAGTGTCTCCAAGTGTGGATACTTCGACGAGTATCACTAATCTTATTCCCTCCAAGTAGACCTATGAATAAATTACATTCTGTGCCGCCACACAAAGTTGTTCTATCTATTACCAAGAACCCAATAGATTTTGTACCAATTGTTTATTCTCGACCATCAAATACTGAGTGTTATATCTCACCACACATGTGAAGGCCAAGTTGGCTTCAGAAATAGATTTTTCATTCTAGCTGGTGTCTGCCACTATCACCCTCTCTCTCACGAATGCAGGAGATGCATGATCATCAGAAAAATTCTTTCTCTGTGCTTGTACATTTATGTTTTAACCCTGTACACATATTATCCTCAAACGTACTCTTAAAATAGAAAATAAACAATAGTAAGAGCATAAAACATAAAACATATATACACATAGATTTCCCCCTGGATTCCAAAACCGAGACTACCAGATTATTTTTCATTATATTCCTTTCAATTTTACAACACATATATATACATGCCAAAGCATTCATAAAACCTAATCCATTAACCCTGGATTAGAACATAACTGTAGTTCTCTTAACCAGATCTACAAAATACCATGGGCAGAAAATCATCATGCCCAAAAGCATGTACTAAACCCATGCACAAAACCATAGGTAGGTCTGCCCACTTAACATAGGGTCCAAAAAAGTTGTCTCAAGGGGCTGCCCCGAACCCCGTGTAGAGGGGCTATCGCCCCCTGCAAATGCCCTGATAGCTGGGGGGGGAGGGCTGCGCCTCCCTTGTGATCACCGTACTGCACCCAATGCAAGCGAACGGGTGCTTACCGCCGCTGCTCCCCCCCCTCCTCCCCCCTCTTCGTGCGTGAAGCTAGTCATGGAAGGAATATAACACACACCCAACATTATCTCACTTATTGTTTTATTTCCACAAGGGGCCACATGAGATTTTAGACATTGGTCCATCCCCGCAACACCCATTATTTATCTACACCAAGAGAACTTATCAGTGCTCACAAAATTCATCAATGCATTTGCAAGATTCTTCAAAGTGTCCACCAATACCAACAACACCTTTTTATCGTCAACCATATCTCTCACAAAGTGATAATATACATCAATGTGCTTTGTATTTGAATGATAAGCAGGGTTCATTGCCAATAAAATTTCACTTTGGCTATCACAGTCTATCCTTATAGCTCGTTGCACCAACCCCATACTTGAAGACAATCTTTGCAACCAAACTGCTTCCTTACTTGCATGAGTGGTTTCCATGTATTCAACCTCTGTAATTGAAAGAGCTACAAAAAATCGTCTTTTGCTCATCCAACTGACTGCTCCTCCAAATAGGTTAAACACATACCCACTTGTAGACATTCTCTTATCTAGATCACTAGCCTAGTCCACATTACCAAAGCCTCATATATCCAAAAATCTGTCCAATATTGGTCTTCCCTGGTAGCACAAACCATAATCGTTAGTGCCATGCAAATACCTGAAAACCCCCTTCACTGTTTTCCAATTCTCCTTCCCTGGTTTTGACATAAACCTGCTCAATACTCCCACTGCATGTGCAATGTTAGTTCTAGTACATACCATTGCATACATCAGGCTACCCACTGCACTGGAACACGAGACATGTTCTCTTCTTCTTCTTGTGCCTTGGGAGATTGTTTAACATATAATTTGACACCTATATGAATAAGAACCTTCACTAGTTTACTATCCTGCATATTGAACCTCTACAATATTTTCTTGAAATACTTCCTCTAGTTTAACCAGAGCTTCCCCTTTGCCCAATATCATTTAATTTCCATGCCAAAAATATAGTTTGCAGCACCAAGATCTTTCATGTAGAATTTGAAGAACAATTGGGACTTCAAATCCTGGATAATTTATTTGTCATTTCCAACCAGCAACATATCATCCACATACAAGACCAAATAAATAACACTGTCACTAATTAATTTGAAATACACATATTGATACTCTTTGCTTATAGTGAAGCCAAGTCCCCATATATATATATATATATATATATATATATATATATATATATATATATATATATATATATATATATATATATATATATATATATATATATATATATATATATATATATATAGAGAGAGAGAGAGAGAGAGAGAGAGAGAGAGAGAGAGAGAGAGAGATACATGTATCAAATTTCTGATACCACATCCTTGGTGATTGTTTTGACCGATACAGATAATTTTTTAACTTGCATACCAGTTCTTTCTTACCCTTCACCGCAAAGCCTTTAGGTTGATTCATGTATATTTCTTCTTCAAAATCCCCATGAAGAAATGTTGTCTTCAAACCCATATGTTCTACCTCAAAATCAAATGCAACATCAAAAAATAAAAGTAATATAATAGAAGTTACCTTGGCAACAAGAGAGAAAATATCACCAAAATCAATTCCCGCACCTGGCAATAACCTTTTGCCACCAATCGATCTTTGTATTTCTCCACGTTTCCTTCTACATTCATCTTCTTCTTAAACACCCATTTTCTTCCAATGGGTTTCCTTGCATCTGAAAACTCCACCAGATCCCATGCCTCATTTTTGTGCAAGGATGCCATTTCATCAACCATGGCCTCCTTTCAGATTTTTCCATCCTCTGAATCCACTTCCTCCTTGAAAATTATGGGATCATCATTAGTGATAGATAAAGAGAAATTTGAACATAAAGCAGATGGACTATACCTTTCTAGTTTCCTTCTTTCTCGAACTAATATCCTCATAGCTAGAGTTTGTGCCTCTTCCTCTTCTAAATCTTGCACTCTTGTAGAGTCTGATTCTTCCTCCTTTAGATCAAAATCTATATTCTTAGGTTCCTTTGGTAGGAATTCATGTTTAAAAACATATTTCACCTCTCTAAACACCACATTTGGTTGTACACAAATCCCTTGTTTATGGGTTCCAAATCTTATAACCTTTTAAACCATCCTTATACCCAATAAAGATGCACCTTTCAGATTTGCAATCCAACTTGGTTCTTTTCTCCTTTGGAACATGTACATATGCATCACAAGAAAATACCCTAATATTTGAAGGAGAGGGTTTCTTACTAGTCCATACCTCATGTGGAGTCTTATCGTCTAACATTGATGAAAGTGATATGTTAACCAGGTAACATGTAGCCTCCACTACCTCTGCCGAATTCTTGTCCTAACCCAGTACCACTGAGCATGCTTTCTGCCTTTTCCATCAACATCCTATTCATTCTTTCTGCAAATCCATTTTGTTGATGTGTGTATGGAGTAGTCTTCAGTCATGCTATACCATACTTTTTACATAACTATTCAAATTCCTTCTTTCAAAATTCTCCACCATTATCTTCTTCTCTCTCTGGTTTTCCACCAAAGCCTTAAATTATTTAAACCTGTCAAAGACTTTAGATTTATTCCTAAGGAAATATATCCATATATTCCTTGAGAAGTGATCTATAAATGAAAAATTTTACACATACATACCCAGTGATGGAACTAACACAAGTCCAAACACATCATTGTGCACAAGCTCTAATATCTTGTTTGCCCTCTTAGCACCAGAATGGAAACTCACCCGATTCTACTTCCCATATATACAATGTTCACAGAAATCAAAATCCTTAAATAAATTAGACATACCCTCTACCATACCATTACCATATAGTATTTGAAGGCCCTTCTCTCCAATATTTCCAAGCCTTTGATGCCATAGCTTGGTATTTTCTCGAGAGACTACTAGGTTTTCTGCTCGACTTTTAGGAACCACATAACTGTTGCACCCATCAATAACAGTGCTACCTAGAATCTTGTACATAGTTCCAATCTGAACTCCCCGCATCAATACTACTTCTCCCTAAACCATCTTGTAGGTATCTTTATTGAACACTGTTTTTACACCTGCATCATCCATCTTGCTTACAAAAATTAGATTTATGGCCAATGAAGGAATATGTAGAACCCTAGGAAGTGTTCTAATCCTTCCACTTTGTAACTTAAACTTGACGTTTCCATGTCCAAAATTTATGGCCTTCCTATCATCCCCTAAGAAGAAATCACCACCATCATACTTCTCATACTTGTATAACTAATCCCTATGGGGAGTGAAGTGAAAGAATGCACCTGATTCAATCAACCATGCCGAAGAAGAAGCCAAGTACACATCCCCACCTTAATCTGAGGTGGTTTTTGCCTCTATAGAAGGAGCATCATCAGATCCACTTCCTTTCTCAAGAGCTTTAGATCTATAGTCCTTTTTGAAGTTCCCTTCCTTTCCATATTTCCAGCACACCTTTACAGGCTTTCCTAGATATTTAGATCTCCCTCTATATTTAGACTTCCAACTCGAGAAATTATTTTTGTTTCTCTTATGGGGCTATCCTTGTATAGACAAGGAATATCCATACTGGCCCTCCATATTTTTCTCTCATTTCCTCTGATAGCAAGGCTGAGACAATTTCATCAAACTTCAAGGTAGTTATATTGCTCCCTATTGCAACAACTAGACTATCCCACGAATCTAGTAGAACACAACAAAATGATGCACTTATCTTCATTTGAGATTTTAATATCAAAATATAACAGTTGACTTACCACAATATTGAAGGCATTTAGATGCTCTGTCACCAAGTCTCCATCCTTCATCCCAGGTTATACATATTTTTTAGCAGGAACAATTTAATCACCAGAGACTTAGATTGGTACAAAGTCCCTAACTTGTCCCAGAAATCCTTCATTGTAAGTTCCCCAGATACATTCAACAATACCGAATATGAGATACACAATCGTACTATTCTTTTTCCCTTCCAATCCAACTTCGCCCAGTCTTCATTTGACATTGTCATTGGTTTACCACCCAGATCTACCACAATCCACTTATCTTTATGCACCAGCAGATCCACCATCTTGAGCTTCAACAACTCAAAACTCTAACCATTAATTTTCTCGATCTCTATCTTTCCACTGCACCCCATCTTCTTTCACCATAAGAATTATTCCTGCAGATATTCGTTTAAAAAGGGTCTACCACATGCCTGAGAAAAAAAACCCCTTAGTAGCAAAGGCATCCCCTTGAAGCCAAAACAACTCTAATACCAAATGTAGATTTTAATCCTATACATAAATTATCGGCAAAAAAACTATTAAAACATAAAATAAACAATAGCGAGAGCATAAAACATAAAAAATATATACACATATATTTTCCCCTTAATCCCAAAACTGGGACTACCATATTTATTTTTCATTATATTCCTTTCAATGTTACAACACATATATATACATGTCAAAGCATTCACAAACCCTAATCCATTAACCCTGGATTAGAACATAAATGCAGTTCCCTTGACCAGATCTACAAAATACCATGGATAGAAAACCATCATGCCTAAAACCATGTCCTAAACCCATGCACAAAACCATAGGCAGGTCCTTCCAGCTAATATAGGGTCCCAAAAACATTTCTGGGGGTCTTCCCCGGACCTCGTGCAGAGGGGCTATCGCCCCCTGCAAAGCCCCTAATAGGGAGGGATGCGCCTCCCTATGACCCCCATGCTGCGTCTTACGCAAGCGAAGGGGGGCTAACTGCCCCCTCTCTTACCCCCCGCTTCACGGGTGAAGCTAGTTGTGGAAATAATATAACACAAGCCCAACAATACAATCTTATTTTGGAGTTCATCATATACCATATTTTACACATCCATTACCAGATCATCATCAAGGGGCACTATTTCCCCTTCCTCGCTTGATGTTAACTTTGCGGCTGGAGGTGGTAGAGTCTAAACGATGAACTGTGGTGGTCTTGGAATCAGGTCAACATATTCATCTTGTCACTCTAGATCTAACTCCATGTATGCAACTTTGATCAAATATTCAATTTTATAAGAAAGCTCCCAATATTTCATTTGTTCACTCTCTCTCCCTACTGTTGGCTGGTCTTATTCCTGCTCTTCAACTCGTATCGGTGCCTCTTCTTCCACTATGGCACCTTACCTTACTTCTTCTTCCTACTTCTGCTGCTCCTCTTATTCTCTTCTCCTTTGTTCCCATTATTCCCTTAATTCTTGTTCTGATTTTTGTGCTCTCAACTCAGCTTCCTGTAGGCTCTACTTTTCTATCTTCCTCCACTCTGCTCTCTATAACCTCTACTCCCTCTTTTTTTCTACTACCAAAGTTGATTTTGCAATAATGGTATAAGATTTCATCTTCCATATTTGTTCCTCATTTATCCCGTCAAAAACCTTTCTCTTTCCCTTGTCTTGTATCGAGTTGTTGCCTTTTGTTGTTGTTTCTTCTGAAATTTCTGTTGTTTGTGGAGTTACCTATAAATTCTTGACTATACTTATCGGCTTGCAAGGTCTAGAGGAGCTATAAAAATTCTTCCATGGTTCCTCCTCTAATCACTGAAATTCCCCCCTAGTTGTAGTATATTCTCGCATAATTCTCCTTGAAAATCCCCCCCAGATCATACATAATGAAGTATTTTGTACCGAACTCAAACTTTACTACAATATTTTCTTCAATATTTGTAAATTTTAGATTATTAATCTCGTAAAATCTGATCTACAAAGTAAAAGTGGGCCATGACACTTTCTTCTTCTTGTGCGATGCTACCGATAACCCTATGGTGAGATGATATGACACTTCTTGCATGTGTCGATGACATACATTGGCAAACGATGTGGCGAATTTTATCCATCGAACAATCTAATCAGTGTTCCATCTGGTAAGGCAAACCAATCTGCAATCTTTGATATTGCCTCCATTTCTTCTCGTGACGTGCAAGGTGGGTCCTCCTCTAATATAAGCTTGTATAACGAGATGATGACATGATTAGTTAGTTGTTCCATAAATCCTCTATGGCTTCAATATGAAAGCATATTACAATAAATATGCATGACAGTTTCTTGTGGAGTCCATGTCTAGTTCATGCCAGGAAACTAATTTTTTGCATCGATTTCATCCAGTAAGTATGCAAACATATAAAAACTTGCTTTATCACCCTAGGGGGATCCTCGTCTTGTGCTACATTGGCTCTCGACTGATGAGACAAAAAATCTACCCAATTGAATGACTTCCCCTCATTCACCATCTGGTTCAATAAGATTTTTCACCCCTCAAGAAAGGTCTATGTGCTCATTTGACCATATATTCTGCATGCTAAGATGATCAAGAGTTGATAGTTCTTCCTAGGTGAATTTATCTTATATGAATGACTGGGTGTTTGTCTAAACTTTTATGGCTCATTCACCAACTTCTAACAATATCCTTCTTGGTCAGATAACTGCGGGTGGCATAAAATAATGAGTTTGTGAGGTTTACTAGCTCAGGAAGATGGTACATACACTAAAAATCCTTTGGTAGAAAGGTAGGAATCTTCTGTCCGCTGGCACTTCTCAATGTCATAGTTTTCTCATAAACGTGTGAGACAATCCAGATGGTGACATATGCACATAGGAAGGATGGATATATGCATGCAACCCTGTATAATCTTGACCACTGGATACTGATATATACCTATCAATCTTCAATATATGTCTAGAAGTCCTTTGAAATAACATCTTTAACCAACTTCCATGTAAGTGTTGATTCCTTTTCTATAAACAACTGAGTGGTCGCATATACTGGCAAGTTAATTGGAGTTTTCTCAACTACTTCCCCAATATTTCTTTCAGGGGTCTCTTTTGAAGAATATCTCCTTGTTTCCATGGTAGCAGTGACTTCTAGAAGAGATGCTCAACAACTGTGGTACTTATGGGAGAAAAAAGACACTCATGGCAAGAAAACATTATTATTTTTTCAAATCTACTTTCAATGCATGATCAAGAAACAAACCGGAAATATAGAGATAAGGATTGCATAATTTTCATTGACCAGAGGGATTGGATTCCTATGGGAATTGCACATTATTCAGTCCCAACAACCAAGGATGACTACACATTGCACAATCTCAGTGGCCAGGGAATCAATCTAAGCCCAAGAACTGGGAAATGGGTAGTTGGGACAACCGTATACTGTGCACTGCACAGTTATAGAGGCCAAGCTCAACTTGAGCCATAGGATTACGCAGTGCCCAGTTGGGAAAAGTGAAAACTGACTAAGGAAAGGCTAGAAATTCCAAAGCGAAATGTGAAAAATGAGTAGAGGGATAGTGAGGGATTGAGTGAAATCTGACTAGGTATGATTTAATTGATGTAGATCAAGTGCATAAAATAAATAAACGGGAAGAAAACCAAATCGGTGAGAAGAGTCATTGCAATGACGACAGTTGGTGCAAAAACAAAGAAACCTATGCGATACTTGTGAAAGAAAAAAAAACTTGAAGCAACACTTATAAAAGCTAAAACATGTTAAAACAACAATATTCATGAGGATAAATAAGAAAAATAACACTCACATAAGAAAAAAAGACAGAAAGCGATAGAAAAGCAACAAAAGGTGGTCAAAGCGAAACTCACCTAGAAAAGTGACGACGATTGCACTAAAGGTTCCTTGATCTCCTCAAGAATTCTAGATATTTAAGATTGAGTGTGAAAATAAGCTCTAAAGGCATCGATTAAATAGATTTGAACGAATTAGGGTTTATGACGTGCATGCCTAAAATCAAGGAATATAGTGAGACATGGTGAAATTTTCTAAAAAATAATGTGTGCCTCCTTCAAGTTACTAAAAAAAAGGTCCCTATTTTTTAAGGATGCTTTTTGCTTTTTTTAGCTTTTTTTCTTTTCTGGAAAAACTTGCCATGCAATTTTCCGGGGAAGATTGCGCAATTTTAGGGAACTAGGAAATTTTCCAGCTCTATCCACTGTGCAGTTTCTCAACTCAGTGAGAGATTGTGCATTTTATCGGCTCAATGTTGGGTTGCCTTCCATGACTGTGCAGTTTTTGAGCTCAAGGCGGAATTCTAGTCTGAACTTCATTATTCCAATCATCAAGGTTGCTTGCCTTCAAGGATTGTGCAGTTTCTGGAGGCAAGCCCAAAACTATTGTGCAACCATATCAGGAGGTTGGCTTGTGACTTAGAAAAATTGGCTAAGTGTGAAACCAAGTGAACACAAGCACAAATAAAAGTATAAGTCTCAATCAAAACATGAATACTTGATGGCAGTGAAAGATAAAATCCTTTGAGTAGAAAGTTAGGCTCCAAAATGTAAGCATGGGAAAATTTTTGGAGGGTGGTTGTAGCCGTTACAACCTTAGAGACACACTGGTAGAACACTATCTCTCCGAATGAATCTTGTCTCATGCAAAATAGACCTCACCCTTCGAAAAGTATTGTTCGATTCATTGATTACCACAAATTCCTCAATCAATTTGAGTTAAAGACATAGTCCTTAACATTCTCTTCAAAGGTGGAACACTAACCAAGCCAAGTCAAACTGAGTTATTTCGATTGGGGATGGGGAGTATATAGATGCCCAAGTAATAGAAATTGTCAGATTTTTATTTTTCATCTTTGGTGTTGCTAAATTTCCAGTAGGCCTGGAAAGTACCCCGACAGAGTCACTTCATGGACACAAACATTTCTCTGCTGCCAGCAAGCCTGGATAGTATACAAGAAGCCTTTCTCTTATTTCACCCTTTATTTTTATTTTTATTTTTCAGTTTTTGTGTTCAAAGAACTATGCATAGGCACTTATATATTTCATGGGGCGGAAGAGGGATCCCGACTTATTGAGAGTAGAATAGGTTGTCCCTTAAGAGAAGGATGATTATATACACCTATGACATACTTGTTAAGTTTTTCCTCCCCTCCTTACTCTACTCGGCTAAGTTGAAAAGGATTAACCGAAAAGATAAAAGAGATTCAGAGTTACTGGTACTAACTAAAATTCAAACATTGTGATTTCACTGCGATTTTCTTCGATAAGGAATGCATTTTCCATCCGAGTATCATAGACTAAAAGGATGCAAAATTTACAAAAGGGATGGAATAAATAGAAAACCAAGCATTGATAGTAGTACAATCTCCTCTTGTATTTCACCATGCTTTCTTCAGAAGAAAAACATGGTCTCATGTGAAATTTATCCTATAACTAAAAAAATAAAACAAAAGGAAAGAGAGGATCATAAACCAAATCAAAGTAAATAAAAAAAACATAATCAACTGAAAAAAACAAAACTACTCCTACTCTTACCCTAGACAGAGCACAAGCCAAACTCACGTGAAGTGATACTTCCAATGCAGCCACTAGCACATTGGCTAGCCTATGTAGGCGAGGAAATGAATGTCAAGAAAGATATACAAAAATAACAATAAAAAAGAAATATAAGATAATGCAAACCAGAACTTTCGAATTTTGAATGAACATGCAGAAAAGTAAAAGAGAAAAGCACATGGAAGACATTTTGCAGAGGCATCATGGTGTTTAGACACATTTCAAGTCAAATACATGTAAGAAAAAACTTTCGAACTATGAAGACAAGAAAACAAAATTAAGGAAGAAAATTTTTCATTTTGCTATCGAGCTCTCTATGTACGAGTCATCCAATGATTGAGCGATAGGATCATGTAATGGAGGAGGAGGATGTGAAACTTGTAAAACATATTGATCTTCAATATGTGAGGTAGAGTGGTGGGGAGCCTCGAATGATTCAACACTCTTCTAATTACAGGTGGAACTAACCTCAAGGCCACAAGGACCTTACATAACCATAAAATTGGGTTGAAGTACCTCCAACGGCTTGAGGAAGTTCCAACTCATCGGAAGGTATATCATCAAATATCGATGGCTTAGAAAGATAAACATCAGAAAAATTAGAATCATGACCAATTGAATGAATGAATATGTCACGACAACCATGATAAAAAAGTTCAAGATTACAAATGGATGCATCCTCATGATCTGATGAATAGTAGAGAGGGGAAGATGGAAAATGAAAAATTTCACCCTCTAGCTTTTTAGAAAGGTAAGATGAGAGATTGGGAAGATCAAGAGTAGAATATTCATCCGCTCTACATTTGGATGAAAAAATGACATCCCACGTGTTCCGTGAATGATGAGAAGTAGTAACATCATCAAAAACTAAATTCACAAGATTCAACATGAGTGTTAAAGACATGGAAAATTTCAGGATGAAGTGGGAGAGGTGCGGAAGGAATAAAGTGATCCTTCATCGCAGATTCTTTCTCAACTATGGGCTCCTACACATACTCATTGTGAATGACATCACAAGTTGGCTGCTCAACACTAACTCCATCCAACACTTGAACCTCATGAACATGAAGAGAAAAATTTGAAACAGATAAACAAAAAAACTCACAATATGGCAGATCAGAGGGACCAAAGGATGGAAGAGAAGGAGATAACACTTAATCATAGCCATTAGACTCATAGTTCAAACCTGTACCGAATTTTTTTGGGTGTGGAGCCTGATTTTCATCTTGATTCAAAGGTATTTGTTTTAGCTGGATGTATACCCCAGGAAGACTGTACACCCCTCCAAGCAAGGGGGGGTGGGGTTGTGGGGGAAACTTTCCCCCTCGCGGGGGTTTAGGGCGGTCAGCAGTCCCCTGGCAAGGGTTTCAGGGGCAACACCCTTGAAGCTAAAAAAAAATGTAAAATTTCCTTCCAAAATGTTTTAATTTCGTAGTCAATTTAGGTCGTCCATTAGGTGGATGATCTCACAGTAGGAGTTATGTTTAATGTAGGTTTTTTTTTGTATAGAGGGAAACCCATCATTTTGTATGAGGATATTGTATTACGACTGTGTATTGTATGTGTATTATGAGCAAGAAACAGAAAGGGGGACTGTGAGAGAGAGTAGAGGATATTACAACGGATCTGTTGTAGGTTGTGTCTCTTCGTCTTGCTAGATAATATAAAGGAAGGACTAGTTGTTCGGGGTGGACGTAGCGAAAATTGGGTGAACCAAATATATTTGTGTCTCTCTTGGTTTATATGTTTTCTGTGTTTTTGTTTCTACAAATTTTATGTGTTACATTTCTTTGTCATATATATTTTTTCTAACAAAATTATGAGCATGTGGGTGGGAGGAGATGATGACATATCAATGGATGAGTTCTAAATCTCTCTCGCCTCAAGCTGTGGAACTAGAGTTGTTTGATGAGAAGGAGACATAGGGTCACTTGGAATAAAAACCTTGTATGTTGCAGATTTAGAATCTCTAACACCGAGGTAAACTAGGAGTGGTTCAAAATATTCCAACTCGTGCATATTTTCTGAAATGTGAACAAGATACTGAAATCTTGTAGACAAGAAATTCCAATCCACTTCATATTTTAGAAATTCAAAAAAAAAAAAACATAAAACGATGGTGAAAGTGACACAATAATTCATTAGGTAATTTTCGAAATTCTAAAATTTCTTGCACATATGTTTACCATCATACATATCAAAAGTTAGAAACAATTATGTGACAAGATGTACAAAAGAGTGTATGGAGGCATCGGTCAATGCGTGACACCGTTGGTTTACACGCCCTTCAAATGTTAGAATGAACAAGCTACAACCAACATCTTCCTAGTGGATGTTGTGCTATGTGAAAAATTCAAAAAAACGAGTAGTATGCTCAAATAAGGATGTTTCACCCTCGCCGTAAAATTTGAGAGTTTATTAGTCATCCACGATACTCATCGGAAATTGGAATTTTTCATTTCTGGAAAAACATGTTGGGATTATGATTGTGGAATAAGTCATTAGATGAGTGTGGAAATTCAAAACAGACTTCAAGGTCTTAGATTTTCATATGGCCCTTGTTCTAGCACCACTAATGTTGACGGTGCTGGATCCACAAACATTCAGGAGATATCCCCGATATGAAGTCCCAACTAGACCGAACACCATTTGGAGTAGGAGTCCCAACAGTGGGGTGTTAATGATCTTCCTTGGTTTTAAAAATGCAAAGAGTGATGAACAGTGTCTTTGGTGAGAATAAGTGTGTGACCCTGTGGAGTCAAGTGTTCCAACACACGAAGGGAAAAGGAAGTCCACCCCTTGGAAGCATGTAATAGTACGCATATTACAAGGAATGCACGAGAAACATGACATCACACGAGCTAACTAGCAAAATAGTCCAAAAGTTAAGGTGACACATTAATACAACAACACACATCCAACAAGATTCATAAAAATGAAAATGAAATATTTCATAAGCATATGCGTAAGTTAAATAACATCTATTAAAAATAAAACAAGAATAGTCCTACTATATCCACAACATATGCCTGAAAATGTGTCAGCTCTGAGTTTTATAAAGTAATAGTCCCAATCATACATACAACATTTAACAAGCCACTTGTCCCAATAGTGGAGTGTGAAGTCTACAACACCTGATTCTGCAAATAAGTATACTCCCTCCACGCTACGGAGAAACCAAGCCTCTCACAAAACTCCCAAGCTCTTCCTAAGCCTAAGCCTAGCTCAAATCTTGGCTCCCAACAACATGTTGCATGACTTATGAGGATTTATTTATAACAAAGGGGGGTGAATCTTCACATGCCCCTTTGTGACTCTTGGACTCCCCTCACGACTCTTCAACTTCTTTACAGAATGACTCATTACATTACAATATGACTCTTCACATTCTAATATGGACACTTTAAATTTCACTTTTACAAATAATTACAAATATTATTACATTTTCCACTCATACCCATTGTTGGCTTGATGGGTCTTGACCTAGGTTCAGAGTTATCGCACAACCAACAAAACCCTCCAACTACTGGCCCTTTGAGCAGTTACCTACTTACGTAGATCAAAGTCTCACCTGAAGCAGTATGGTACTAGGTTTCCACACCCTGATGAATTTTTTGATGTAGTGGCCTTAAACAGACTTATAACAGATAACATAAAATATGCATGCATGCACAGTCAATAGATCAAAGCCTTCTATAGATTATCAGGGAATACTTCAATATGTTTGCACACAGTAATTAAATATACTTCAATCAGATATATTCATCTAACATCAACTGATATTGGCGCACAGAAGTTATTAAATAATAACAAAAGTAAATGAACAACAAAAAAAATAGATAATCGATACAACAAATCACATAAGAGTCTAGGTTCGCCAAAAATCTCTTCTTCATTAAGATATGTTCAATTCAGTACATTCAACCCTTCAGCTCACACACATTAGAGTCCTCACACAGCTAGGACTTAGGTCTTCGTGCACATAGCTAGCAGGAGCCTTTCTACCCAAAAAAATCTAGAATTAGCTCAAAACATTAACCAAAACATCGCATGATCAAATTTTAATGACTCTATTGGACTCAATCCTTACATATTTATATTATCTAGATGCGCACATACCATGGTATCAAACCATGGTTTTAGACTCATGGTTTTTCCTTTAAGCCCATTACAATGATTAAGGGACTTTGACTCGCCCCAAAGCCCCTTTTATTATTTTTCATAGCATGTACAACAAAATTTATACAAAACTTAACTAAAAAATGCATCCCAAGGGTCCCCGCTCTAACAGGCCCCCAACACACTCTTGTGACTCGTCCTGAGTCACTTCGAGGTGGTCGCCTTCATCTTCATATCCAGTGCTTCGATAGAGCTCCGGAGTGGCAAGATGACTTTGTCACTCTGTGTGGCAACACTTTGCACTTCATCAACCAAATTTGCTATCATTGGCCCCTCAAATACAGAATTAAGGCATCGTTGTGTTTGTTGGAGGATTTTGAGGGCACCATAAATATTTTGGGAGAGATGTATGGCTTCCTCAGCGAAAGGTTTCATCCTTGTTTCCAAAATCTTCTCTCGGGGGTGCAGGTCTTCAATTTATGTCTGAATAGCCTTGCCTTCATGCAATCTGGAAAGGCTCTGCGCTATTAACAAAGTGGACATCACCATACAAATTTCTGTAAATTGGTATTCCTTGATGCACAACTCATTTCTCAGCTGTTGTACCATCGGGTAATTTTGAACAGCTATCCAAACCCCCATGGCTTCATCTAGTAATATCCCACATTCTGCTACTACGGATGCTGCACTGTTTATGGTAGCCTTGACCTCTGTTGTGCATTGCACTCTAACCTCCGGCGGTGTCTCATGCTGGAGCTTCATCTCCAGCTCAGCAATTTGTTGCTTGAACTCTGCCTAGACGATCTGTATTTTTGTGCATGATGCCTTAAGTGCTTCGATAGAGCTCTGGAGTGGCAAGATGACTTTGTCACTCTGTGTGGCAACACTTTGCACTTCATCAACCAAATTTTCTCTCATTGGCCCCTCAAATACAAAATTAATGCATCGTTGTGTTTGTTGGAGGATTTTGAGGGCACCATCAATATTTGGGAGAGATGCATGGCTTCCTCAGCCAAAGGTTTCATCCTTGTTTCCAAAATCTTCTCTCGGTGGTGCAGGTCTTCAATTTATGTCTGAATAGCCTTGCCTTCATGCAATCTGGAAAGGCTCTACGCTATTAAAAAAGTGGACATCACCATACAGATTTCTGTAAATTGCTATTCCTTGATGCACAACTCATTTCTCAGTTGTTGTACCATCGGGTCATTTTGAACAACTATCCAAACACCCATGGCTTCATCTAGTAATATCCCACATTTTTCTACTGCGGATGCTGCACTGTTTATGGTAGCCTTGACCTCTATTGCGCATTGCACTCTGACCTCCGGCGGTGTCTCATGCTGGAGCTTCATCTCCATCTCAGCAATTTTTTGCTCGAACTCTGCCTTGATGATCTGTATTTCTGTGCATGATGCCTTAAGCGCAACGGCGAGGCCCTATAATTTTTCTGTCGACGTGGTTGATGCAGGGATAGTGACCCTTGGAAGGTAACCACATACTTGGCCAATCATGGCTTATAATGTAGGGGGTCGATCCTCAGTTGTGCAGTGCACCTTTTCTACTGTTTGCTGAAGCACCGCTACTTGTTGTTGATATTCATTTGCAACTTGGAAGGCACGAGCCTCTCGGTACTGTAATTCATCTATGATCATGATGTGGATTTCATGGAGCTTTCTAGATGGTAACACCACCAGATCGACTCTAATTTCTCTGCGTGCTCTCAGTGACATGCACAAAGTAGGTGGCTCCACTATGATGGTGGTCGCGGGGATCTGAAGCAGGCGACTATCCCCAGAAGATGGTCGCACCGTGTTGATGGGCTGCATGCTGGAAGTTGTCATGCTCGCTTGAGACTGGCTCACTTGCTTCACGCTCTCTTGAATTTGGCCCACTTGGCTTTTTAGCTCCTGGATACCCAACTGCACTCCCTTGAGCACAAATATATATTGTGCTTACATGTCTGTCTAGATATATTTTTTTGCTGACGTTATTGTGTTTTCAATTTCAGTGAATTCATCCTCCGTGAGTGTGAGGGCCTTTGTTCCGTATAATTTGGACCCTTTCTTTTCTTGCGCAGACCACCCGTGGCCTTAGAACCGGGCTTAGTGCCTTTCACGGTCTATGATGGGTACCAAATCTGCATACTTTTCTCTCCCATTTTCACCCACTCTTTAACTTCTTTATATCATTAATATTCGTTAAATTATCTAAACACACAAGGTGAAACCTCCTTTCACTGTCTTATCTGGAATGTTTAATTAATGAAGTAATAGTCAAGGGGATTTTTCCTACACGACCACTAATTTCAGTATTTCTGCAGATTCGACAGTCAAAGGGTCGCATTCGTAAGTCACAGAAGCAACTCCAAGTTCACAACGCTATTTTGATATGCTATAACAGCATAACGGATTCCAACCCGACTCTAGATCTATTTTAGACCTTTCTTGGTTTTCTCTTGGCAACTACGTTGGTCGTTGTAACAATTGTATATTTGTAGATATTAGTTGTCAGATTGGGAAGATAGTTTTATGAACAATTGTATAAGAAGGGTCTCGGGGCTGTGAATGGGATTAACATACAAGAGATCAAGTTTGTAACAGAAGACTGTTAATCAATTGAATGCAAGCCGATTTTTTGTTCTATCTGTAAGCTGTGAGTTTATCGCAACCCTGGTCAAAGAGTTGGGCCCACTCTTCTGATCAGGTGTTGTGTTATTTCTGTGTGTTGCTTTCAAATTTTTGTTTGGGTATTTTAATTTTTGTTATGGTATGTTTCTTTAATTTCTGAGAATGCTTTTATAGTTCTGCAATTTATCTTTAAATACCGTCATAGTAGTTCTGGTTATTTTAATTGTTGAATCTGTGATCAATATCAGATTGTGCCATTTCCCCTGCATATACCTTACGCGTTACCTTGAAATAATGTACACACCTGGATTGATGAATTAATGTAGAAAAAGGGTTGAATAGTTTATTCACACACAGACACCAACATTTTGGCGCCGTTGCCGGGGAAGGCTAACAAGGTGCGAGAATACGATCCATAATTGATCCAAAGATCAATCTCTCGTCTTAGGGAGGGAATTGGTTACCCTGATTTAAGTCCTGAGTGTAGTGTTCTGTTTTTTTTCTTTTTGATTGTTTTTTTTAGAAATTAATCTCTCATCTTAGGGAGGGAATTTGTTACCCTGCTCTAAGTCCTGAGCGTAGTGTTCTTTTTTTCTACTTTTTGATTGTTTTTTTTTAAGAAATCAATCTCTCATCTTAGGGAGGGAATTTTTTACCTCGCTCTAAGTCCTGAGCATAGTATTCGGCTTTCTTACTTTCTGATTGTTTTCCTAGGGGCCAATTTCTCGTCCTGAGGAGGGTATTTGATTAGCCTACTTCAGGTCCTGAACCATAACTTTTCAAGTTTGTGTGATTTTCTATTTTGACCCATCTTTCATTTATTTTAAGTCTGTTTGATTTTTTGTTTGAATCCAATCTCTCGTCCTGGGGAGGAATTTATTTATCTTGCTCCAGGTCCTGAGCGTTGCCATTATTTTAATTATTTATTCCCACCAATTGTATGAACAAAGATTCGAATAAGAGGGTAGGGGAAGACCCCTAAAGAAAGGAAGGGATCTGGGAAGGAATATGTATATCTAGGATATCATCACAAAGGCTGAATTAGAATCATCTTCTCGTGCTGCTGTCAGGGTAAAGATTCAGATGAAGTTCGAAGGGAAGTCGGTTGAGCAACCAGTGCCATCCACGGTACCATAGAAGACCCTTTCAATGACATAAGAAGAAGTAAATAAAGTATAAATAGAAGGAACACCCCTGTTGTCTACAGAAGGAGAAGAAAATACAAGTAGGGTATCGGAGGAATTGAGCAACTCCAATTGGGAAGAATAACTCCTAAAGGAATTGGCATCACCACGAGATCAAGGGAGTGTTGTGAAACCTCCTGCAATTGAATCACCCCAATTATCAGTTGTAGAACTAGTTGAAATTTCAGGTGAGTATTGGAGGATATTTATGGCACCTACAAATTCCTCTATTGATTTCCCAATTGGAAACATCATAGGTGATGCACCAATGAAGCCCATACCTTTAACTGCTTTGTGTAATTTTCATGGGCTTTCCTTTGAGGACCCTGATACATTCCTCTTTGAATTTGATATTGTCAGTCAGGGGTACGACTATATCACTGATGCTCATAAATTAATAATATTTCATGCTACTTTAAAGGGGACAACCCTGCGATGGTTCATGGGTTTAAGGGGAAAGACTATCTCCTCATGGGATGCGATGAAGGAAGTCTTTTTGGAGAAATACCAGGATTACGTCTGTGAATCTCATGAAATCAAGGAGGATATTTTTAAGTTCTTGCAGAAAGAATATGAGAATATGGAAGATTGTGTGGAAATATTTAAATACATACTACAGAGGTCAGGCCATAGCTACCTGGACAAAGATATTCTGAAGATCATCCTTCTCCAGGCACTCGGGGAAGATTCTCTGCAACTTTTAAATATAGTAGGAAAGGGGGATATATCAAAGGAAGACTTCGAAACTATATGTGGGATTTGCATTCAATGTTTGCGAGTGGCTGCAAGAAATGGACAAGGAATTCAATCATCAAAAACTTCTAGTGGAGGGGTCACAAAGGCGGAAATTAGAAATCTACTGGATAACTTGAGGACTGATATCCTAAGTACATTATCTATCCAGACGGACACTTTGAAAGCGAATAAAAAACAAATGGATTTGGAAAATACTATGGCTATATTTTTCCCTTAGTGAAATAAGAAGCATCTGCTGAAGGAATTCCCATTGAACATAGTTGAAGCCTGTGAAATTTGTGAACAGGCCCATGCAACCAGCTCGTGCCCTTCCTTGCCGAGATTGGAGGTAGTTTTTCAAGTAGAAAGTGAAGAGAGTGCAATGGATCAACTGTATTTCATGGGACCGAAGAAGCCATGGCAGCCCTGACCGTAACGTATGAATCCAGGTATGCCTCAGGAATCATCTCAGTATTTTAATAATTTTAATATGGGTCCCTAGTCTGTACCTTTTTCACCAATGTGGTCTCAATATCAAAATCCACCCTGGCAACAATGGGTTCCCCAGACTAGTTCGAATCCTTCATGGGCTCAGAACTGGCGTGGACCCTCTCCTACTGTATAGTTTCCCCAATCAATGCCACAACAAAAAATTCAGTTTCCATCCAATGTAACTCCAGGTAATCCATCCCTTCGACCTCAACTTCCTATCCAACCCAACCCGAATCCTAATAATAAAGGGGTCCAACAAGCTGACACTCTTAACCTTCCATCATATAGCATTTGTACCACAGGGCTTAATGAAATCAACTTATGATCCAGGTGGGTAGTGAATGCTCTAACTTCACTTATTATCATTGAAAAAGTCGACAATGAAGTTGGGGAGCCAGAGTCAAAAATAGTGGGGGATAAACCAGACCAAAAAACTATAAATTAAACACCTCCCCAACCTACTATCAACCAGGGATGTCTAGTTAATCCACCATATCCTGGAAGATTGACCCTGAGTAAACAGAACCCTCAAGCAGAATTTGATTTTCTAGGAGAATTACAAAATCCGTTTGCTAAAATTCCCCTGCTCCATGCTATGAGGGATGTACCTATATATGCAAAAAATCTCAAAGAATATTGTTCTAAGAAACCTGGGAAGAAATCAAGCGATCCGTTGACCATCCATGTGATGGGCATACTGTCTGACATAATGCTGGGAAAAACCATGCCTGTAAAATATGGGGACCCAGGGAACCCAATTCTAATGGTACAAATTAATGGGGTTTAAATCCCAAATGTACTGGTGGATTTGGGTGCTAACATAAATGTCATTAACTCTAAAAAAATGAATGCATTAGGTCTTATAAACATTAAGCCAACTCCTACTATCTTGGAATTGGAAGATAGTTCTACAATTAAACCAGTAGGGAAGTTGGAAGACGTTGCTATTTCGGTGGACTCATGGCACTATCCTATGGACCTCCTTGTATTATAGACAAAATCCCTAGCTGGTGGTCATCCCTTGATTTTGGGAAGACCTTGGCTCACAACCGTAGATGCCTATATTGGGTGTTGATCTGGACATATGGTTATATCAAATGGGACGGTTACAAATAACCTTACTCTCTATCCTCCTGCGGAACCAAGCCCATCAGAGAAACCATTAGCCAAGTGAAAACCTCTACCAATGGAAGAATATGAACTTGAAAATGAGGACATTAGACCTATCCTTACCATTAGGTAGGCCCTTCAGTTAAAAACAAAAACTGAGGATGATACCATTAAAACTTTTATTAATGATCCCTGTTTCATTTCTGATTCAACTCGTCAAATTTTAGAATCTTCCATAAGCTGCGAAATGCAGGAAAATATTGAACCAGAAGATGAAATTGAGAACATCCCTGAAAATTCATGCCATGATAGTATTCCTATTGAAATTGAACTAGGAAAAACATTGAACATCAACCCGAATCTTTCAGAATCCCAGACAAAGAAGCTCCTAAAAGTTCTTCAAAACCATAAGGAAGCCTTTGCCTGGGATTATACTGAAATGAAGGGGATTCCTGTTAGTTTATGTGCACATCATATTTACATTAATGAATATTTTCATCTTGTGAGACAACCCCAACAAAGAATGAATCCCGCTCTAAAGAACATTGTCAAGGACGAACTTAAGAAATTACTAGATGTATGATTTATTTACCCCATCTTGGATAGCCAATGGGTGTCTCCGCTGGTCATCATTCCCAAAAACAATGGTAAATGATAGATCTACATGGACTGTAGGGAACTAAACAAAGCAACTCAAAAATATCATTTCCCTTTGCCATTCATTAACCAAGTTCTGGACACCTTGGCTGGGAAGAATTTTTTCTCCTTCCTAGACGGCTTTAGTGGGTACAATCAAATCCAAATAGCTCCATAGGACCAAGATAAAATAACCTTTACATGCCCATAGGGGGACCTTTGCATACAGGGTTCTCCCATTTGGTCTGTGTAACGCGCCTGCGACATTCCAAAGGGAAATTCTGGGAATTTTTTCTAATTTAGTTGATGAAAGCTTTGAAATCTATATGGATGATTTTACTCCATATGGGAATTCATTTGAAGAATGATTGGAAAATATGGAAACAGTACTCGAAATATTTAAATAGACCCATGTGTCTTTGAGTCTAGTTAAATGTCACATGATGAGGGAAGAAGGAATAGTATTGGGACATTTGCTCTCGGCTGTGGGAATTCGATTTGATCCGACCAAAGTAGAGTTAATACTGCAGTTCCCCATACCTAAGACACCCACACAGGTACATAGATTTATTGGTTGCGCTGGTTATTATAGATGCTTTATAGAAAATTTTGCTAAAATAGCACATCCACTTTTTCAATTTCTAACAAAAGATGCAGAATTTTTGTGGACAAAGGATTGTGAAGTAGCTTTTGTGAAGATTAAGGGAATGGTTTGTGAAGCTCTGATCCTTAAAGGACCTAACTGGGCATTACCATTTCATATACATGTTGATGCCTTTCAGACAGAAGTAGGAGCAGTTTTAGGGCAACAGGTAGACAAGGCACCGTATGCAGTTTACTATGTCAGCAAGAATTTGACTCCTGCTTAGTTAAATTACACGGTGATTGAAAAATAATTCTTGGCTATCATCTATGCTATCAACAAGTTCTGACATTATATCACCGGGTATCCTAATTTTTTTCATACTGATCACGCAACAATAAGGTATTTGATGAATACACCTATCACTCCTAGTCACATTACAAGATTGCTGTTATTGCTTCAAGAATTTGATATTACAATAGTAGATAAACCAGGAAAGGATAACGTAGTTGTTGATTTTATGTCTAGAATGGATAATAATGATGAAGGAACACCTATAGAAGATAGTTTTCCGGATGAGCGTCTTTTTGCAATTTCTACTAATCCTCCATGGTATGCAGATATTGCTAACTATATTGCTATAGGGAAGGCGCCCCATCATTTTTCATACAAGGAACAGTTGAAAATTATTCATCATAGTGCCCGATATTCCTGGATAGCAGGATACCTTTTTCATACAAGAGCCGATAAGCAGGTTCGACACTATGTACCTGAGGATGATATCTACGAAGTGCTAAAGGCTTCCCATGATTTCCCTTATGGAGGGCATTTTGTAGACAAAAGAACAGGCCATAAGGTGTTACATATGGGATATTACTGGCCTTCTATCTTCCAGGATGCACAAAATTATGTCCGAAGGTGCAATAATTTCCGACGCATGGGGTAGCTCGGTCGATCTGATGAAATGCCTTTGCAACCCCAGGTAGTCCTCGAACCTTTTGAGAAGTGGGCTATCGATTTTGTTGGGCCCTTTAACCCACCTTCCTAGAAAAAGGTTCACATTTGGTCTACGCCAATTATGTGACTAAGTGGGCAGAAGCCAAGGCTGTTGCGAAAGAAAAAGAACATGTGGTTTCAGATTTTCTATTTGAAGAGTTTTTTTCTCGTTACGGTACTCCGAGGGAGATTGTTTTAGATGGAGGAGCACAATTCAAGTCACACATGATAGCGAGGATTATGCAAAAATATGGGGTCATGCACAGGGTGACATCACCATACCACCTCCAGGTGAATGGAAAAGTGGAAAGCACAAACAAGGTATTGGAAAATATCTTGACAAAGAATGTGGCACATCATTGTTACGATTGGGCTCAAAAGCTGCTTGAAGCTCTCTGGGCATACAAAACAACATGGAGGAACACAACTGGGTTTTCACCATTTGAGTTGGTTTATGGGAAACTCCCGTTGTTTTCAATAGAATTTGAAATCCATATGCTCACAACATCTTTTGAAGTAGGGTTGGACCTGTCAGATGCCCAAAAACACCGGCTGGAACAGCTTAATGAATTAGATGAAATCCACTCAATGGTTTTCCAAAGGACTACTACTATTCAGTAGCAGAGGATGAAATAGCACGATAAATTTATCAAAAGCAAGATGTTTCATAGAGGAGATTGGGCATTACTTTATGAATCTTGTTTTAAGGATTTTAAAGGAAAGATTTGCACTCGCTAGATGGGGCCTTACTAGGTGGATGTTGTATTTGACAATGGAACAATAAGGCTGATCACAATTGACGATACAAGTGATTATTTCATAGAAAATGGACATCGCCTGATACTGTACCACCGTCAAGCCTCTAAGGGTGCCTTCATTAAACGTCTCTCCGAGAAATCTGGTTTGAAGGTTATCAATGCAGAGAATTTCTCCTTTGCATCCTTGTTCTAATAATAATAATAATAATAATAATAAATACTGTTACTATTCACTTGTTGTGTTTTTGCAGGAGCTACTACTGAGGTGCAATGCTGCAAATTTGGAAACTTCCTAAGTATTGGATGCTGCTACTCATGATGATGTTACTCCTTGGATGCTGCTACTCCATGATGATGTTACTCCTCAGTTTTTGTTACTCCTTAGATGATGCTACTCCTTGGATGTTGTTACTCTGGATGCTACTACTCATGATGTTGTTACTCCTTGGATGCTGCTACTCATGATGTTGTTACTTTTTGGATGCTGCTACTCCATGATGTTGTTACTCGGTCGTTGTTACTCCTTGGATGTTTTTACTCCAGATGTTGTTACTCCTTGGATGCTCTTACTCCAGATGCTGCTACGCATGATGTTATTACTCCTTGGATGTTGTTACTCTGGATGCTGCTACTCATGATGATGTTACTCCTTGGATGTTGCTACTCTGTGATTTTGTTACTCCTCGGATGCTACTACTCCGCGATGCTACTAATACTTGATGTTGTTACTCCGTTAGCATCGTTACTTCCCTGTTATTCTGCCAACTATCACTTCGCTCAGGTAGGTCGCTAGGTACGTCTCCATTTTACTATTATGGATTTAATTAAATATTCCATGGATAAGACATTGACGCTGTAGACGACTATTTTTAAGTTGGGGGGGGGGGGTCGCCATAACTAAACGACGACGTAATTAAACCACACTAATGATTATTCTAAAGCCATTATTAAAACCTCGTGCTATTGGTACACTCCACAATTCTCAACGCATTTCACATAATTATTAACACATATTGGGATTAGAAACATGCACATGTTGCCAATTGATCAGTCCTTTCCAACTCATGCGAAATAATTACCATCTCATTCATCGCACTTACCATAATTTTCCATGATTTTCTTCGTTTCCCGAGAAATCACCTGCCTTATTTACTGTTATTACATTTCATTTTTCCGCATGGTTTTTTTTCCAAAATTGGTAGTCGTCACTCCTTCAAACGGTTTGTTGCATCCAGAGTGCTGCTACAGTCTCTACAGGATGGGCGAAATGGCTGTGCGGCATGAACCCAAAGATCCAATGTTGGTCCGTAGAAATGCAGATGTGTGGCAAGTTTTCATCAATGTGGGATGGGATACCTATTTTAATATATTGCAGGGATTCAAAAATGGAATTAGGACAGATTTTGTGCTAAATTTGTTTGGGAATCGCTCTCGGGTCAGAGGAGTAGAAATTCTCGTCACATAAGTAGCCATTGCATAAGTTAGTGGGCTAACACAATAAAGGAAAACAATGGTTTTCTTGGAGGATTCCCCTACCAGATTTTCCTGAACTGTTTTTGTAGGCAGGAGAAAGCGTTGTTCAGTATGGGAGAGGGTATGGCCATAAATCTTTACCAGCAGGCTTTGTGATGAAATATATAACCTGAAAAGGAAGGTTTACAACTTTGTTCAAGTACCATTTCAAAATCCTAGCCCATTTTCGATTCTTGCAGGCACAAGTTCACCCTTTAAACATGCCTTTCTTTTTATTGAAACATCTCCAACTCATGGCGCAGTCCTTTTGGCGTTCGTGCCAAGTGCTAGCAGTCCTCACCAATCACAGACTGGTTCATTTTTTGGTTATCAATGAAATGGCCCGATTCGAATTTCCTTGGGTAGAACTCTGTGAAGTATCAAAGGAGGAAGTAGCAGATGTCATCGCTGCTAGGGAAGAAGAACCATCACAGCTGGCTAATTCCATAGAAGAGGAAGAGCTGGAGGAAATGGAGGAAGAACTAGCACCTCTGGCTAATTCAGTAGAAGAGGAAGAGCCAAAGGAAATGGAGGAAGAACCATCACCTCTGGTTAATTCTGAAGAGGAAGAGCTGGAGGAAATGGAGGAAGAACTATCACCTCTGGTTAATTTAGCAGAAGGAGGAGCCGGAAAAGATGGAGGATTTAGAGGAACAAGTGCAAAAGTTGAAAGCAGATAAAGAAAAGGTTTTTACCTTGGTGCAACAGGTAATGGCTTGTAGAACTCCCACCCATGGTTATGCTTTATTTATTCATGACGAGTTCCTTTTATTCTTCCTGGAAAGTATTTATAAGTAAATCAACCATGAGATTGAGGATCTGATACAGTTCGTTCGTATTTTGAAAATCCATGATGTTGTGGGTCAACACTTGATGTGTGAACTTTACATGCATAATTATTTCCTTAAGGATGACCAGACCTTCAAAACTGTTCCATTTGTGGGGGATATTCATCTGAGAGCCTTCACCTCCTACATTATCAACCAAGTTAAATGGAGGAAGGCCTTTAATACTTTTGAGGAAAATCAAGTTACAAGGCCATTGATGATAAGAAGGGAGCATGATCAGGAAAAAAATATTTATAACAAGCACTCTACCTTTTTACATATTGAGGGACATAAAGAAAATATGCCGAAAACACAGAAGTAGTGTGTTGAGCTCTGTGTCATACAGGTAGTTTCTTTCAGAATGAAGCGCTCGACAATTGTTAAAGGAGATGGATGTTGTTGTCATTAGCTGTCAGAAACTGGGAACCTTTTGGAGCACCCAATTTTGCGCGGGCATTAAAAAGAGTGCCTCATTTTGTTGCATGTATTCATACTTGTGGGATCCAGTGGATGGGGCTAAGCTTTCAGTTCCCCCTCATTTGGTGGCCAATAGGTCAGTGTACTCCATCATACACTGTAAGTGAATATTGGTGGAAGGATGTCGTCCAAACAGAAGGATATAAACCCCCTGGAACAGAGATGGCCGCAGAATATGACCTTGCTCAGTTTCATGTCGACCACAGTTAGTCCAACCCAGACCTGAAAAGAAAACGAGCTGCATGAGGACATTCAGATAGACTAGTTGGGGGGAGATGTTGGGTACCAAATCAACATACTTTTCTCTCCCATTTTTACCCATTCTTTCACTTCTTTGTATCATTAATATTCGTTAAATGCTCTAAACGCAAAAGTTAAAACCTCCTTTCACTTTCTTATCTGGAATGTTTAATTAATGAATTAATAGTCATGGGGATTTTGCCTATGCAAGCACTAATTTCGTTATTGCCACAGATTTAGCAGTCAAAGGGTCACATCTGCAAGTCTCAGAAGACACTCTGAGTTAACATCGCTATTTTGATATGCTATAATAGCATAATAGATTCCAACCCAACTCCAGATCTATTTCAGACCTTTCTTGGTTTTATCTCGGCAACTAGGTTTTTTCGCAACCCTGGTTAGAGAGTTGGGCCCACTCTTCTGATCAAGTGCTGCGTTATTTCTGTGTGTTGCCTTCGCATTTCTATTTTGGTATTTTACTGTTGTTATGGTATGTTTCTTTAATTGCTGAGAATGCTTTTATAATTCTAAAATTTATCTTTAATTATTGTCACAGTAGTTCTGGTTATTTTAATTGTTGAATCTGTGACCAATATCAGATTGTGCCATTTTCCCTGCATATACCTTGCATGTTACCTTGAAATAATGTACGCACCTAGATTGATGAATTAATGTGGAAAAAGGGTTGAATATTTTATTCACACTCAAACACCAACAGTCTGCATCTTAGCACCCTTAGTGCCTTCACCATATTTTTCTGCGTCCTTCTCCAAGTCTATGGTTTCTCCCGTCGTGGTAGGCTCAAGTTTGGCTTCTACATCCTTTCCTTTCTGCTATGTATCTATAGTGGTTCTTAGGTTGATCGGAGTCTTCCACATGGATGAAGAGGCACCCCCAGTGGTGTGCGGCTCTAACCAGGCAGGCAACCACTCTACTGTGACGTGCACTAGGTCAGCCACTGTTACCAAGTACGCAAAATCATACCAAACTCCCTCGATAAGGCACTTAGCATGGATATGCATATTGTGAAATGTTTCTTTGAAGTTTGCAATTAAATTATGTTTCTCATATAAGGTAGGTGATAACCTTGGCTTGGACTGGATGGCTTGGAACATAACTGTAGTTCTCTTAACCAGATCTACAAAATACCATGGGCAGAAAATCATCATGCCCAAAAGCATGTACTAAACCCATGCACAAAACCATAGGTAGGTTTGCCCAATTAACATAGGGTCCAAAACATTTGTCTCGGGGGGCTGCCCCGAACCCTATGTAGGGGGGCTATCGCACCCTGCATATGCCCTGATAGGTTTTGTTTGGTCAATTTAGTGTGTCCTAAATTGCTGCATTTAATTGTCAATCCGGGAATCGTAAGCTGATGAAGTGCGGCGCACTATATGTGCAAGATAACCTCTTTCTTATCTTTTTGTCGTTTATGGTCTTTCTAAGGTGAAATGGAAATTCCAAAGTGAGAAACAAGCTTGGTTATAATTGTTCAAGGAAATGATATTCCCCTATAATGATTTTCCAATCTCGAAACTTCAAAAGCAAATTGGAATTACAATGACAAAAGAAAGTAAACTCCTGAAATGGAAAGTGCTGTTAATCTAATGAATCAAAACAAGAAACTAGTGAATATGAAAACTAAACTATTCTTGCTGCCAACTGAACACAAAAGAAACTACGCTTATGGAAATTCAAAGTTGCAATGAAAGAAATCTAAACCAGATTACATCAATTCATTTTCAGACCCTTCATCATTAGACCAGCTATGACTTGTGGAAGTAATCATAAACAACTTGTGTAACTGATATTTAATTTGCAGAAAGTAAACTAATACTAAACCATACACACATGATTCAATCCCTCGCCATCAGTCCAGCTGTGGCTTTCGGAGGCAATTGAATATGTCATACATGATTCAATATATCTAAGTTTGCGGAAAAGAAACTAATACTAAACTACACACTTCATCATGCAGCCCCTCACCATCAGTCCAGCTGTGGCTTTCGGAGGAAACTGAAGACGCTATGAGCAACTTAATATATCTAATTTTGCAGAAAGGAAACTAATACTAAACTACACATCTCATCATGCAGCCCCTCACCATCAGTCCAGCTGTGGCTTTCGGAGGTAGCTGAGGACACTATGAGTAGCTTAATATGTCTAATTTTAACTATTGAATCAAATAAACAAAACTGAAATGCACAAAACAAAACTGAAGTTAAACAAAGACTGTGAAAGAAAACTAGCAGCAGAATAATATCAGTTTCATATCATTAGCGAAAATACTATGAAAATGCCCCGGGGTGTCTACCTAAAACCTGCACAAGAAAACTGATCAGTATTTTAACAATCATAAAAACATAAAAGACATGAATGCAATGGAAATTACAGAAATGTATGAACAGAAATAAAACAACTATGAAATATGAACATGTAATGGGTTATGATACAATGATTACTTAAAGAAATGAAATGAAAAATATATACATTAATACACAGAACCTCGGCTGAGCAGGGGCCCTCTACGCAGCTCCGGTATGATCTTCAAACACGAATTAAGTTATGAAACAGAGTTTTTCACATTAAAAAGAAAGTCATTACAGGCTGGTGGTATTACGGCTCAAGGCAGCGTAATCACCACATAACAGAGTACGCACATCAACTTAACAACTAACAACTATCAACTCACATTCACTAACCCTACGTGCGTATGCAAACGCTCTTTATAAAGCAATAAAATGTAACTGTTTCCTGAAGTTTATGATAGCAGCCAACACGTAGACCACGAAGGCCACGGATTTAGGAGTATGGCCATGTTTGGGAAACGGATCTATGGAAGGTTGGCGCTTAAATTCAACTCCAGAACTTTGCACAGATGTCAATTAACTTCCACAAGCTTGGGAAACGGCCGTATGGATGTTTCTATGCCACGAAACAGAGTCCATCCGACATAGAACTCCACAGTTGACTTCCACGTGGATGGCTTTGACCGCGGCTTTCCTTGACGAATTTCATTGAACCAATAGGACACGAACCATGTCCTTGTCATTCCTAGCCTGCCCATGTGGCTCGTTTCCTTCGTTGACACCTGTAACATTGATTTCCACAAAATAGCTGCGGAAAGTTGCAGCGGCTGCGGAAAGTGACAAGTTTCCGCAGCTGTATGAACAAAATCTAAATCAAATAGAAAACACACAAACATAATTAAAAACCATGTTAGATACCCTTTTGCACATGATATTGACAATTTTGGAGGTTTAGGTGAGTGAAAGAGATATGAAAAAGTGTATGGAAAAGAGACAAATTCGGGACTCAACATACCCCCACTGTGAAGGTGTTGCATGTCCTCATGCAACCAAAATTTTGACACTCTCTGTTCAATTCATGTGCCTTGATACTTCAGCCAACACATCTAACCCCCTTCTCTTCTTCTTTGGTACTGCCATCATTCTGGGTTTCTTCATGAGGCACCCGAATTTGATATTCACAAGTGCTCTGCTCAATTTTTGGCATTTCCTTTTTAGCTTCTTATTTTTCTTTTGCCAAATACCCAAATGTAACATAGTATTGTCATGGATAATCTTGTCGAGTTTGCCTTGCTCTTTGAGTGTTTCATTTTCATTTTTGATATGCCGATTCAAAAGCTCAAGCTCAAAAATCTCTTGTTTTAATGACCGAACCAAGTCATCCTGCAATGTATGAGGCTGAGTAGAAGAGGTGCTTGGACCTGTGGCTGCCTTCTCCAAGGATTCTATATAATCATAGACCTCCTGCTGTTTGGGGTCTACTTCCGGTGTCTTCTTCATTGGACTGTCCTCAAAATGCTGCAAGGGAGAATTATGTTCAAAATTTGGCCGAGGAGAACTTTCATCAATATTTTGCTGAGAATAAGATGGAGTACGCTCATTGTCTGATTGGGAGTGAAAGGAGTCAGGTTCACTAACTGACTGAAATGGACTATGGTCAGTTGGAGACTGTTCAGATGTCTCTTCACCCAAATCAATGAAATGAGGACCTTTAATTTGTGTTTTTCTCAGTTTTCCCTTAAGCCTGCTACTTCTCCTCACATGCTGTGGTACACTACCCTTTTGTTCTTGTTTTCCCGTTTTTGCCTTCTTAGATAGAGATGACTGTTTTTGAAGAAAAATTAATCTCTCAGACAGAATTTGGTGATCTTCTTTTTCAGAAGAAGAGGTTTTATGGACAGCCTCAACAATTTCTTTCCCTTTTGATATTTTTGGCTTCTTAATTTTGATTTCCTTCTTCTTCATTTTTATCAATCTCTCTTCCTTATCATTTTTCTTCATAGTAATAGTAGAAGTATCTTGGATTTCATCTATTGTTCTTTTCCTTCTACTTCTTTTTGCTGTGCTAGCTGCGGGAACTTCCTGTGTAGGAGCAACTTGGGTTTCAACATCCATTTTATTTATTCTACTCCTTCTAATTGATTTACCTTCAGGAATTTCCTGAGGTTCTTCAAAGAAGTTTCTAACTAAGAATTGTTCCCAAGTATCTTCTCTTTCTTTCAGTTCCTTTTCAATCAAAATTTTTATAAGCCCATGATGATATAAATTAGGCTCTACATCTCCTAGGTGTTTTTGCACAGTCACAGCCATTTTCTTCAAGCTATTGAATAGGAAATAAGGAAGATTGAGAGTTTGGTTTTCAAGGAAATTCATCAATATCCTAGTATGATACATGTACATAGAGCCAAAGCGCCCTTCACATGTGATAAATTTCTGAACAATGAGTAATAAAGTGGCCCATTCATCTTTTATTGCATGCACTGGAATTCCTCTTTTGAAAACAGTGATATCCATACCTTGATTTCGGAGGATTGTTCTCCATGCCTCATCACTGATACTTTTGTTTTTGAACCACCGTTCTCCTTCCAGAAGAAGCTCTGTTGCTGCTGCTATTGATGCTTCATTAACCAAAAATTTGAGGTCTCCCACTTCTGCTTCCGAGCCATCAAATGATCTTGCAAACGCTTTGGTAATTTCTCTGTGGTAACCCCGGAATTTCTGAATAAAACGTAGCCATTTAGCTTTTCTCAAAATCTCTTTTGCTTGTGGAAATCCCTCTATGAACTTCGGTCCTTCTGGCTCTGCCCTTAATAATTTTCCCATTTTACTTCTCTGTGCTTCACAGCTTGCCTCTGTGAGGGTTTTAAGCGGAAGTGGAACGATGGAATACACGGAGTCGAGCACAATGCTGTGGGGATGTTATCACAAAATGGAAATGAGCACCATACACAAAATGGAATAAGACTGTGGGTGAATATACGGGAATGAGAGTGAGTAAAAGGAACGAAATGGAGTGAAACAGGGAATGAGAATGAGTAGAGTGAGGTTTTGTAACACGACAGAGAAACGACAAAGAAGTTAACAAAGTGTAATGCATTCGGCCGCATTTTGAATTTTTGGTGGTTGTGTCATAAATATGAACACGTTTCAATCAATGATTATGGAGTTATGCGGCTTGTAAGAGTCCTTTGTCAACTCAAATACGTATCATTATCTTCGGTGGGCTATTTGAACATGAGTAAGAGTCGGAATTTCAATAATGAAGCCGTTTGTGAATAAATGCAAGTGGATAACATAGAGATCGTGGAGGGTTACGGACTGTCAATATAATCATTGTGCGTTATGGGTAGAGCTCATAGTTTAAAATTACATAAAAAAAATGTGTCTTTTATACTATTTGAAATAAACTTTATTCATACCTTTGGAATCCTTGCTCTTGCCATTGGTCTTCAACTGATTGATCTTCATTAGTGTCTTGAATGTCCCATTGATCCTCTCCTGCATTTTATTTCATGATTTTATGAAAACGACAACTAACTGTACATTCTTTTTGAAAACAGAGTAGTAGCAGCTGCGGAATCTGCTTCTGGCTGCGGAAACTGGAGTCAGCTGCGGAAACAGCTGTCAGCTGCGGAAACTGACACAGCTATTACTTGGCTGAAATAGAAATGAACAAATGACAAATTACCAGATGGAAATGGTCATAAAAATATTTTTATTGATGGAATGGATGAGATGAAGTGGAATGAAGTGAAATGAAATGAAATGAAATGAAGTGAAGTGAAGTGAAGTGAAATGGAGTGGGTGGTGAGATAAAATAAAAGACAGAATTTTTTTTTTTTGGAAAATATAGAGTGTCAGGTGTCCCTGATTTTCACCCCATATTTTCTGTATAAGACTGCCAATCAATGATTGGTTTTCAGGCTTATACCATTTTTTTTCTTCTTTTTATTTTTTATTTTTTTTTTCTCTCTTTTTTTTTTTTTTTTTTTTTTAAACTTGAAAAACAAAAACTAGCTTGGTAGAGAAGAAGGATTCTTCTGTACCAGCCTGATTGCAGAACTTTCTTGAAACAACAACTTGACAAAATCCTCTTTAGAGAGTGGCTTATGATAAACTTTCAATCTATGGCCATTCACTAAAAGAGGAGTTTGAAACTCATCAATGGTCTTGATTCTTACAGCTCCATTGTTAAAGACCTTGTCAATCTTATATGGCCCAAGCCAATGAGTCTGAAATTTCCCTTGAAAGTCTTTAAACTTGGAGTCAAACAACAATGCCCAATCTCCTTCTTGAAACTTCTTCTCTTTGATATATTTGTCATGCCACTTAGTTCTTTGATATTGAACTAGATCGGTTCTTAGAATTGCTTCTTGTCTGATCTCATCTAGCTCATTCAATTGCTCCATTCTATGCTTTTGGGCTTCTGATAAGTCCATTCCCAACTGAACTGCTATCTTGAAGGTCTTGACTTGTAACTCAATGGGGAACAAGACTTCTTTCCCATAAACAAGTTCATAGGGAGAATGTCCTGTTGTATTCCTCCATGTAGTTCTGTAGGCCCACAAGGCTTCTGGAAGCCTTTCTGCCCAATCTCTTCTGTGTAGATGAACAGTCTTGGTGATGATACTTTCAAGAACTTTTTTTGTGGACTCCACTTGACCATTTGCTTGTGGATGGTAAGGAGTAGATCTTCTGTGCTTGATTTTGTATTCTTCCATCAACTTCTCCACCAAATTTGATTTGAATTGGCTCCCCTGATCTGTTACAATTTCTCTTGGAACACCAAAGCGAGTAAAAATATCCTCATAAAGAAAATGAACAACTGAATTTTCAGTAGCATATACTAATGCTTTAGCTTCTACCCATTTAGTAACATAATCAGTGCAAACCAATATATACTTCTTTTGCTTAGATGGTGGATTAATAGGTCCAATGAAATCTAAAGCTCATTTTTCAAAGGGTTCAATGAGTACCTGTGTTTGCAATGGCATTTCATTTGAAAGGGTAGGTTTCCCTACTCTTTGGCAGCTATCACACCTTTTGACATATTGTTTTGCATCTTTGAAGAGAGAAGGCCAATAATATCCCAAGGAAAGGATTTTATAGGCCGTCCTTTTGTCTGCAAAGTGTCCGCCGCATGGTTCATCATGACATGCCTTAAGAATATCAGGCATTTCATCTTCCCTGACACATCTTCTGATCACAAGATCTGGCCCTGTTTTAAACAATTCGTTAGAAATCCATGAATATCTCGAACTCTCCTGAATAATTTTTCGTTTTTCTCTTGGAAATAAATGTGAAGGTAGTTTCCCTGTAACCAAATAGTTAGCAATATCTGCATACCAAGGGGTCTTAATAGTTACTGCAAACAAATATTCATCAGAAAACTTATCTTCTACAGGAGAATCTTCTTTAGTATTTTGAATTCTAGACAAGAAATCAGCTACTGTATTCTGTTTTCCTGGTCTATCCAACACAGTAATATTGAATTCTTGCAAAAGTAAAAGCCATCTTGTCACTCTGCCATTAGTAACATGTTTGTTCATTAAATATCTAATTGCAGAATGGTCAGTATGAATAAAAGTTTCATAGCCTGTTATGTAATGTCTAAACTTATTAATTGCATGAACAACAGCTAAAAATTCTTTTTCAGTCACAGTATAATTCAACTCTGTGGGAGTCAAATTTTTACTGGTGTAATAAATGGCATAAGGAATTAAATCTTTTTGACCCAACACAGCTCCAAGAGCTGTATCTCAAGCATCTGTAGAAATATGGAAAGGAAGTTTCCAGTTTGGTCCTCTCAAGATAGGTGCTTCAGATATTCTTGTTTTCAAAGTTTCAAAAGCGGATTGACAATCAGGATCCCATTTAAATTCACAGTCTTTTGTAAGCAACTTGAAGAGTGGAGATGCTATTTTAGTGAAGTTCTCTATAAATCTTCTATAGTAACCAGTAAAACCTAGAAAACTTCTAACATCTCTTTGATAATTTGGAATAGGCAACTTGGAGATGACTTCAACTTTTGATCTATCAACTTTAATTCCATCTCCTGAAATATGATGTCCTAAAACAATCCCTTCAGTAAACATCATAAAGCATTTTTCATGGCTTAATGAAAGGTTTGTTTCTTTACATCTTATGAGAACTTTTCCAAATTTTCTAATGCCTCTTCAAATGAATTACCATAAACTGTAAAATCATCCATATAAACCTCTACACAATCATGGATTAGATCAGAAAAAATTCCTAGTACTGCTCTTTGGAATGTTGCCGGTGCATTACATAACCCAAAAGGAAGCACTCGGTAGGCAAAAGTTCCCCATGGACAAGTAAATGTGGTCTTATCTTGATCTTCAGGTGCTACCTGAATTTGATTATAGCCACTAAAACCATCCAAAAATGAAAATTACTTTTTACCTGCTAATGTATCTAATAATTGATCAATAAAAGGCAAAGGAAAGTGATCCTTCAAAGTTGCTTTGTTCAATTCCCTGTAATCAATGCATACCCTCCATTTACCATTCTTTTTAGGTACTATAACCAAAGGAGAAACCCATCGGCTATCCGAAATTGGATAAATGAAGTTTACATTGAGAAGTTTTTGGAGCTCTTCTTTCACTATCTCCCTAAGATTTGGATTCATCCTTCTTTGAGGTTGTCTGATTGGTCTAATGTTTTCCTCAATATAGATATGATGGATGCAAGTCTTAGGATCAATACCTTTCATGTCAGTATACTCCCATGCAAATGCAGTAGAATGTTTTTGCAAGATTCTGGTTAGTTCTTCTTGTTGTGACTTCTCCAGATGTTTATTGATATTCAATGTCTTTTCTGGAAAAATCTCAAAACAGAATTACCAAATTCTTCCATAGAGTAAAGAGACATTTGTCTTGATGATAAATATTCTATGTCAGATTCCAACTGAAATTGTGTGGGGTCATATTCTGAAGTTACTTCAAAATTTTCTAATGTGTTCAGAATTTGACTATCCTCACTAATCTCGGAAATGGTAAAGACAGGTTGTATAGTGTTCTCATCATCGACCCATTCATTGTCTCCTATTTCTGTAATTGCTCTTGCGGGAGGATACAAATTGAATTTCTTTTTCGAATTACCATTAGAAATGTACATGTCTCCAGATCTACAACTAATAAAAGCATCAGCTGTGGCCAGCCAAGGTCTTCCTAAGATAATTGGATGTCCTCCTAGATTACTTTTGGGAGTTAAAATCATAAAGTCTACTGGATATTCCCAAGAATCTAAGGAGACTGAAATATCTTCTAATACACCATCTGGTTTAATAACCGATCGATCTGCAAGTTGCAATAAAGTAGGTGTAAAAAGAAGGTTAGGCAGTTTTAACTGTTCCATAGTCTGTCTACTCATAATGTTGATAGCAGCCCCTAAGTCAATCAATGTGTTTGGAATTTCTATCCCATTTATATGTGTCTTGACAATTGGACTTCCAGGATCTACATACTTCTGCATGGAAATTTTTCCCATCATAATGTCTGCAATCTTTCCTACCAGGTGGATTCTTCTTGTGTCTTTTATCTTTCTTCCTGGTCTTTTGAAACTCAACTCCTTTATGGTTTTTGCTAGAATAGGAATTTCTCGAATGGCTTGTAGCAATGGAATCTTGATACAAACATTCTTCAATTCATCTAGAAAGTCATAGTTAGGCAACAAAATTTGTTTTTTCACCCTCTTATCAATTTGTAGTCTTTCCGGAAAAGGAGGTGTAGATGAAGATACATGTTGCTCAACTATAGGAGTTGTGGATGCTAGCTTTTCTTTTTCTTTTTGAATTTTTGAATTTTGAAGAGATTCTTCCTCAGAACCCTTATCGACTTGAAGAGAGTCCTCCTCAGAGGTATATTGCTCTTGAATGTCTATAGAAGGTTTTTCTAAAACTCTACCATATCTGAGTTGTACATCGTTGAGAGGAACAATCATATAGGTAGGAAATTGTTGTCCTTCTACCATATAAGTAGTTTGAGGATTCTTATTGTTAGGATTTGGCAAAGGCTGAGCTGGAAGTTGATTTGTCTTCTGTTGGTATGGGAGCATGAGTTGAGGATTTGTATTTTGTTGAGAAGGTTGATGTTGTGGAAATGGCAATGAAAGTTGTTGTGGATTTTGGCTGGGAAATTGTGGAGCTTGTTGGTTTTGAAAAGATGGAGGATATTGATAAAATTGAGCAAATCTCCCATAAGGATTTTGCATTCCTTGTACCCATGGCTGATATGAGTTTTGATGTTGGGGCCAAGGTTGTTGCCAAGGAGTCCAATTTGGTGGGGTTTGAAGATTCATAGGGTTATTAAACCCTTGAGATTGTTGTCCCCGCCAAGGTCTCCTTGCGACAAAACAGAGAGATTCTATTGAATTTGGATCTTCTTGAAAAACAGCTTTGAGTCCAGGGATTGAAGGACAATCCTTGATTTCATGATTTTCTGAGCAAATCATACATGTTTCTACAACTTTTGCATCCAAGGGACATTCCCTTAAAGCATGTTTCTTTCTACATTTCGGACAAAAGATGGCTAAAGCATCTGTTTCTGCTTTCTGCTTGTTTTTGATTTTAAGGGTGTCTAGTTGTTCACTAAGACCCCCTAAGATATCAGTTTTAAACTCATCAAGCATATTACCAATCTCTTCCCTACTTACTGATCCAGTTGCAGATTTGTTAGCCCTAATAAGAGAAGAATCCCTAGGCCCTTTTCCAGTTTTAGATCTTCCCCTTGAGAATTGGATACATAGTTCCGTTATATCATGAAATGGGAGTTGAGAAATGTCTCCTTTACCCATCATGTTTAAAATGTCTATCCATTCATCTCTAATGGCTTTTAATAGGAGGGCTTTCAAGGTTTCATTATCTAAGTTGCTCATCTTTGCTCTTTTCAAGTTGTATTAAAATCTTTCAATTAAGTCTTCCAAATTTTCATCTTCTTTTTGCATCATTTTGAATACCTCATCCTTGTGATTGGTGGGCATACAATAATCCAAGTATCTATCCAAAAATGTTTGTTTCATATCATTCCAAGTCCTGATAGATTGAGTGGCTAATCCCATGAACCATTTCAAAGCAGATCCCTTCAAGGTTGAATGAAATAGTTTGAGTTTTTGAGAATCTTCCATATAGTCATAAGTTCGGCACACTACTTCAAACTCAAACAGAAATGTTTCAGGATCTTCACTTCGTAATCCATAAAATTTAGGGAGAACAGATGGTGAAATATTTTTCATTGTTTCATGAGTTTCCTCATCAACTATAGGGAATCCAAGAAAATCGTCCCTATTTCTACCATTATTTCCTTCACCATTGTTATCTTCATTATCTCCTCCTCCTCTACCTCCACCTCTATTTATTACTTCCTCTGCCATGATAGCTTCTTTAGAGTCCTTATAGTCCTCTAGTTCTTCTATCAAGGAAGGATGAGAGAAAGTTTCTTTGTTTTCAAAGTAGGCTTTAATAGGTGGTATAGGAGAATCCTCTAATTCAGCTGTTCTTTGGCTTCCAAAAATCTTAAGGCTAGGGGTAGATGATGGTGAATCTGGTCTATGCCTTGAAGAAGATGGAGTTGTGAAAATCGAACTCTTGGCTTTAGCTATAAACCTTCCCCTAGAATCTCTTGCTCTATGCATGTCATTTTTTTTTTTTTTTTTTTTTAGCAAAATTTGGGCTAATAATTCTCTTTCTGATCTTCCAGATCACACTAGGTGCAAGAAGAGAGCATACTTAAGAAATTACTAAACCAATAACTCTCTTTTCTGATCCTCTAGATCACACTAGGTGCAAGAGGAGAGCATACTTCAAGAAGTTATCAAGTTTTTCCTTCTTTTATGATTTTATGTGTTTTTTTTTAAGAAATTGGCTACCTAGTTACACTTCCCCGGCAACGGCGCCAAAATGTTTGGTCAATTTAGTGTGTCCTAAATTGCTGCATTTAATTGTCAATCCGGGAATCGTAAGCTGATGAAGTGCGGTGCACTATATGTGCAAGATAACTTCTTTCTTATCTTTTTGTCGTTTATGGTCTTTCTAAGGTGAAATGGAAATTCTAAAGTGAGAAACAAGCTTGGTTATAATTGTTCAAGGAAATGATATTCCCCTATAATGATTTTCCAATCTCGAAACTTCAAAAGCAAATTGGAATTACAATGACAAAAGAAAGTAAACTGCTGAAATGGAAAGTGCTGTTAATCTAATGAATCAAAACAAGAAACTAGTGAATATGAAAACTAAACTATTCTTGCCGCCAACTGAACACAAAAGAAACTACGCTTATGGAAATTCAAAGTTGCAATGAAAGAAATCTAAACCAGATTACATCAATTCATTTTCTGACCCTTCATCATTAGACCAGCTATGACTTGTGGAAGTAATCATAAACAACTTGTGTAAATGATATTTAATTTGCAGAAAGTAAACTAATACTAAACCATACACACATGATTCAATCCCTCGCCATCAGTCCAGCTGTGGCTTTCGGAGGCAATTGAAGATGTCATACATGATTCAATATATTTAAGTTTGCGGAAAAAGAAACTAATACTAAACTACACACTTCATCATGCAGCCCCTCACCATCAGTCCAGCTGTGGCTTTCGGAGGAAACTGAAGACGCTATGAGCAGCTTAATATATCTAATTTTGCAGAAAGGAAACTAATACTAAACTACACATCTCATCATGCAGCCCCTCACCATCAGTCCAGCTGTGGCTTTCGGAGGTAGCTGAAGACAATATGAGTAGCTTAATATGTCTAATTTTAACTATTGAATCAGATAAACAAAACTGAAATGCACAAAACAAAACTGAAGTTAAACAAAGACTGTGAAAGAAAACTAGCAGCAGAATAATATCAGTTTCATATCATTAGCGAAAATACTATGAAAATGCCCCGTGGTGTCTACCTAAAACCTGCACAAGAAAACTGATCAGTATTTTAACAATCATAAAAACATAAAAGACAGGAATGCAATGGAAATTACAGAAATGTATGAACAGAAATAAAACAACTATGAAATATGAACAGGTAATGGGTTATGATACAATGATTACTTAAAGAAATGAAATGAAAAATATATACATTAATACACAGAACCTCGGCTGAGCAGGGGCCCTCTACGCAGCTCTGGTATGATCTTCAAACACGAATTAAGTTATGAAACAGAGTTTTTCACATTAAAAAGAAAGTCATTATAGGCTGGTGGTATTACGGCTCAAGGCAGCGTAATCACCACATAACAGAGTACGCACATCAACTTAACAACTAACAACTATCAACTCACATTCACTAACTCTACGTGCGTATGCAAACGCTCTTTATAAAGCAATAAAATGTAACTGTTTCCTGAAGTTTATGATAGTAGCCAACACGTAGACCACGAAGGCCACGAATTTAGGAGTATGGCCATGTTTGGGAAACGGATCTATGGAAGGTGGGCGCTTAAATTCAACTCCAGAACTTTGCACAGATGTCAATTAACTTCCACAAGCTTGGGAAACGGCCGTATGGATGTTTCTATGCCAGGAAACAGAGTCCAGCCGACATAGAACTCCACAGTTGACTTCCACGTGGATGGCTTTGACCGCGGCTTTCCTTGACGAATTTACTTGAACCAATAGGACACGAACCTTGTCCTTGTCATTCCTAGCCTGCCCATGTGGCTCGTTTCCTTCGTTGACACCTGTAACATTGATTTCCACAAAATAGCTGCGGAAAGTTGCAGCGGCTGCGGAAAGTGACAAGTTTCCGCAGCTGTATGAACAAAATCTAAATCAAATAGAAAACACACAAACATAATTAAAAACCATGTTAGATACCCTTTTTGCACATGATATTGACAATTTTGGAGGTTTAGGTGAGTGAAAGAGATATGGAAAAGTGTATGGAAAAGAGACAAATTGGTTTGGGGGGGGGGGGGGGGGGCCGCACCTCCCCTTGTGATCACCGTATTGCACCCAATGCAAGCGGAGAGCCGGGCCCCCCACCGCCGTGCTCCCCCCCCTCTTCGCGCGTGAAGCTAGTCATGGAAGGAATATAACACACACCCAACATTCTCTCACTTGTTGTTTTATTTCCACAAGGGGCCACATGAGATTTTAGGCATTGGTTCATCCCCAAAACACCCATTATTTCTCTACAGCAAGAGAACTTATCAGTGCTCAGAAACTTCATCAATGCATCTGCAAGTTTCTTCAAAGTGTCCACCATTACCAACAACACCTTTTTATCGTCAACCATATCTCTCATAAAGTGATAATAAACATCGATGTGCTTTGTATTTGAATGATAAGCAGGGTTCGTTGCCAATAAAATTTCACTTTGGCTATCATAGTCTATCCTTATAGCTCGTTGCACCAACCCCATACTTGAAGACAATCTTTGCAACCAAACTGCTTCCTTACTTGCATGAGTGGTTGCCATGTATTCAACCTCTGTAATTGAAAGAGCTACAAAAAATCATCTTTTGCTCATCCAACTGACTGCTCCTCCAAATAGGTTAAACACATACCCACTTGTAGACATTCTCTTATCTAGATCACTAGCCTAGTATACATTACCAAAGCCTCATATATCCAAAAATATGTCCAATATTGGTCTTCCATGGTAGCACAAACCATAATCATTAGTGCCACGCAAATACCTGAAAACCCCCTTCACTGTTTTCCAATTCTCCTTCCCTGGTTTTGACATAAACCTGCTCAATACTCCCACTGCATGTGCAATGTTAGTTCTAGTACATACCATTGCATACATCAGGCTACCCACTGCACTGGAACACGAGACAGGTCCTCTTCTTCTTCTTGTGCCTTGGGAGATTTTTTAACATATAATTTTACACATATAGGAATAAGAACCTTCACCAGTTTACTATCCTGCATATTGAACCTCTACAATATTGTCTTGAAATACTTCCTCTAGTTTAACCAGAGCTTCCCCTTTGCCCAATATCATTTAATTTCCATGCCCAAAATATATTTTGCAGCACCAAGATCTTTCATGTAGAATTTGGAGAAAAATTGGGACTTCAAATCCTGGATAATTTATTTGTCATTTCCAACCAGCAACATATCATCCACATACAAGACCAAATAAATAACATTGTCACTAATTAATTTGAAATACACATATTGATACTCTTTGCTTATGGTGAAGCCAAGTCCCCATATATATATATATATATATATATATATATATATATATATATATATATATATATATATATATATATATATATATATATATATATATATATATATATATATATATATATATCTATATATATGTATTTATCAAATTTCTGATACCACATCCTTGGTGATTGTTTTGATCGATACAGATAATTTTTTAACTTGCATACCAGTTCTTTCTTACCCTTCATCGCAAAGCCTTTAGGTTGATTCATGTATATTTTCTCTTCAAAATCCCCATGAAGAAATGTTGTCTTCACACCCATATGTTCTACCTCAAAATCAAATGCAACATCAACAAAGAAAAGTAATATAATAGAAGTTACCTTAGCAACAAGAGAGAAAATATCACCAAAATCAATTCCCGCACCTGGAAGTAACCTTTTGCAACCAATCGATATTTGTATTTCTCCACCTTTCCTTCTACATTCATCTTCTTCTTAAACAACCATTTTCTTCCAATGGGTTTCCTTGCATCTGACAACTCCACTAGATCCCATGCCTCATTTTTGTGCAAGGATGCCATTTCATCAACCATGACCTCCTTCCCGATTTTTCCATCCTCTGAATCCACTGCCTCCTTGAAAATTATGGGATCATCATTAGTGATAGATAAAGAAAAATTTGAACATAAAGCATATGGAATATACCTTTCTAGTTTCCTTCTTTCTCGAACTGATATTCTCATAGCTAGAGTTTGTGCCTCTTCCTCTTCTAAATCTTGCACTCTTGTAGAGTCTGATTCTTCCTCCTTTAGATCAAAATCTATATTCTCAGGTTCCTTTGGTAGGAATTCATGTTTAAAAACATATTTAACCTCTCTAAACACCACATTTGGTTGTACACAAATCCCTTGTTTATGGGTTCGAAATCTTATAACCTTTTAAACCATCCTTATACCCAATAAAGATGCACCTTTCAGATTTGCAATCCAACTTGGTTCTTTCCTCCTTTGGAACATGTACATATGCATCACAAGAAAATACCCTAATATGTGAAAGAGAGGGTTTCTTACTAGTCCATACCTCATGTGGAGTCTTATCGTCTAACATTGATAAAGGTGATATGTTAACCAGGTAACATGTAGCCTCCACTGCCTCTGCCGAATTCTTGTCCTAACCGAGTACCACTGAGCATGCTTTCTGCCTTTTCCATCAACATCCTGTTCATTCTTTCTACAAATCCATTTTTCTGATGTGTGTATGGAGTAGTCTTAAGTCATGCTATACCATACTTTTTACATAACTATTCAAATTCCTTCTTTCAAAATTCTCCACCATTATCTTTCCTCAACACCTTTATCTTCTTCTCTCTCTGGTTTTCCACCGAAGCATTAAATTATTTAAACCTGTCAAAGAATTTAGATTTATTTCTAAGGAAATATATCCATGTATTCCTTGAGAAGTGATCTATAAATGAAAAATTGTACACATACATACCTAGTGATGGAACTGACACAAGTCCAAACACATCATTGTGCACAAGCTCTAATATCTTGTTCGCCCTCTTAGCACCAGAATGGAAACTCACCTGATTCTACTTCCCATATATACAATGTTCATAGAAATCGAAATCCTTAAATAAATTAGACATACCCTCTACCATACCATTACCATATAGTATTTGAAGGCCCTTCTCTCCAATATTTCCAAGCCTTTGATGCCATAGCTTGGTATTTTCTCGAGAGACTACTAGGTTTTCTTCTCGACTTTTAGGAACCACATAACTGTTGCACCCATCAATAACAGTGCTACCTAGAATCTTGTACATAGTTCCAATTTGAACTCCCCGCATCAATACTACTTCTCCCTAAACCATCTTGTAGGAATCTTTATCGAACACTGTTTTTACACCTGCATCATCCATCTTGCTTACAAAAATCAGATTTATGGCCAATGAAGGAATATGTAGAACCCTAGGAAGTGTTCTAATCCTTCCACCTTGTAACTTAAACTTGACGTTTCCACGTCCAAAATTTATGGCCTTCCTATCATCCCCTAAGAAGAAATCACCACCATCATGCTTCTCATACTTGTAGAACTAATCCCTATGGGGAGTGAAGTGAAAGAATGCACCTGATTCAATCAACCATGCCTCATGATCTACAATTTTATTTGAAGAAGAAGCCAAGTACACATCCCCACCTTCATTTGAGGTGGTTTTTGCCTCTATAGAAGGAGCATCATCAGATCCACTTCCTTTCTCAAGAGCTTTAGATCTGCAGTCCTTTTTGAAGTTCCCTTCCTTTCCATATTTCCAGCACACCTTTACAGGCTTTCCTGGATATTTAGATCTCCCTCTATATTTAGATTTCCCACTCGAGAAATTATTTTTGTTTCTCTTATGGGGCCGTCCTTGTATAGACAAGGAATCTCCATACTGGCCCTCCATATTTTTCTCTCATTTCCTCTGATAGCAAGGCTGAGACAATTTCATCAAACTTCAAGGTAGTTATATTGCTCCCTATTGCAACAACTAGACTATCCCACGAATCTAGTAGAACACAACAAAATGATACACTTATCTTCATCTGAGATTTTAATATCAAAATATAGCAGTTGACTTACCACAATATTGAAGGCATTTAGAAACTCTGTCACCAAGTCTCCATCCTTCATCCTCAGGTTATACATATTTTTTAGCAGGAACAATTTAATCACCAGAGACTTAGATTTGTACAAAGTCCCTAAATTTTCCTAGAAATCCTTCATCGTAGCTTCCCCAGATACATTCAACAATACCGAATATGAGATACACAATCGTACTGTTCCTTTTCCCTTCCAATCCAACTTCGCCCAGTCTTCATTTGACATTGTCATTGGTTTACCACCCAGATCTACCACAATCCACTTATTTTTATGCACCAGCAGATCCACCATCTTGAGCTTCAACAACTCAAAACTCTAACCATTAATTTTCTCGATCTCTATCTTTCCACTGCACCCCATCTTCTTTCACCATAAGAATCGATCCTGCAGATCTCCCACTAAAAAGGGACTACCACATGCCCGTGAGAAAAAACCCCTTAGTAGCAAAGGCATCCCCTTGAAGCCGAAAAAAATCTGATACCAAATGTAGGTTTTAATCCTATACATAAATTATCTGCAAAAAAACTATTAAAACATAAAATAAACAATAGCGAGAGCATAAAACATAAAAAATATATACACATATATTTTCCCCTTAATCCCAAAACTGGGACTTCCATATTTATTTTTCATTATATTCCTTTCAATGTTACAACACATATATATACATGTCAAAGCATTCATAAACCCTAATCCATTAACCCTAGATTAGAACATAAATGTAGTTCCCTTGACCAGATCTACAAAATACCATGGATAGAAAACCATCATGCCTAAAACCACGTCCTAAACCCATGCACAAAACCATAGGCAGGTCCTTCCACCTAATATAGGATCCCAAAAACATTTCTGCGGGTCTTCCCCGGACCTCGTTCAGGGGGGATTTTGCCCCCTGCAAAGCCCCCGATGGGGAGGGATGCGCCCCCCCTATGACCCGCATGCTGCGTCTGACGTAAGCAAAGTGGGGCTAACTGCCCCCTCTCTTACCCCCCGCTTCACTTGTGAAGCTAGTTGTGGAAAGAATATAACACAAGCCCAACAATACAATCTTATTTTGGAGTTCATCATATACCATATTTTACACATCCATTACCAGATCATCATCAAGGGCACTATTTCCCCTTCCTTGCTCGATGTTAACTTTGCGGGTGGAGGTGGTGGAGTCTGAACGATGAAATGTGGTGATCTTGGCATCAGGTAAACATATTCATCTTGTCACTCTAGATCTAACTCCATGTATGCAACTTTGATCAAATATTCAATTTTATAAGAAAGCTCCCAATATTTCATTTGTTCACTCTCTCTCCCTACTGTTGGCTGGTCTTATTCCTACTTTTCAACTTGTATCGGTGCCTCTTCTTCCACTATGGCACCTTACCTTCCTTCTTCTTCCTACTTATGCTTCTCCTCTTATTATCTTCTCCTTTGTTCCCATTATTCCCTTAATTCTTGTTCTAATTTTTGTGCTCTCAACTCAGCTTCCTGTAGGCTCTACTTTTCTATCTTCCTCCACTCTGCTCTCTATAACCTATACTCCCTCTTTTTTTCTGCTACGAAAGTTGATTTTGCAATAATGGTATAAGATTTCATCTTCCATATTTGTTCCTCCTCTATCCCGTCAAAAACATTTCTCTTTCCCTTGTCTTGTATCGAGTTGTTGCCTTTTGTTGTTGTTTCTTCTGAAATTTCTGTTGTCTGTGGAGCGACCTGTAAATTCTTGACTATACTTATCAGCTTGCAAGGTCTAGAGGAGTTATAAAAATTCTTCCATGGTTCCTCCTTCGATGACTGAAATGCCCCCCTAGTTGTGGTATATTATCGCATAATTCTCCTTGAGAATCCCCCCCAGATCATACATAATGAAGTATTTTGTACTGAACACAAACTTTACTACAATTTTTTCTTCAATATCTGCAAATTTTAGATTATTTATCTCGTAAATCTGATCTACAAAGTAAAAGTGGGCCATGACACTTTCTTCTTCCTGTGTGGTGCTACTGATAAGCCTATGGTGAGATGATATGACAATTATTGCATGTGTCGATGACATACATTGGCAAACGATGTGGCGACTTTTATCCATCGAACAATCTAATTAGTGTTCCATTTGGTAAGGAAAACCAATCTGCAATCTCTGATATTGCCTCCATTTCTTCTCGTGACATGCAAGTTGGGTCCTCCTCTAATATAAGCTTGTATAGTGAGATGATGACATGATTAGTTAGTTGTTTCATAAATTCTCTATGGATTATATCTGAAATCATCTTACAATAAATATGCATGACAGTTTCTCGTGGAGTCCATGTCCAGTTCATGCCAGGAAACTAATTTTTTGCATCGATTTCATCCAGTAAGTATGCAAAAATATAAAAACTTGCTTTATCACCCTAGTGGGATCCTCGTCCTGTGCTACATTGGCTCTCGACTGATGAGACAAAAAATCTACCCAATTAAATGACTTCCCCTCATTCACCATCTGGTTCAATAAGATTTGTCACCCCTCAGGAAAGGTCTCTGTGCTCATTTGACCATATATTCTGCATGCTAAGATGATCAAGAGTTGATAGTCCTTCCTAGGTGAATTTTTATTATACGGTTAATCGTCTCAACTGTGAGGGGGGGGGGGGGATAATGAGGGTGGCATAAAATAATGAGTTTGTGAGGTTTACTAGCTCAGGAAGATGGTACATACACTGAAAATCCTCTGGTAGAAAGGTAGGAATCTTCTGTCCGTTGGCACTTGTCAATGTCACAGTTTTCTCATAAACGTGTGAGACAATCCAGATGGTGACATATGCACATAGGAAGGATGGATATATGCATGCAACCCTGTATAATCTTGACCATTGGATACTTATATATACCTGTCAATCTTCAATATATGTATAGAAGTCCTTTGAAATAACATCTTTAACCAACTGCCATGTAAGTGTTGATTACTTTTCTATAAACAACTGAGTGTTCGCATATACTGGCAAGTTAATTGGAGTTTTCTCAACTACTTCCCCTATATTTCTTTTAGGGGTCTCTTTTGAAGAATATCTCTTTGTTTCCATGGTAACAGTGACTTCTAGAAGAGATGCTCAGCAACTGTGGTACCTATGGGAGAAAAAAGACACTCATGGCAAGAAAACACTAGTATTTTTTCAAATCTACTTTCAAGGCATGATCAAGAAACAAACCGGAAATATAGAGATAAGGATTGCATAATTTTCATTGACCAGAGGGATTGGATTCCAATGGGAATTGCACATTGTGTAGTCCCAACAACCAAGGATGAAGCTTGTGGCTTGAGAATGTGCAATGTACAATTCAACCTGGGTAGTGGTTTGGAAGAGACTACACATTGCACAATCTCAGTGGCCAGGGAATCAAGCTAAGCCCAAGAAATGGGAAATGGGTAGTTGGGACAACTGTATATTGTGCACTGCACAGTTACAGAGGCCAAGCTCTCAACTTGAGCCATAGGATTACACAGTGCCCAGTTGGGAAAAGTGAAAAGCGACTAAGGAAAGGGTAGAACTTCCCAAGAAAAATGTGAAAATTAAGTAGAGGGATAGTGAGTGATTGAGTGAAATCTGACTAGGTATGATTTAATTGATGTAGGTCAAGTGCATAAAATAAATAAACGGGAAGAAAAGCAAATCGGTGGGAAGAGTCATCGCAATGACGATAGTTGGTGCAAAAACAAAGAAACCTATGCGACACTTGTGAAAGAAAAAAAACTTGAAGAAACACTTATAAAAGCTAAAACATGTTAAAACAACAATATTCATGAGTACAAATAAGAAAAATAACACTCACATAAGAAAAAAAGACAGAAAGCGATAGAAAAGCAGCAAAAGGTGGTCAAAGCAAAACTCACCCAGAAAAGTGACGACCATTGCACTAAAGGTTCCTTGATCTCCTCAAGAATTCTAGATATTTAAGATTGAGTGTGAAAATAAGCTCTAGAGGAATCGATTAAATAGATTTGAACGAATTAGGGTTTATGACATGCATGCCTAAAATCAAGGAATTAAGTGAGACATGGCGAAATTTTCTAAAAAATAATGTGTGCCTCCTTCAAGTTACTAAAAAATAGGTCCCTATTTTTTAAGGATGCTTTTTGGTTTTTCTAGCTTTTCTTCTTTTCTGGAAAAACTTGCCATGCAATTTTCCGGGGAAGATTGCACAATTTTAGGGAACTAGGAAATTTTCCAGCTCTGTGCACTGTGCAGTTTCTCAACTCAGTGAGAGATTGTGCATTTTATCGGCTCAGTGTTGGGTTGCCTTCCATGACTGTGCAATTTTTGAGCTCAAGGCAGACTTCTAGTCTGAACTTCATTATTCCAATCATCAAGGTTGCTTGCCTTCAAGGATTGTGCAGTTTCTGGAGGCAAGCCCAAAACTATTGTGCAACCATATCAGGAGGTTGGCTTGTGACTTAGAAAAATTAGCTAAGTGTGAAAACAAGTGAACACAAGCACAAATAAAAGTATAAGTCTCAATCAAAACATGAATACTTGATGGCAGTGAAAGATAAAATCCTTTGAGTAGAAAGTGAGGCTCCGAAATGTAAGCATGGGAAAATTTTTGGAGGGTGGTTGTAGCCGCTACAACCCTAGAGACACACTGGTAGAACACTACCTCTCCGAATGAATCTTTTCTCATGCAAAATAGACCTCACCCTTCCAAAATTATTGTTCGATTCATTTATTACCACAAATTCCTCAGTGAGTTTGAGTTAAAGATATAGTCCTTATCATTCTCTTCAAAGGTGGAACACTAACCAAGCCAAGTCAAACTGAGTTATTTCGATTGGGGATGAGGAGTATATAGATGCCCAAGTAATAGAAATTGTTAGATTTTTATTTTTCATCTTTGGTGTTGCTAAATTTCCAGTAGGCCTGGACAGTACCCCGACAGAGTCACTTCATGGACACAAACATTTCTCTGCTGCCAGCAAGCCTGGATAGTATCCCGGTGGAGTTGCTTGCTTCAACCTATACACAAGAAGCTTTTCTCTTATTTCACCCTTTATTTTTATTTTTATTTTTCAGTTTTTGCGTTCAAAGAACTATGCATAGGCACTTATATATTTCATGGGGCGGAAGAGGGATCCCGACTTATTGAGAGTAGAATAGGTTGTCCCTTAAGAGAAGGATGATTATATACACCTATGACATGTTAAGTTTTTCCTCCCCTCCTTACTCTACTCGGCTAAGTTGAAAAGGATTAACCGAAAAGATAAAAGAGATTTAGAGTTGCTGGTACTAACTAAAATTCAAGCATTGTGATTTCACTGCGATTTTCTTCGATAAGGAATGTATTTTCCATCCGAGTATCATAGACTAAAAGGATGCAAAATTTACAAAAGGGATGGAATAAATAGAAAAACAAGCATTGATAGTGGTACAATCTCCTCTTGTATTTCACCATGCTTTCTTCAGAAGAAAAACATGGTCTCATGTGAAATTTATCCTATAAGTAAAAAATAAAACAAAAGGAAAGAGAGGATCAGAAACCAAATCAAAGTAAATAAAAAAAACACAATCAACTGAAAAAAAAAAAAAAACTACACCTACTCTTACCCTAGACAGAGCACAGGCCAAACTCACGTGAAGTGATACTTCCAATGCAACCACTAGCACATTGGCTAGCATATGTAGGTGAGGAAATGAATGTCAAGAAAGATATACAAACATAACAATAAAAAATAAAGATAAGACAATGCAAACCAAAACTTTCGAATTTTGAATGAACATGCAGAAAAGTAAAAGAGAAAAGCACATGGAAGACATTCTGCAGAGGCATCATGGTGTTTAGACACATTTCAGGTCAAATACATGTAAGAAAAAACTTTCGAACTATGAAGACAAGAAAACAAAATTAAGGAAGAAATTTTTTCGTTTTGCTATCGAGCTCTCTATGTACGAGTCATCCAATGATTGAGCGATAGGATCATGTAATGGAGGAGGAGGATGTGAAACTAGTAAAACATATTGATCTTCAATATGTGAGGTAGAGTGATGAGGAGCCTCGAATGATTCAACACTCTTCTAATTAGAGGTGGAACTAACCTCAAGGCCACAATGACCTTACATAACCATAAAATTGGGTTGAAGTACCTCCAACGGCTTGAGGAAGTTCCAACTCATCGGAAGGTAGATCATCAAATATCGATGGCTTAGAAAGATAAACATCGGAAAAATTAGAATCATGACCAATTGAATGAATGAATATGTCACGACAACCATGATAAAAAAGTTCAAGATTACAAATGGATGCATCCTCATGATCTGATGAATAGTAGAGAGGGGAAGATGGAAAATGAAAAATTTCACCCTCTATATTTTTAGAAAGGTAAGATGAGAGATTGGGAAGATCAAGAGTAGAATATTCATCCGCTCCACATTTGGATGAAAAAATGACATCCCACGTGTTCCGTGAATGATGAGAAGTAGTAACATCATCAAAAAATAAATTCACAAGATTCAACATGAGTGTTAAAGACATGGAAAATTTCAGGATGAAGTGGGAGAGGTGCGGAAGGAATAAAGTGATCCTTCATCGTAGATTCTTTCTCAACTATGGGCTCCTACACATACTCATTGTGAATGACATCACAAGTTGGCTGCTCAACACTAACTCCATCCAACACTTGAACCTCATGAACATGAAGAGAAATATTTGAAACAGATAAACAAAAAAACTCACAATATGGCAGATCAGAGGGACCAAAGGATGAAAGAGAAGGAGATAACACTTAATCATAGCCATTAGACTCATAGTTCAAACCTGTACCGAAATTTTTTGGGTGTGCAGCCTGATTTTCATCTTGATTCAGAGGTCTTTGTTTTAACCGGATGTATACTCCAGGAAGATTGTACACCCGTCCAAGCAAGGGGGGGGGGGTGGGGTTGTGGGGGGAACTTTCCCCCTCGCGGGGGTTTAGGGCGGTCAGCAGTCCACCGGCAAGGGTCTCGGGGGAAACACCCTCGAAGCTAAAACCAAATGTAAAATTTCCTTCCAAAATGTTTTAATTTCGTAGTCAATTTAGGTCGTCCATTAGGTGGATGATCTCATGGTAGAAGTTATGTTTAATGTAGGTTTTTTTTTTTATAGAAGGAAACCCCTCGTTTTGTATGAGGACATTGTATTACGGCTGTGTATTGTATGTGTATTATGAGCGAGAAACAGAAAGGGGGACTGTGAGAGAGAGTAGAGGATATTACAATGGATCTGTTGTAGGTTGTGTCTCTTCGTCTTGCTAGATAATATAAAGGAAGGACTATTTTTTCGTGGTGGACGTAGAAAAAATTGGGTGAACCACATATATTTGTGTCTCTCTTGGTTTATATGTTTTCTGTGTTTATGTTTCCGAAAATTTTATGTGTTACATTTCTCTGCCATATATATTTTTTCCAACAAAATTATGAGCATGTGGGTGGGAGGAGATGATGACATATCAATGGATGAGTTTTGAATCTCTCTCGCCTCAAGCTGTAGAACTAGAGTTGTTTGATGAGAAGGAGATAGAGGGTCACTTGGAATAAAAACCTTGTATGTTGCAGATTTAGAATCTATAACACCGAGGTAAAATGGGAGTGGTTCAAAATATTCCAACTCGTGCATATTTTCTGAAATGTGAACAAGATATTGAAATCTTGCAGACAAGAAATTCCAATCCACTTCATATTTTAGAAATTCAAAAAAAAAAAAAAACATAAAACGATGGTGAAAGTGACACAATAATTCATTAGGTAATTTTCGAAATTCTAAAATTTCTTGCACATATGTTTACCATCATACATATCAAAAGTTAGAAACAATTATGTGACAAGATGTACAAAAGAGTGTATGGAGGCATCGGTCAATGCGTGACACCGTTGCTTTACGTGCTCTTCAAATGTTAGAATGAACAAGCTACAACCAACATCTTCCTAGTGGATGTTGTGCTATGTGAAAAATTCAAAAAAACGAGTAGTATGCTCAAATAAGGATGTTTCACCCTCGCCGTAAAATTTGAGAGTTTATAAGTCATCCACGATACTCATCGGAAATTGGAATTTTTCATTTCTGGAAAAACATGTTGGGATTATGATTGTGGATTAAGTCATTAGATGAGTGTGGAAATTCAAAACAGAATTCAAGGTCTTAGATTTTCATATGGCCCTTGTTCTAGCACCACTAATGTTGACGGTGCTGGATCCACAAACATTTAGGAGATATCCCCGATATGAAGTCCCAACTAGACCAAAAACCATTTGGAGTAGGAGTCCCAATAGTGGGGTGTTAATGATCTTCCTTGGTTTTAAAAATGCAAAGAGTGATGAACAATGTATTTGGTGAGAATAAGTGTGTGACCCTATGGAGTCAAGTGTTCCAACACACGAAGGGAAAAGGAAGTCCACCCCTTGGAAGCATGTAATAGTACGCATATTACAAGGAATGCATGAGAAACATGACATCACACGAGCTAACTAGTGGAATAGTCAAAAAGTTAAGGTGACACATTAATACAACAACACACATCCAAAAATATTCATAAAAATGAAAATGAAATATTTCATAAGCATATGCGTAAGTTAAATAACATATATTAAAAATAAAACAAGAATATTCCTACTATATCCACAACATATGCATGAAAATGTGTCAGCTCTGAGTTTTATAAAGTAATAGTCCCAATCATACATACAACATTTAACAAGCCACTTGTCCCAATAGTGGAGTGTGAAGTCTACAACACCTGCTTCTCCAAAGAAGTATACTCCCTCCACGCTACGGAGAAGCCAAGCCTCTCACAAAACTCCCAAGCTCTTCCTAAGCCTAAGCCTAGCTCAAATCTTGGCTCCCAACAACATGTTGCATGACTTATGAGGATTTATTTATAACAAAGGGGGGTGAATCTTCACATGCCCATTTGTGACTCTTGGACTCCCCTCATGACTCTTCAACTTCTTTACAGAATAACTCATTACATTCCAATATGGACACTTTAAATTTCACTTTTACAAATAATTACAAATATTATTACATTTTCCACTCATACCCATTGTTGGCTTGATGGGTCTTGACCTAGGTTCAGAGTTATCGCACAACCAACAAAACCCTCCAACTACTGGCGCTTTTAGCAGTTACCTACTTGCATAGATCAAAGTCTCACCTAAAGCAGTATGGGGGGTGTTGGAACCAGGTTTCCACACCCTGATGAATTTTTTGATGTAGTGGCCCTAAACAGACTTATAACAGATAACATAACATATGCATGCATGCAAAGTCAACAGATCAAAGCCTTCTACAGATTATCAGGGAATACTTCAATATGTTTGCACACAGTAATCAAATATACTTCAATCAGATCTATTCATCAAACATCAACTGATATTGGCGCACAGAAGAAATTAAATAATAAAAAAAGTAAATGAACAACAAAAAAATAGATAATCGATACAACAAATCACAGAAGAGTCTAGGTTCGCCAAAAATATCTTCTTCATTAAGATATGTTCAATTCAGTACATTCAACCCTTCAGCTCACACACAGCAGATTCCTCACACAGCAAGGACTTAGGTCTTTGTGCACACAACTAGCAGGAGCCTTTCTACCCAAACAAATCTAGAATTAGCTCAAAACATTAACCAAAACATCGCATGATCAGATTTTGATGACTCTCCTCGACTCAATCCTTACATATTTATATTATCTAGATGCACACATACCATGGTATCAAACCATGGTTTTATACTCATGGTTTTTCCTTTAAGCCCATTACAATGATTAAGGGACTTTGAGTCGCCCCAAAGTCCCCTTTATTATTTTGCGTAGCGTGTACAAAAAAAATTATACAAAACTTAACTAAAAAATTCACCCCAAGGGTCCCCGCTCTAACAGGCCCCCAACACACTCTTGTGACTCGTCCTGAGTCACTTCGAGGTGGTCGCCTTCATCTTCATATCCAGTGCTTCGATAGAACTTCGGAGTGGCAAGATGACTTTGTCACTCTGTGTGGCAACACTCTGCACTTTATCAACCAAATTTTCTATCATTGGCAACATTCACCCTCAGCATTCGCCCTGAGCTCTTGCAGAACAACATTCACCCTGCTTTCGCCCTCAGCTCTTGCAGAACAACATTCGCCCTCAGCTCTTGCAGAATAGCATTCGCCCTCAACTCTTGCAAAATGGTAAGTTCTTACTGCAGGCCCTTCCTCCTATAGTAGGGTTGACTCTATTTGGGTTTTTTTGGTCAATTCCATTGGATTGTGTTAGGCTGTAGGGTTCTCTCTAGATGTCAAGAATCAAGATTCAATACCCTCTATTATCTTCATCACCCAAATACAAGATTTAAATTTTTCCCAAAGAAACGCTTATTAATTTGGCAGCCATTATTTCACCCTGCTTTAAAAATCCTACATTTAAATGAAAACAAGCATTGCATTTCAACTACAAAAATCTATTAGTGTTCAAATGTACATGTGTGCATCACTTGTGTAGGGTATTCCTTTTCCACTTTCACATTATCCAAGAATGTGTGCAGTATAGTTCCTATTTTTTGTGATTTAGATTATCTTGAAAAAGGAAAGGTAAATTATTTCCCATGGAAAAAGAAGGTTTTCCTTTTTTACTACTGGAAATGGTACAACAAAGTTCCATTTCTACCTGAAACTCCTATGAAACAAGAACCAAATAAAGGCCATGTCCTCAATGGACATCATTTGGCTTTGAAAATGGCCATTGCACCGTGTTGTTTCTTATATTACATCACGATAGTTTCTTAAGTCATTTCTTGTTTCTTGAGATGAAAAACAACCAAAGAAATTGTGAAGATCCTTTCAAGAAATAAATGACCATTTCTCAATCATATCTCAACTATTTTTTATTTTATTCAGTGGTTGCTTACTTTGAGAGAAATTTGACACTTTTATAAGGAATATAACATAAAAACACAAAATGGGAAGGAATTGATGAGGTAGATGCCCTTTAGTTGTTGTTAATTAAGAATTGATAATACATGATGCATGTTCTGTACTACAAACTGGATTCCTTCCTGGAGTTAGGACACAGAGTATTGAATCAAATTTGTAGTTTCTAACTTCTTGTATTGGTTCATCAATCTTGAAATTCAGACATTGCATGTCTTCATTGCTTCATGTTTGAATAATTTGCATCATATCGTACAATAGAAAATTAGGAATTATGATTATTATTACTTTATGGATCTGTTAAGTTACTTTTAATTTTGCATGGTTTAGTGTGAAATTATTCTAGTGTGCCCCTAGGCCCAGGTGAAGGAATGCCAAGGACTGAGAACCCTAGTTTTAAAATGGTATTGTTTCTTATACCCAAAAAACCCTCAACATCACTTCTTATTAGTTCTTAACAATAGTGTTGTAAACAATTTGAGAATTGATATAGCAAAATATCGCACTTCTCAAGATAAATTCCTAAAGCTAAAGTGTGATACCATGTGTAATTCAATAGCCCCATTGTCACCTCACCAACCTCTTTTCACTTCGGGCTAGCTCTCCTCCAACTCAAGGTGGGTTCTCCCTAGTAGATGTTAGGGATCTAATGGCCCAACCAAACCAAGTCAAGACCCCCCTAACTCTCTATGTTTACTACTATCAATCAAAATATTGAACAATAGGGTCAGACATGCATCCTGAAGATAAAATTGCCAGGGTATTTTTGGGTAATTTTAAAGGGAAAGTCCCCAAACACATATAATCAAGGAATTATAATGTGATTTCAAACATTAAATATCAACAAAATCATTTAAAGGATATTGAAAGGAAAAAGGTGATGGAAGATAGAAAGTTCCTTACTTAAATTCTCTAAGGATTTTTCAATAGTTGCTCCAAAAGCTTCACTTCAAGGCCCTTCAAGATCATCTCCAACAATGCTATACCATCAGCTTCAACAATGTTGCTCCAAAAATGTCCTCAAGGTCTTCACAACAACTTTACTAGAAGTTTCTCCACAATATATTCAATAAGGTCTTCATTGTCAACTCGTCTCTTGTTTGGGTGCCCTAATGTGCAATGACATGTTTCCAGGACTGAATTCAATGCAAGGCATATTTGAAACTCTAACTCTGTCATCCGATGTCTTATTAGAAATTATTTCAGTTTTCATTTTGTGTTTTCAAGTTAGATATTGTTCTCAAGTTTTTACATTTATAATTTTATTTCAATGTGGCAGACTGATTAGAGCAGTGCAGGAACAACCTCGAGATGGGATGATCGCAGAAAGAGGCCAGTAGAAGAACATGTAAAGTGCCAATATTGCTCTATCTTCAGGTATTTTAGTTATTTACATAATTGAAATAATATTAATTTTGTTCAAATATGCAGACACCTAGCCATGGTATGCCCGATGATTCCCTCTTTGAGGAAGAGCTTTCTTGATCCCTATCTCCAGTGTTCTTGTTGCGAAAAAAGGCACGAGATGCAAGGTCGGAATTTAATACTTTGATATACGCGCCTCAAACACCTGAAACAGAAGAGAGGATAAAACAACTTATGAGCCAGCTAGAAACATATCAGGTAATAATAAAAATTCAAAAGGATATTTTTTTTTTTCTGCATGAGATGAATTGTGATAGTTTGATTTTTAATTTTTACATTGACTAAACTAACAAAAAGTTCTTTTGTATGTAGCATTTTTTGGCACTTGCTGAATTCGGTGTTGGTGGTAGTGGGACACAAGGGAAAGATATTGCCCAACAACCCTCTCATACACCTTCTACTCCTTTAGGTGCCAGCCAAGAAACACACCCTGCCCAAGCAGACACCCAACCAACTGCTGAACGTGTTGGCAATGATGAGGCTGATATGGCCAACTACATTATTGTGTTTCCTAGAGCTACACGTGTCAGCTCCACAGGGACCATTAATGGCACATTGTTGGTGAACGATGAAGGTGTCCCTATAAAGCATGTACAACTCCCAGGTAAATTTTAATATTTTAACTATTTCATGTACTTTATCTAAACCATATTTATCATGATTTTTATTTTTAAATTAATGATAATATCTTTTTTTTTTCAGTGTAGGAAATAATGAGTTCTACAGGTATCTGGAGAGCCATGTGTTGGTAATTTTTGGCCCAACCATACGCACAGGGTGGAATTCGGAGAGTTCCAACCTGAAAAAAGAACTTCTAGATTATCTAGAAGCCCTTTTTGGGGTCGGCACATTTGACAGAACAGCGGTGGCTCGGGTAGCCGGCAAATATTTGAAATATACCAGGGACACCTATAGGACACAATTGCAATTTAATCCTAGATATGAGCATCCTCTCACAGTTCCAGAGAGTGAGTGGAGAGCACTCATCCATGATGGAAAAGAGAAAAGGGCAAAGAAATAAGGAAAAATGCCAACTGGACCCGCAAGGTAAATTAAAACTTTAATTCAATAGCTTTAATTTTCTCTATGTCTAAAATAAAAGTGTGCTACGTCATATCTGACTTTAATTTTTTGATGCTAGGTTTCTTGACACCTCAAAGGCAACCAAAGCTAGGATTGAAAAAAAGGGCCATCACAAGCTAGGCAAGGGCGGCTACTTGAAATTGGCCGCAAGAATTGTAATTACGTAGCTAAACATCTTATAATTAATTGTATCGCCTTCCAACTTTTTTGTAATCCTATCAAATATGATTAAAAATACACAATCATATGTAATGTAGGGTGATGAATTCGGAACAGAAACTACAGAGGAAGATAAAAATATCGCTTTCCATTTCGGCTATCAAGCCGTAGTTGAACGTCGAATAAGCTTGGGGTAGGTCCCAAGATCCAGAATGCCTGATAAGGTAAAACATTAACCTTTCAATATGTTTGTTTTCATCCATAAATTTAATGTTTAACAAATTTGTTTAAATCAGGGGAGCAACACTACCGACGACGCAAATAACCCAGTTTTAGAGCCAAATGTAGATGATCCTCACGTGCAACCTGATCATTGTAGTAGGGACCAGGCCGACAATGCTACTATCAGTGAGGGCCGTGACGGTAATTAATTTCCACTTATAATTTTTTCTAATTATACCTTGATGGTTGTCCTTATAACATTTTTTGTTTAAATGACAAAGAATGTTTCCCTTGAGGATCTTACCACCAGAGAGGAAGACAGGGCAACAGTCCCAACGGCGACAACTGGTGCACCAGGTAAATAATCTCATTGCAATTTTTTATTAATATTACCGAACTAGTTCAATGATATTTAAAAACTGACAATTAAAATTTAATATTATCTGTTTTTGTAGGCGATGCCCTGTCACTGGATGAGACCAGACATCGTGACTACGCAACTAGGTCAGCGGCGACAATTGGTGCACCAGGTAAATAATCTCATTGCAATTTTTTTATTATTAATATTACCGAACTAGTTCAATGATATTTAAAAACTGACAATTAAAATTTAATATTATCTGTTTTTGTAGGCAATGCCCCATCACTGGATGAGACTAGACATCGTGACTACGCAACTAGGTCAGCGACGACAACTAGTGCACCAGGTAAATAATCTCATTGCAATTTTTTTTATTAATATTACCGAACTAGTTCAATGATATTTAAAAACCGAAAATTAAAATTTAATATTATCTTTTTTTGTAGGCGATGCCCCGTCACTGGATGAGACCAGACATCGTGACAACGCAACTAGGTTAGCGGCGACAACTGGTGCACCAGGTAAATAATCTCATTGCAATTTTTTTTTATTAATATTACCGAACTAGTTCAATGATATTTAAAAACTGACAATTACAATTTAATATTATCTGCTTTTGTAGGCGATGCCCCATCACTGGATGAGACCAGACATTGTGACTATGCAACTAGGTCAGCGACGACAACTGGTGCACAAGGTAAATAATCTCATTGCATTTTTTTTAATTAATATTACCGAACTAGTTCAATGATATTTAAAAAATGACAATTAAAATTTAATATTATCTGTTTTTGTAGGTGATGCCTCGTCATTGGATGAGATCAGACATCGTGACTACGCAACTAGGTCAACGGCGACAACTGGTGCACCAGGTAAATAATCTCATTGCAATTTTTTTTTAATTAATATTACCGAACTAGTTCAATGATATTTAAAAACTGACAATTAAAATTTAATATTATCTGTTTTTGTAGGCGATGCCCCGTCACTGGATGAGACCAGACATCGTGACTACACAACTAGGTCAGCGGCGACAACTGGTGCACCAGGTAAATAATCTCATTGAAATTTTTTTTATTAATATTACCGAACTAGTTCAATGATATTTAAAAACTGACAATTAAAATTTAATATTATCTGTTTTTGTAGGCGATGCCCCGTCACTGGATGAGCCCAAACATCGTGACTACGCAACTAGGTCAGCAGTGCGGGTTGAAAGGCACGAAACAGGAGCAGAGCACGATGATATTGATGATGTAATTAGGAGCTTTAGAAATAGGAAGAAGAAAAAGAAAATTTGATAATGTAAAATATTGTATTATTATAAGACAAACGTTACCATACTTGGAACGTTTTTGCGTTATATAAAAAACTCATTTATCATACTATTTTTATGTCAAGCATTAATTGCAATGTTTCCTTGCGTACTTACTTGGAACGTTTTTGCGTTATATAAAAAACTCATTTATCATACTATTTTTATGTCAAGCATTAATTGCAATGTTTCCTTGCGTACTTTTTGTTGAATTGTTTTTTTATTAGTTATTGAATATTTTTTTTTATGCTCATGAAAGTAAAAAGTGAAATATAGATTGGGTATTGGGGAATTGAGAGTGATGTGAGGGGGGGGGGAGGGGCCATAAGAGCTTCCACCTTCACGTGGTTGGCCCTGTTTAGTAGAGAAATAATTTATTGGAGCGATTTAATCTTGGAGCAAACCTCCCTCAATCCAGTGTAGCAACAAAAAAGTCACTGTTGACTTAGTTGCTACTCTTTCAGATCGTGGGAGGCTTGTTCCAAGTTCATGCGACTCCAATAAATTGTTCTTGAAACGAAGAGGAGCTTATTCAAGTATGTTTTGACATTTTCAACATATGTTCTAACATTATCATAAGAATGCATCTTAGAGTAAAAATACTACATCAATTACTTGTATTTATTGTATAGATAATGATGGATTTTGATTGACTTGGTAGTGCAGGTACAAATCCTCTTGCATCATGAGCAATACAACTTGTCAACCAGGGTCATGTCCAGGATATTTTTTCTTGTGCGCTTGACCAGGTTCGTAATGTCACATTTTGTAAGTTCTTTTACAGTTCATAATTCAATATTAAGCTTGTTCATGATTATTATCTAGGTTTTTTGTATGTGTTTTTTCATCTATTTGATTGTAAACAACTCTGCATGTTTCCTGTTGTTCACTATGATTTCTCCCATTACCACTCCCAGGATGAATCCGAATTTATTGTTACATAGGTTACTTTATTGTTACTATGATTTCTCCATTTACGATTTCACAGGTTACATCATGTAAAGTTGTCAATCTCAGGTTGGTGATGAGCTTTAGTTCTCCAGATTTGGGGCTTTTCTGATATTTTCTCCCTCATGTCATTCATGCATCACCTCATTGTTTGAGCATGCCAATTGTCTACCACTTGTACCAATTGGCACATGTCAATCTCTGAGTGGTGCCACATTTCACCTATTTTCAGTGAGAGTTTAGGGTTTCTCTAACATAGCTTCAGAAATCTGATTCAGTGCTTGCTTGAATATTGTCACATAATACTCATGGTTTGGATTGATGAGCATGTTCTGGATGGTTGGTTGATTCATAAGAACCACCCATATAGTCATCTTGAGATATTTCAGCAGGTTTCTCGGGTTTCCTTTTTCACCGTTTCTAGTGGGTGGGATGGTGTGGGGTGATCCATCAATACTGGTGCTCTTGTAGTAGGGAATTTTTTTTGGGGGATATAAAGGAGAATTTGATGTAGATATCCCATTGGATGCATTCATAGATGGGCACGAGAGGTCAAGAATTTAAATTAAAAATATGCAACCTCTAGCATGGCAACCTGAAGGCTGCGAGAGACATTGGTTAAAGATTGTTTTGTGGTGGCCTTAATATAGTCGTGATTTCTTTCTATTATCTTAATGCAAATATATAGTCCAGTCTCATTAAAATGAGGATTGTGGTTGTATTTCTCTTTGGTTGTTTCTCTCTTAATGCTCCAGAAGTTGCCAAAAGTTGCGATAGTTTTTTAGTTTTCCTGTTACAACTTAAAAGTGGTTTTTAGCAATGGGAGTCATGTTTTTTAAGGTTCATACTAATATGAAGATCTTGTAATTCTATATTGAGCATAAGAGAAGATGGCCTCTGCTTTGGGTAGTATGACAAAAATTGCCACATCTACCTCATTGGGTAACAATGGAAAGGGGAAGAAGTTGGGTGCAATGTTTGATAATTATGGCAGACAATTGTCTTCTCTTTCAGTTTTTTCACCCATTTCCTTTAATCGCTCAAGTAGAAGAGGGACTCTGAGATTACACGACAGAGAGAAGGTAGTTAATACAAGAGCTATGGAAAAGGAGTTGTACTTCAACAAGGATGGCTCAGTGACAAAAAAATTGCAGGTCAGAGAAAAAATTATGTTTAAAGGAAGGTCACCTGCATGTGAAAATTCACTGTGGTGGATCTTTCCTTGTCCACTTATATTCGATTTTAATGTGTTATTTTAATTTTTCATGGAGGGTTTTTTTGGCATATGGTCTGGCATTCAATTGCACACTTACTGAAAGCATTGTCAATTTGTCTTGCAGGCGGTGTGAACAAACTTGCTAATCTTGTTGGAGTCACCATTGGGGCGAAGGGCAAAATGTTGTCTTGGAGAGCAAGCATGGTTCTCTGAAAATAGTTAATGATGGTGTGACAGTAGCTAAGGAGGTAATTTGTAGATGTGTGCTCTGGTTTTCTTTTTAACATTGTATTAGTTCCCCCTCTTAAATGTCTTATATTTGGTAGGCATAATTTGAAAACTCAAAGGTGAAAGGAAACATATTTGTTACCCAGTGGTCTACTTGGCCTATGGAATAGCCACATTAGAGTAATGCATAAAGCTTTTCACAACAATAAAAGGAAAGGGTTATGGCTGAGTCAAATTTTATTGTTATTGACAGTGTAATGAAATGTATCTCAATGTTATGGTTTTGGCCTTTTTATTGGTTGAATTAGAGGACCCAGTTGAAAATATTGGGGCCAAGTAGGTTGGTTTTCCTTTTTGCTGATGGTTTGGTGTATCTAATTGAATTAGTTGCCTAAGGTATTTTTGGTTGCAAACTCCTTTTCATTTTTCATACGGTATTGGCCTTGTGGAATACATTTGATTGTGTGGTCTTGTTAGATCTACAACATTTGTAGTTGTTTAGTCTTATGGCCAAGGTGCACTTTTATTATGGAAATAGTTGATGCAATATTGTCATTTAATCCTTACTGCAGGGTAGCATGTTGAGAAGTTTTTTGTGAAACATTTGGTATTCAAAATGACACTTGATCCTATAAAGCATCATGCACTTGACTTCAAAATTAATATTCAAAGTGTGCCAGACAATTCTTGCAAAATTTCAAATATTTATGTTGTTTTAAACCATTATCTTTTTCATGTATTGGATGCTGAAAATGAGAAAAAGACTTTGGTATGAAACCAACTAGTGAATAATTTCCAGTGAAACAACCACTTCCAAGACATGATTTAGAAGTAGAACATATGTACTTATGAAGCATAGAAAGATATCCTTGATGCATTGTCAATGTTTGGCTAGGGTTATTTTTTGGAGAAAATAACTCCTTATTCCTAGAATAGTGATCTTCAATACAAGTAAATGCCAGAGAAGAGAGATCATTGTGTGACGCAACAAAACTGAAATTGGACCCCCAAGGAGAGCTGGTGTGTCTACAATCGCTCTGTCAGGATTTTCCCTTGGTGTACCCCGTTCTTTTCCTCCAGCCTGAGTCTTAATTGACTTCTTCTTTCTTTGGGTTTATTTATCAAATTCGTAGAATTTGATAAATAAATACTATCCACAATGGTTGGACTTTAATTTATATTCCCGACTTTATATTATCTCCAATCCTTATAACCAATGTTTAACTTTCAACACTTTGTATTTATACCCCACGTTTCTTTTTAAATAAATAACTTGTAATGAACTTTCGGCTCTATATTTCACCACCCAGCCTTACAACAATCACGCTCCAGACTTATGCTAATTATCCGCCAATCATTTAATTAAACAATTTCATTATACTCCAGCCCCACCTATATATATATCAATAACCAATCAAACACTCGTATCGTACCTGGCTATCCTCCGCACACCTTAGTTAACCTCCGGGCAAGTTCAACGTGCGACCACCGTCCGATGGCCCTTCTCCAAATCAACGACTCTTGGCAATTTCGCTCGGCTTCCAACGTCGGGCTTTAACATGCGATGGCGCGGGTTAAACGGTGGTTTTTCGGGGGTCACTTCGCCACGTGTCGCATTCCCTATGGAATCACTCGCGAATAGGAAATACCGCCTACTCCGCAAAAGCGGTGCGATATGGGCAACCCGCTTTTGTGATTCTGCTCGTGGTTTTGGTAGAGGGCTTGACCACGGGTGCAAGTCTGGTTCCGCTATCCTTTTGTTTGTTAACTCATGTCAAATCCTCGGGTCAGGTTCCGAAAGCACAACAATTTTGTCTCTTTATTAAGCGGGATTTTTATATTTGAACAGTTTTCACGACCCCGGTTCTCTACACAGACCTCGCCTTCAGGTGGGGTGAGTTCACAGGGTTATCCAACAATTTACGGGAATTCAAAGACAAAAGAATGGAATTATCAGTACCCAATCGCATCACAGTTAAACAATTCTTCACAATTAGCAGTTCGAGATAATTCAATGGCAACTAAGCTTGGAAATCATTTAACTGGAAACAATTGTTCACACACGGAGGTTTATTGCAGAAATCCCCTCTCTACTCTCCTCTTCCCTCTCTACTTTTATTCATCCGAGGAATTACAATTTATATACATAACATATGGCTCTTCGGTTCCTCTGAGAGGACCATTCTAGAAATCAAAAGGTCTAATTATAATAATTCAACTAACTAAAATTGTTCGACTCCTACAACTCTAACTAGTCTAAGTAATACAGTCAGCTGAGGTATTGACACCTAGCTGTTACAACTCAAATGTTTTCGAACCCTCCTAGCCACAACATGTGGACAAAACCTCCTACATTGCTGGCTAGTACCTAATGCCCCTGCATCATCGTGTGACATAAACCTATTAACAAAAGTGAACAGGGAATGATTATTAATTATGGCATACTAAGTTGTCAGTGATTTTGACTATTTGTCTTTAACATGTAAAAATGTTAAATTCCAAACTTAAATCATCATGGTTTGGCATCATGAGCTTGAATAATTGTCCACCATGCTCATAATTTCATTGTTGTATTCATATCTATAAACAACGTTTCAAATAATAATAATAAAAGTTCTATAAGAAAAATCCAGACCTCCATGCTGCTGCTCCTTGTGAGACAAAGTCAAAATTGCATTACACAATCTGACACATAAGAATCTCCTATATCTCGGTGGTATGTATCCAAAATCTTATAATAGTGTCTTCAAGACTTATGTTGACATTTCCAATGAGATATTTAAGAAATGAAAGATGGAGCCTTCTTCATTGTTGTATATGTAACAATCTTTTATTAATATAAAGATTGATGGTTTTGTCTTTCTGAAAATGAAATGTAAAAATAATTTATTGTGGTCAATTGAAAAGTTTTTTTTTTTAAGCTTTTCATTATGGAAGGGTGACATAGATATATGCCCTTCTAATTGAAATTAGGACCTACCCTTCAAATTTGATCACTGTGTGGGACCTTAACAAACAATAAAAATATTCCGCCGTGCGTTATATAAAACATATAACAAAACCTTTGACAAAACTTCAAACGAACCCTTTAGCTGTGGGTATTTCATCACGAATTGATCATTTTACCATGTACCTTCTTCTAGAGGAATATTCTTCCACTTGATTAGGTACTTCATAATGGTTATATGTCAAAGAGATACAAAATGTTTATCTATAACTTTTTGTGGTTCAAGAATCAACTTTCATTCTTCATCTAATTTTGGAAGTTCTATTTACATTGGCATATTTTTTCCCAAAACCTTTTTTAGGCAAGATACATGAAAAACCTTATGAATACAAGAAGAAGGAAAATATAAATTCTATACCACTTGTGCAATCCTATGAATAATTATTTAGGGCCATAACAGTTTTGCAGTGTGGAAAAAGTCGGCAAAAAGTCCCGAATTTTTGAAAAAATCCTGAATTTTTCTCGGAACCGACTTTATTGGCCGACTTTTTGCCGACTTTTTCATCCCTGAAAAAGACGCGATTTTATCCTCGAAGTCCCGAATTTTTGCCGAATTTTTCGAAAAAATATTGAGTGAGGTAGTTTCTTTAATAATTTTTTAATTTTTTTTGAAAAAATCAGGATTTTTTCCAAAAATGAATATTTTTGTATTTTTTTAGTTTTGCCGACTTTTTCAAAAAACTCCCGAATTTATCGAGTATTTCAACTTTTGGAACCTTGCCGATTTAATCCCGACTTCGAATTTTTCCACATTGCATTTTTGAGCTAATTCTTTATTCTTCTTTTTCTTGAATGAAGATTGCTTATAATGCTATAATCTAAAAAATACCCAGTTACCCTCCTCAAATTATCTTTCACTTCAATGTTGTTCCCCTTGTTGTTTTATCATGTTTCATGTCATTTGAAGGTTTTCCATAATAATTTTCAAAGTTTCTTTAGTATTTTCCATATGTGACTCTGTTTCCTATACTTTGGACTTATCTTGAAAAAAGTATGAGATACTAGGAGTTGGATATCCATAAAGGGCCTTAAATGGGGAAATTTTAGTAGATGTGTGATAGGTAGTATGATAGTATCATATTACCATTCGTCCTTGAGGAACCCACTTCATCCATTAAGATTTCTTTTCTAAAGAGTAACATTGTAGATAACCTTAAAAACATTTGTTAACTATTTTTGTTTGACCATTTGATTGTGTTTGATATGTAGAACTCACGGCAGCTAGTGTTTCTCCACTCATATTAAATAATTATTTCCAAAAGTTTCTTATTACTATTACTTTAGGAAAACCATGAAGACTATGAATTTCTTTCACGGACACTTCTGCCACTTGGCTTGTTGTTTATGTACTTTGAGCTCTACAAAAAAAATCTACAAAATTTGTCTATTTAAATGACCACAAAAATGTAATACTTACCTTTATATTTCAGTAACCCTGTAATAAAATATATTGATATATCTTCTAGTCTTTGAATATGTATGTGGAATGGTTGAAGTAACCTTAGAGATTTTACTATCTCTCTTTTATTTATTATGCAAACCTGACCTTCTCTTACAAAATTTTGAATATCTTTCTTCATTCCTTCCAAATATATATTTTTTGATCCTTTGAGATGTTTTAAGGAACCCTGCGTCCTACCATCAGAGAGACATGGGACTCCCTTAATATTTGTTTATTCAAATATGCTTGCGTGCATAAAAATATTCTACATTTTCACCAAAGTATATCTCTCTTTCACTCCCAATGCTCCATAGAGTTCATCCCATCCTTTATAAATTTTAGTTTTTGTTTAGTACTATTGTCATTTTTCCATTATGGCAAGCTTCTTCTAGCCACCTAGGAATAGAAATGTAATTGGATATAAATTTGAGGCCTCTTCTGTTTTAGAAAGAGCATCATGTACTAAATTTTCCTTACCCTTTTTGCAGATTATCTCAAAATTAAAACTTTGCATTTTTTCTCCTCATTTTTGTTAATCTTCCAATGAAATCCATAGCTTCAAAAAATACTTTATGCTATCATGGTATATCTTGACTTTAAAGTACCTCCAGTGATATACTATCCCCATTTTTTATTGCATGTAATATTGCTTCCATTTATTTTTCATACGTAGATTTCACCAAATATTTTCTTTGAATTCCTTGCTTTTAAAAGCCAATGATATCCCTTATTGTGTTAATGTTATGTAAATTCATTTTCCTAGTGCCTCACACTCTACTATGAATGTTTTACCAAAAGTAGGTGCAACCGATGTTGGTGTAGAAGACATGACATCCATTAAAAGAGAGAATGCCAAAGTAGCCTCATCATTCCATATAAATGATATTTTCTTCAAGAGATATGTGAGTGGACTTGAAATTCATGCATAATTCTTAACAAATGATCAATAATATCATGTAAGTCTAAAAAATCTTCTAAGAACCTTGATTTTCTTAGGAATAGGTCATTTTATAATAGCTTGCATCTTTTGAGGCTCCAACTTCACTCCTTCCTTTAAAACAATATGAACCAAATACTCGAATTCTTATTTCCCAAAAGCACATTTGGATATTTTTACATAAAAATGATTATTCTCAATAATTTATATAACTTTTCCACATGTTTAGTGTGGTATTCCCATGATTTATTATAAATATGTGTATTATCAAATAAAACCAACACAAATTTTATAAGATGGGATCAAACAAAATTTTTCTTAAGTCGAGCCCGCCGGACTTCAAACAACGATAAACCATAATTCAAACCAAATTCGCGTTCCAAAATAGCCTGCTGATGTCGGCCAATTTTGTGACGCGAAAACCAAATGAATTCCGCCCTAATCTTTTTCGGGTCCGAAGTTGGGCTGGCGTACGGAGGGAGAGTTGTGATGCGAATTTCTTATCAAATTCGCCCTAATCTTTTTCGGGTCCGGATTTCCACTGTGCGAGTGGCCCAAACAAAGATCCGCTCCTATCCCTCTGTGACGAAACCATCGTACATGTTGACGTCATCAATCAAAACCCGCCACCCTTTTGACTTTGTAAATAAAACAAATTGCGTCTGCGTCATTTTCATTGTTCCGTGCGCTAGCCAGTCTTCCATGTAACAAAATTCAAAAACCAACTGTTAACGCTTGCTGACCATTACCTTGCTGAAGAGAATTGAAGCCGAGTATTTCAGGGTTCTTCTGTCATAACCAGCGCCTGTTTAAACACGTTTCATTTCCCGTAAACAGGTATTTATTCCAATTCCCCACTAAACTCTGTAAAAAATCCTAGTTTTAGTTTTAATTCTGCACTAAGGTCTGAAAAGAAGTTCAGTTTGGTCTTTTTCGTTCCCAGAACTGCAATTATATTCCCAAAACTGGTAATTGTGCCCCTTTTCCAAAAAAACCCCGAAATTCCATTTCTGAATCCACAAGAACCAGAAATGGAAGTTCCTGTAGCTCTGAATGTCGTGCCCATCAATGCCCCTCACAAGGACTTGGATTATTTTCCTTTAGCCGATATGGATTTTCAAATTAAGGACTTGCATCTCAGTGAGAATCCTCTTCGAATATTTTTCCACTGCAGAGACAATTATTTGAATGGTTCTAACATCTTTGGACTTTGGGAATCAAATCTTCCTATGTACCTTCTCCCCTCAGTCCATATTTTTCCTGAGTTAATCCATTATTGCTACGCAAATTATGATCCCAACCAACGAGCAGTTTTATCCCCAAGTCAAAATGTCCTTTTCCCAATAACTGCTCAGTCCATAAATGAAATGCTACAATTCCAACATGGTCAAGCTCTCACTCCCCTGTCCATGGTTGAATTACTTGAGAAATCTACTAAGTTATCCCATGAAGAGTTAAACCACCTATGCCAAACCTTCATGTTACCAGAGCATCAGCCTAAAAACCCTCCCCCTTATGGTTATACTTTCTTTACTGATGAGGGTAGACTTATTTTAAACATGATATATTCCATAATGGGCTTCAATACTAGTGAGTATGTTGATCAGTTAACCCTAGTATTGTTATCCATTTTTACCCCTGGACAGCCTCCCGCTGTCAAGTACGATTTTGCATCTTATATTGCTGACAAAATCCATGATCAGTTCATGAGATTTGAGAATGAGAGAGTATTTAAGTATTCTTCTGTCATATATCATCTCATGATTTACTTTCAGTCAGAAAATTTCCCTTTTTATGTTAAGAAACTTGATGCAAAAGGGAATCCTAGGTCAGTCATCTTTTGGTCTGCCATTACTCACAATTCCTCTGATTCTCCTTATTCCTATAATGAGTTTGTCGACCTTTTTGTTCATCCTGCAACTACCTTGTTGACAGGAGTCTCTCCTCCTAGAATTAACAATGAAATAAAGAAAATCCTTCATCTCTCAAAGCATTACAAGATAGGTGACTGGTACCTATATCAAAACTACACAGAGATCAGGATATATGGATGTGAATTATTCCCATTCAAACTGCCCAAGTATGTCCCAATGAGACTCTTTGCATTAGAATATTTCAGGCAGATGAATAATTCAGATATAATTCATTTTTGCAATGCAAAGAAAAAGGCTCAACTCGGGATCAAGAGCCAATTAGGTCCCTTCATTTGTAACTCTAGGGAAGCTGGAAAGGAAGCCGAAAGGATTTTAGAAGACTATCTCAGACTACAAAAGAGTTTCTACTGGGTGCCTTATGATCCAAACAACTTTATCTATGATAGAAGAATGAAAAATAAACTGTCACCATACATCCATCAAAGAATCCCAGAAATAGAAAAATATGCTAATATGGATGAATGGACAGAAGGGACATTGGTTGAAAAATATAGTGAGCAAGTCAATGTTGAAAATGTAATGAAAGATCTTGAAAAGATACTTGACCTAGAATTTTTTGGACAGGTGCAGGGATCTTCTTCAACCAGGAATTTACAACAAAATTTGCAGGAGATTATTACAGTAGCAGTAGAATCTAAAGGAAAAGAAAAGGAGCCTGATATACAAATAATTGAAAAATTCATAATGACAGAGCAACCAGAGACTTCTAAAGAACAAGGTCAAGGACAAATTCCTCCTACTCAGATCAGTGAGCCAGAAATTTCTATTTTACAAACTCCTATGAATATAGAAAAGGGAAAAAAGAGAGAGGCTGAAACAACTACTCCTATTGGTGGCTCTTCTGAACAGCAAGATGTTAAAAGGCAGAAATTAACTCCCCTTCCAGAAGATGAATCATTTTAGGAAATCCTTGACAGCCAGGGAAGAGAAGACAGACAGCAAACAGATACAGGTAGTGGGACATCCACTAATTTTCAAAAACAGGGAATACAGAGGCAACAAAGTGCAGAAATATCTTCTTTCAAACCTCCAGTAAAAACTGCCTGGGACATAAAAAGAACATTCATCAATATAAAGGCCAGGAACGATCCACTTAGACTTAAAGTGTACAACCAATATTTGAAGATGGCTCCGAAAAATCAAGAAAGATTGATGTCAGCTTATGACATCCAACAAGGTAAGATGTTAATGAGCCATTTGAAGCCCAAGGTGCAGCAGCCTCAGACAGCTGCAGATTACTTTAGGACTAATTTTGAAGTCTTAGCAAAGGATATCCATCCTTTAGATCAAATTGAGCTACACAAGCAAACAGGTGAGATGATTTATTCTACTCTGACGGATAAATCAATGATGACCCATAAGTTGTAGGATTCTTTGGATAATACTAATACATAGTTGCAGCTTGAAAAAGCCTCCTCCCAGGCTAAGGATAATAGAATCAAAACTTTAGAGGAAATAATCATTGGTTTGGGTCATAATCCTAAAGATGTGAAAGGTATTGAAGCTTTGATCAAGAAAAAAGATGATGATATTGCAGCTCTGAGAAAACAATTAAAGTTACCGGCCTCAAGACATCCACAGACTGCAGAAATCATCAAACAAAATTCTGAGGAAGAACTAATGGATTTGCTCTTAAAATTGAATGAGCAACTTACTGCAACTGAAAAAGAGCTTGAGAATGAATTAAAAGATAAGCAGGCAAATATTCTAGTATCTACAGCAGGAGTAGTGACAGGTACAGCAACAACAGGTCAGCCAGCAGAATTGTCACAGAGCAACACTGCAAATTTGAACACTGATGAATTAACAAAGTCAATGGAAGATATGAAACTTCAGGCCATAGATCTTCACAAAAAAAAGGAACAATTGGCCACTCTAGAACATAAATATGATCTTTCAAAAATGAGTGTTGCTGATAAAACAAGAGAAGTGAACAAATTAGAAAAAACAGTCAAAGCATTGGAAAAGGATCTCACATTGGAGAAACCTTTAAAAGAAATAAATGAAATTCTTTGGGATAATATCATTCAATCAATAAAGGATGTTTGGTCCTCAATTCAAATAATGGATGAACATAATAACTTAGTTAAATTGGCTCTGGTTGAGATTGAGAGATCAAGACAAGAGTTGGGAAATATGCCAGAAGAGGCCAATAGACTTATACATTTTTTGAATACTCGGACTAAGAATCAACTTGCAAAAATTGGTATTCAGGACAGGACCGAAACAATTCTGGAAATAAAGAGAATTTTTACTAAAAGAACTCTGGTACAGAATTTAGAACGAAGGTGCTTAGATATGCAAGAAGAAATCATTGCCTTCAGAGAAAGATTGAATATTTTGTTAAATAGAGGATTGCCCAGTCCTATAGTTGCAGAAGATAAGCTAATGGACCTTGATAGTTATGTTGAAAAATTGGACAAATATGCTGATAATCAAGCTAGTTCTTCAACCAGTTCATCAACAGCAGCATTGCCTACGGGGAAAAACCTTCATGACAGATTGGAGAATTTATTTTATCTTGAGCATGAAGTAAATCATTTGTTCCCAAATCAGCCTAATTTCTTCAGATATACTGAGGCTGATGAAACACTAAGAAATTTGCAAAGGACCAGAGTGCCAGAAGTTCAATGGTGGGAAGAAATGATGGAACTTTTGTAAAAAATTATCCTTACATAAATTTTTGCCTATTTACCATAGTATATCATGATAAAAA